>RXID01022275.1:600000-1132801 GCA_005019695.1 Trichopus zeylanicus subsp. travancoricus | reverse complement strand
ACGTTTTAAAGGTTAAATTTTGAAATTACAAGTTTCATATTTCTACATTTACAAATAGACCCCTAGAATATTTTTATTTATAAATAGGTTCAAATTTCATTATTTTTAAAATAAACTTTTACAAAAATGACTTTGAAAGTTTTAAAGGTTCAATTTTAAAATTACAAGTTTCATATTTCTACATTTACAAATAGACCCCATGAATATTTTTTTTTGATGAATAAGTTTAAATATTTATTTTTTTTAAATAAAATTTTACAAAAAATACTTTGAAGGTTTTTAAACTTAAAACTTAAAATTACAAGGTTCATATTTGTATATTTAAAAATAGACCCTTTGAAAATTTTTATTTATCGATAGGTTCAAATATTTATCATTTTTTAAATAAAATTTTACGAAAAAGACTTTGAAGGATTTAAAACTTAAAATTTCCAATTATAAGTTTTATATTTGTACATTTACAAATGGACCCCTTAAATATTTTTATTTATAAATGAATCCAAATTTTTATCATTTTCATAATAAAATTTTACAAAAAGGAAATTGAACGTTTTAAATGTTAAAATTTCAAATTACAAGTTTCATATTTGTACATTTACAAATAGACCCCTAGAATATTTTTATTTATAAATAGGTCCAAATTTTATTATTTTTAAAATAAACTTTTACAAAAAAGACTTTGAAGGTTTTAAAGGTTAAATTTTGAAATTACAAGTTTCTTATATGTAAATTTACAAATAGACCCCATGAATATTTTATTTATGAATAAGTTCAAATATTTATTATTTTTTAAATAAAATTTTACAAAAAATACATTGAAGGTTTTTAAACTTAAAACTTAAAATTACAAGTTTCATATTTGTATATTTACAAATAGACCCTTGGAAAATTTTTATTTATCAATAGGTTCAAATATTTATCATTTTTTAAATAAAATTTTACAAAAAAGACTTTGAAGGATTTAAAACTTAAAATTTCAAATTATAAGTTTCATATTTGTACATTTACAAATAGACCCCTTAAATATTTTTATTTCTAAATGAGTCCAAATTTTTATCATTTTCATAATAAACTTTTACAAAAAGGAAATTGAACGTTTTAAAGGTTAAAATTTCAAATTACAAGTTTCATATTTGTACATTTACAAATAGACCCCTAGAATATTTTTATTTATAAATAGGTTCAAATTTTATTATTTTTAAAATAAACTTTTACAAAAATGACTTTGAAAGTTTTAAAGGTTAAATTTTAAAATTACAAGTTTCATATTTCTACATTTACAAATAGACCCCATGAATATTTTTTTTTGATGAATAAGTTCAAATATTTATTTTTTAAAAATAAAATTTTACAAAAAATACTTTGAAGGTTTTTAAACTTAAAATTTAAAATTACAAGGTTCATATTTGTATATTTAAAAATAGACCCTTTGAAAATTTTTATTTATCGATAGGTTCAAATATTTATCATTTTTTAAACAAAATTTTACGAAAAAGACTTTGAAGGATTTAACACTTAAAATTTCCAATTATAAGTTTTATATTTGTACATTTACAAATGGACCCCTTAAATATTTTTATTTATAAATGAGTCCAAATTTTTATCATTTTCATAATAAAATTTTACAAAAAGGAAATTGAACGTTTTAAATGTTAAAATTTTAAATTACAAGTTTCATATTTGTACATTTACAAATAGACCCCTAGAATATTTTTATTTATGAATAGGTCCAAATTTTATTATTTTTAAAATAAACTTTTACAAAAATGACTTTGAAAGTTTTAAATGTTAAAATTTGAAATTACAGGTTTCTTATTTGTAAATTTACAAATAGACCCCATGAATAATTTTTTTATGAATAAGTTCAAATATTTATTATTTTTTAAATAATATTTTACAAAAAATACTTTGAAGGTTTTTAAACTTAAAATTAAAATTACACGTTTCATATTTGTATATTTACAAATAGACCACTTAAATATTTTAATTTATCCATAGTTTCAAAGATTTATCTTTTTTTAAATAAAATTTTACAAAAAGACTTGAAGAGTTAAAACTTAAAATTTTCAAATTAAGTTTGCAATAGGTGACATGTAAAATAGACCCCCTTAATATTTTTTATTTATAAATGAGTCCAAATTTTTATCATTTTTCTAAATAAAATTTTACAAAAAAGGTAAATTGAACGTTTTAAATGTTTAAAAGTCAATTACAAGTTTCATATTTGTACATTTACAAATAGACCCCTAGAATATTTTTATTTATAAGTAGGTCCAAATTTTATTATTTTTAAAATAAACTTTTACAAAAATGACTTTGAAAGTTTTAAAGGTTAAAATTTGAAATTATAAGTTTCATATTTCTACATTTACAAATAGACCCCATGAATATTTTTTTTTATGAATAAGTTCAAATATTTATTTTTTTAAAATAAAATTTTACAAAAAATACTTTGAAGGTTTTTAAACTTAAAACTTAAAATTACAAGGTTCATATTTGTATATTTACAAATAGACCCTTTGAAAATTTTTATTTATCGATAGGTTCAAATATTTATCATTTTTTAAATAAAATTTTACGAAAAAGACTTTGAAGGATTTCAAACTTAAAATTTCAAATTATAAGTTTTATATTTGTACATTTACAAATAGACCCCTTTAATATTTTTATTTATAAATGAGTCCAAATTTTTATCATTTTCATAATAAAATTTTACAAAAAGGAAATTGAACGTTTTAAATGTTAAAATTTCAAATTACAAGTTTCATATTTGTACATTTACAAATAGACCCCTAGAATATTTTTATTTATAAGTAGGTCCAAATTTTATTATTTTTAAAATAAACTTTTACAAAAATGACTTTGAAAGTTTTAAAGGTTAAATTTTAAAATTACAAGTTTCATATTTCTATATTTACAAATAGACCCCATGAATATTTTTTTTTGATGAATAAGTTCAAATATTTATTTTTTTTAAATAAAATTTTACAAAAAATACTTTGAAGGTTTTTAAACTTAAAACTTAAAATTACATGGTTCATATTCGTATATTCAAAAATAGACCCTTTGAAAATTTTTATTTATCGATAGGTTCAAATATTTATCATTTTTTAAATAAAATTTTACGAAAAAGACTTTGAAGGATTTAAAACTTAAAATTTCAAATTATAAGTTTTTTATTTGTACATTTACAAATAGACCCCTTTAATATTTTTATTTCTAAATGAGTCCAAATTTTTATCATTTTCATAATAAAATTTTACAAAAAGGAAATTGAACGTTTTAAAGGTTAAAATTTCAAATTACAAGTTTCATATTTGTACATTTACAAATAGACCCCTAGAATATTTTTATTTATAAATAGGTCCAAATTTTATTATTTTTAAAATAAACTTTTACAGAAAAGATTTTCAAAGTTTTAAAGGTTAAATTTTGAAATTACAAGTTTCATATTTCTACATTTACAAATAGACCCCATGAATATTTTTTTATGAGTAAGTTCAAATATTTATTATTTGTTAAATAAAATTTTACAAAAAATACATTGAAGGTTTTTAAACTTAAAACTTAAAATTACAAGTTTCATATTTGTATATTTACAAATAGACCCTTGGAAAATTTTTATTTATCAATAGGTTCAAATATTTATCATTTTTTAAATAAAATTTTACAAAAAAGACTTTGAAGGATTTAAAACTTAAAATTTCAAATTATAAGTTTCATATTTGTACATTTACAAATAGACCCCTAGAATATTTTTATTTCTAAATGAGTCCAAATTTTTATCATTTTTTAAATAAACTTTTACAAAAATGACTTTGAAAGTTTTAAAGGTTAAATTTTGAAATTACAAGTTTCATATTTCTACATTTACAAATAGACCCCATGAATATTTTTTTTATGAGTAAGTTCAAATATTTATTATTTTTTAAATAAAATTGTACAAAAAATACATTGAAGGTTTTTAAACTTAAAACTTAAAATTACAAGTTTCATATTTGTATATTTACAAATAGACCCCTTAAATATTTTTATTTATAAATGAGTCCAAATTTTTATCATTTTCATAATAAAATTTTACAAAAAGGAAATTGAACGTTTTAAAGGTTAAATTTTGAAATTACAAGTTTCATATTTCTACATTTACAAATATACCCCTAGAATATTTTTATTTATAAATAGGTTCAAATTTTATTATTTTTAAAATAAACTTTTACAAAAATGACTTTGAAAGTTTTAAAAGTTAAATTTTGAAATTACATGTTTCATATTTCTATATTTACAAATAGACCCCATGAATATTTTTTTTTGATGAATAAGTTCAAATATTTATTTTTTTAAAATAAAATTTTACAAAAAATACTTTGAAGGTTTTTAAACTTAAAACTTAAAATTACAAGGTTCATATTCGTATATTCAAAAATAGACCCTTTGCCATTTTTATTTCTCGCCTAGGGTTCAATAGTTATCATTTTTTAACTACAATTGTTACGAAAAAGCCTTGAAGGATTTAAAACTTAAAATTTCAAATTATAAGTTTTATATTTGTACATTTACAAATAGACCCCTTTAATATTTTTATTTATAAATGAGTCCAAATTTTTATCATTTTCATAATAAAATTTTACAAAAAGGAAATTGAAGGTTAGAGGTTAAAATTTCAAATTACAAGTTTCATATTTGTACATTTACAAATAGACCCCTAGAATATTTTTATTTATAAATAGGTCCAAATTTTATTATTTTTAAAATAAACTTTTACAAAAATGACTTTGAAAGTTTTAAATGTTAAAATTTGAAATTACAGGTTTCTTATTTGTAAATTTATAGATAGACCCCATGAATAATTTTTTTATGAATAAGTTCAAATATTTATTATTTTTTAAATAATATTTTACAAAAAATACTTTGAAGGTTTTTAAACTTAAAATTTAAAATTACACGTTTCATATTTGTATATTTACAAATAGACCACTTAAATATTTTTATTTATCAATAGGTTCAAATATTTATCATTTTTTAAATAAAATTTTACAAAAAAGACTTTGAAGGATTTAAAACTTAAAATTTCCAATTATAAGTTTCATATTTGTACATTTACAAATAGACCCCTTAAATATTTTTATTTATAAATGAGTCCAAATTTTTATCATTTTTTAAATAAAATTTTACAAAAAAGACTTTGAAGGATTTAAAACTTAAAATTTCAAATTATAAGTTTCATATTTGTACATTTACAAATAGACCCCTAGAATATTTTTATTTCTAAATGAGTCCAAATTTTTATCATTTTTAAAATAAACTTTTACAAAAATGACTTTGAAAGTTTTAAAGGTTAAATTTTGAAATTACAAGTTTCATATTTCTACATCTACAAATAGACCCCATGAATATTTTTTTATGAGTAAGTTCAAATATTTATTATTTTTTAAATAAAATTTTACAAAAAAGACTTTGAATGATTTAAAACTTAAAATTTGAAATTAGAAGTTTCATATTTGTACATTTACAAATAGACCCCTTAAATATTTTTATTTATAAATGAGTCCAAATTTTTATCATTTTCATAATAAAATTTTACAAAAAGGAAATTGAACGTTTTAAAGGTTAAAATTTCAAATTACAACTTTCATATTTGTACATTTAAAAATAGACCCTTAGAATATTTTTATTTATAAATAGGTCCAAATTTTTCTATTTTTAAAATAAACTTTTACAAAAAAGACTTTGAAAGTTTTAAAGGTTAAATTTTGAAATTACAAGTTTCTTATTTGTAAATTTACAAATAGACCCCATGAATATTTTTTTTATGAATAAGTTCAAATATTTATTATTTTTTAAATAATATTTTACAAAAAATACTTTGAAGGTTTTTAAACTTAAAACTTAAAATTACAAGGTTCATATTTGTATATTTACAAATAGACCCCTTGAAAATTTTTATTTATCAATAGGTTCAAATATTTATCTTTTTTTAAATAAAATTTTACAAAAAAGACTTTGAAGGATTTAAAACTTAAAATTTCAAATTATAAGTTTCATATTTGTACATTTACAAATAGACCCCTAGAATATTTTTATTTCTAAATGAGTCCAAATTTTTATCATTTTTAAAATAAACTTTTACAAAAATGACTTTGAAAGTTTTAAAGGTTAAATTTTGAAATTACAAGTTTCATATTTCTACATTTACAAATAGACCCCATGAATATTTTTTTTATGAGTAAGTTCAAATATTTATCATTTTTTAAATAAAATTTTACAAAAAAGACTTTGAAGGATTTAAAACTTAAAATTTCAAATTATAAGTTTCATATTTGTACATTTACAAATAGACCCCTTAAATATTTTTATTTCTAAATGAGTCCAAATTTTTATCATTTTCATAATAAAATTTTACAAAAAGGAAATTGAACGTTTTAAAGGTTAAAATTTCAAATTACAAGTTTCATATTTGTACATTTACAAATAGACCCCTAGAATATTTTTATTTATAAATAGGTCCAAATTTTTCTATTTTTAAAATAAACTTTTACAAAAAAGACTTTGAAAGTTTTAAAGGTTAAATTTTGAAATTACAAGTTTCTTATTTGTAAATTTACAAATAGACCCCATGAATATTTTTTTTATGAATAAGTTCAAATATTTATTATTTTTTAAATAATATTTTACAAAAAATACTTTGAAGGTTTTTAAACTTAAAACTTAAAATTACAAGGTTCATATTTGTATATTTACAAATAGACCCCTTGAAAATTTTTATTTATCAATAGGTTCAAATATTTATCATTTTTTAAATAAAATTTTACAAAAAAGACTTTGAAGGATTTAAAACTTAAAATTTCAAATTATAAGTTTCATATTTGTACATTTACAAATAGACCCCTAGAATATTTTTATTTCTAAATGAGTCCAAATTTTTATCATTTTTAAAATAAACTTTTACAAAAATGACTTTGAAAGTTTTAAAGGTTAAATTTTGAAATTACAAGTTTCATATTTCTACATTTACAAATAGACCCCATGAATATTTTTTTATGAGTAAGTTCAAATATTTATTATTTTTTAAATAAAATTTTACAAAAAATACTTGAAGGTTTTTAAACTTAAAACTTAAAATTACAAGTTTCATATTTGTATATTTACAAATAGACCCCTTAAATATTTTTATTTATAAATGAGTCCAAATTTTTATCATTTTCATAATAAAATTTTACAAAAAGGAAATTGAACGTTTTAAAGGTTAAAATTTCAAATTACAAGTTTCATATTTGTACATTTACAAATAGACCCCTAGAATATTTTTATTTATAAATAGGTCCAAATTTTATTATTTTTAAAATAAACTTTTACAAAAAAGACTTTGAAAGTTTTAAAGGTTAAATTTTGAAATTACAAGTTTCTTATTTGTAAATTTACAAATAGACCCCATGAATATTTTTTTTATGAATAAGTTCAAATATTTATTATTTTTTAAATAATATTTTACAAAAAATACTTTGAAGGTTTTTAAACTTAAAACTTAAAATTACAAGTTTCATATTTGTATATTTACAAATAGACCCCTTGAAAATTTTTATTTATCAATAGGTTCAAATATTTATCATTTTTTAAATAAAATTTTACAAAAAAGACTTTGAAGGATTTAAAACTTAAAATTTCAAATTATAAGTTTCATATTTGTACATTTACAAATAGACCCCTAGAATATTTTTATTTCTAAATGAGTCCAAATTTTTATCATTTTTAAAATAAACTTTTACAAAAATGACTTTGAAAGTTTTAAAGGTTAAATTTTGAAATTACAAGTTTCATATTTCTACATCTACAAATAGACCCCATGAATATTTTTTTATGAGTAAGTTCAAATATTTATTATTTTTTAAATAAAATTTTACAAAAAATACATTGAAGGTTTTTAAACTTAAAACTTAAAATTACAAGTTTCATATTTGTATATTTACAAATAGACCCCTTAAATATTTTTATTTATAAATGAGTCCAAATTTTTATCATTTTCATAATAAAATTTTACAAAAAGGAAATTGAACGTTTGAAAGGTTAAAATTTCAAATTACAAGTTTCATATTTGTACATTTACAAATAGACCCCTAGAATATTTTTATTTATAAATAGGTCCAAATTTTATTATTTTTAAAATTTTACAAAAAGGAAATTGAACGTTTTAAATGTTAAAATTTGAAATTACAGGTTTCTTATTTGTAAATTTACAAATAGACCCCATGAATAATTTTTTTATGAATAAGTTCAAATATTTATTATTTTTTAAATAATATTTTACAAAAAATACTTTGAAGGTTTTTAAACTTAAAATTTAAATTACACGTTTCATATTTGTATATTTACAAATAGACCACTTAAATATTTTTATTTATCAATAGGTTCAAATATTTATCATTTTTTCAATAAAATTTTACAAAAAAGACTTTGAAGGATTTAAAACTTAAAATTTCAAATTATATGTTTCATATTTGTACATTTACAAATAGACCCCTTAAATATTTTTATTTATAAATGAGTCCAAAGTTTTATCATTTTCATAATAAAATTTTACAAAAAGGAAATTGAACGTTTTAAATGTTAAAATTTCAAATTACAAGTTTCATATTTGTACATTTACAAATAGACCCCTAGAATATTTTTATTTATAAGTAGGTCCAAATTTTATTATTTTTAAAATAAACTTTTACAAAAATGACTTTGAAAGTTTTAAAGGTTAAATTTTGAAATTACAAGTTTCATATTTCTACATTTACAAATAAACCCCATGAATATTTTTTTTTAATGAATAAGTTCAAATATTTATTTTTTTTAAATAAAATTTTACAAAAAATACTTTGAAGGTTTTTAAACTTAAAACTTAAAATTACAAGGTTCATATTTGTATATTTACAAATAGACCCTTTGAAAATTTTTATTTATCGATAGGTTCATATATTTATCATTTTTTAAATAAAATTTTACGAAAAAGACTTTGAAGGATTTAAAACTTAAAATTTCCAATTATAAGTTTTATATTTGTACATTTACAAATGGACCCCTTAAATATTTTTATTTATAAATGAGTCCAAATTTTTATCATTTTCATAATAAAATTTTACAAAAAGGAAATTGAACGTTTTAAATGTTAAAATTTTAAATTACAAGTTTCATATTTGTACATTTACAAATAGACCCCTAGAATATTTTTATTTATGAATAGGTCCAAATTTTATTATTTTTAAAATAAACTTTTACAAAAATGACTTTGAAAGTTTTAAATGTTAAAATTTGAAATTACAGGTTTCTTATTTGTAAATTTACAAATAGACCCCATGAATAATTTTTTTATGAATAAGTTCAAATATTTATTATTTTTTAAATAATATTTTACAAAAAATACTTTGAAGGTTTTTAAACTTAAAATTTAAATTACACGTTTCATATTTGTATATTTACAAATAGACCACTTAAATATTTTTATTTATCAATAGGTTCAAATATTTATCATTTTTTAAATAAAATTTTACAAAAAAGACTTTGAAGGATTTAAAACTTAAAATTTCAAATTATAAGTTTCATATTTGTACATTTACAAATAGACCCCTAGAATATTTTTATTTATAAATGAGTCCAAATTTTTATCATTTTCATAATAAAATTTTACAAAAAGGAAATTGAACGTTTTAAAGGTTAAATTTTGAAATTACAAGTTTCATATTTCTACATTTACAAATAGACCCCTAGAATATTTTTATTTATAAATAGGTTCAAATTTTATTATTTTTAAAATAAACTTTTACAAAAATGACTTTGAAAGTTTTAAAAGTTAAATTTTGAAATTACATGTTTCATATTTCTATATTTACAAATAGACCCCATGAATATTTTTTTTTGATGAATAAGTTCAAATATTTATTTTTTTTAAATAAAATTTTACAAAAAATACTTTGAAGGTTTTTAAACTTAAAACTTAAAATTACAAGGTTCATATTCGTATATTTAAAAATAGACCCTTTGAAAATTTTTATTTATCGATAGGTTCAAATATTTATCATTTTTTAAATAAAATTTTACGAAAAAGACTTTGAAGGATTTAAAACTTAAAATTTCAAATTATAAGTTTTATATTTGTACATTTACAAATAGACCCCTTTAATATTTTTATTTATAAATGAGTCCAAATTTTTATCATTTTCATAATAAAATTTTACAAAAAGGAAATTGAACGTTTTAAAGGTTAAAATTTCAAATTACAAGTTTCATATTTGTACATTTACAAATAGACCCCTAGAATATTTTTATTTATAAATAGGTCCAAATTTTATTATTTTTAAAATAAACTTTTACAAAAATGACTTTGAAAGTTTTAAATGTTAAATTTTGAAATTACAGGTTTCTTATTTGTAAATTTACAATAGACCCCATGAATAATTTTTTTATGAATAAGTTCAAATATTTATTATTTTTTAAATAATATTTTACAAAAAATACTTTGAAGGTTTTTAAACTTAAAATTTAAATTACACGTTTCATATTTGTATATTTACAAATAGACCACTTAAATATTTTTATTTATCAATAGGTTCAAATATTTATCATTTTTTAAATAAAATTTTACAAAAAAGACTTTGAAGGATTTAAAACTTAAAATTTCAAATTATAAGTTTCATATTTGTACATTTACAAATAGACCCCTTAAATATTTTTATTTCTAAATGAGTCCAAATTTTTATCATTTTCATAATAAACTTTTACAAAAAGGAAATTGAACGTTTTAAAGGTTAAAATTTCAAATTACAAGTTTCATATTTGTACATTTACAAATAGACCCCTAGAATATTTTTATTTATAAATAGGTCCAAATTTTATTATTTTTAAAATAAACTTTTACAAAAATGACTTTGAAAGTTTTAAAGGTTAAATTTTGAAATTACAAGTTTCATATTTCTACATTTACAAATAAACCCCATGAATATTTTTTTTTAATGAATAAGTTCAAATATTTATTTTTTTTAAATAAAATTTTACAAAAAATACTTTGAAGGTTTTTAAACTTAAAACTTAAAATTACAAGGTTCATATTCGTATATTCAAAAATAGACCCTTTGAAAATTTTTATTTATCGATAGGTTCAAATATTTATCATTTTTTAAATAAAATTTTACGAAAAAGACTTTGAAGGATTTAAAACTTAAAATTTCAAATTATAAGTTTTTTATTTGTACATTTACAAATAGACCGCTTTAATATTTTTATTTCTAAATGAGCAATTACAAGTTTCATATTTCTACATTTACAAATAGACCCCATGAATATTTTTTTTATGAGTAAGTTCAAATATTTATTATTTTTTAAATAAAATTTTACAAAAAATACATTGAAGGTTTTTAAACTTAAAACTTAAAATTACAAGTTTCATATTTTATATTTACAAATAGACCCCTTGAAAATTTTTATTTATCAATAGGTTCAAATATTTATCATTTTTTAAATAAAATTTTACGAAAAAGACTTTGAAGGATTTAAAACTTAAAATTTCAAATTATAAGTTTCATATTTGTACATTTACAAATAGACCCCTAGAATATTTTTATTTCTAAATGAGTCCAAATTTTTATCATTTTTAAAATAAACTTTTACAAAAATGACTTTGAAAGTTTTAAAGGTTAAATTTTGAAATTACAAGTTTCATATTTCTACATCTACAAATAGACCCCATGAATATTTTTTTATGAGTAAGTTCAAATATTTATTATTTTTTAAATAAAATTTTACAAAAAATACATTGAAGGTTTTTAAACTTAAAACTTAAAATTACAAGTTTCATATTTGTATATTTACAAATAGACCCCTTAAATATTTTTATTTATAAATGAGTCCAAATTTTTATCATTTTCATAATAAAATTTTACAAAAAGGAAATTGAACGTTTTAAAGGTTAAAATTTCAAATTACAAGTTTCATATTTGTACATTTACAAATAGACCCCTAGAATATTTTTATTTATAAATAGGTCCAAATTTTTCTATTTTTAAAATAAACTTTTACAAAAAAGACTTTGAAAGTTTTAAAGGTTAAATTTTGAAATTACAAGTTTCTTATTTGTAAATTTACAAATAGACCCCATGAATATTTTTTTTATGAATAAGTTCAAATATTTATTATTTTTTAAATAATATTTTACAAAAAATACTTTGAAGGTTTTTAAACTTAAAACTTAAAATTACAAGTTTCATATTTGTATATTTACAAATAGACCCTTGAAAATTTTTATTTATCAATAGGTTCAAATATTTATCATTTTTTAAATAAAATTTTACAAAAAAGACTTTGAAGGATTTAAAACTTAAAATTTCAAATTATAAGTTTCATATTTGTACATTTACAAATAGACCCCTAGAATATTTTTATTTCTAAATGAGTCCAAATTTTTATCATTTTTAAAATAAACTTTTACAAAAATGACTTTGAAAGTTTTAAAGGTTAAATTTTGAAATTACAAGTTTCATATTTCTACATTTACAAATAAACCCCATGAATATTTTTTTATGAGTAACTTCAAATATTTATTATTTGTTAAATAAAATTTTACAAAAAATACATTGAAGGTTTTTAAACTTAAAACTTAAAATTACAAGTTTCATATTTGTATATTTACAAATAGACCCCTTAAATATTTTTATTTATAAATGAGTCCAAATTTTTATCATTTTCATAATAAAATTTTACAAAAAGGAAATTGAACGTTTGAAAGGTTAAAATTTCAAATTACAAGTTTCATATTTGTACATTTACAAATAGACCCCTAGAATATTTTTATTTATAAATAGGTCCAAATTTTTCTATTTTTAAAATAAACTTTTACAAAAAAGACTTTGAAAGTTTTAAAGGTTAAATTTTGAAATTACAAGTTTCTTATTTGTAAATTTACAAATAGACCCCATGAATATTTTTTTTATGAATAAGTTCAAATATTTATTATTTTTTAAATAATATTTTACAAAAAATACTTTGAAGGTTTTTAAACTTAAAACTTAAAATTACAAGTTTCATATTTGTATATTTACAAATAAACCCCTTGAAAATTTTTATTTATCGATAGGTTCAAATATTTATCATTTTTAAATAAAATTTTAGAAAAAAGACTTTGAAGGATTTAAAACTTAAAATTTCAAATTATAAGTTTCATATTTGTACATTTACAAATAGACCCCTAGAATATTTTTATTTCTAAATGAGTCCAAATTTTTATAATTTTTAAAATAAACTTTTACAAAAATGACTTTGAAAGTTTTAAAGGTTAAATTTTGAAATTACAAGTTTCATATTTCTACATTTACAAATAGACCCCATGAATATTTTTTTATGAGTAAGTTCAAATATTTATTATTTGTTAAATAAAATTTTACAAAAAATACATTGAAGGTTTTTAAACTTAAAACTTAAAATTACAAGTTTCATATTTGTATATTTACAAATAGACCCCTTAAATATTTTTATTTATAAATGAGTCCAAATTTTTATCATTTTCATAATAAAATTTTACAAAAAGGAAATTGAAGGTTAGAGGTTAAAATTTCAAATTACAAGTTTCATATTTGTACATTTACAAATAGACCCCTAGAATATTTTTATTTATAAATAGGTCCAAATTTTATTATTTTTAAAATTTTACAAAAAGGAAATTGAACGTTTTAAATGTTAAAATTTGAAATTACAGGTTTCTTATTTGTAAATTTACAAATAGACCCCATGAATAATTTTTTTATGAATAAGTTCAAATATTTATTATTTTTTAAATAATATTTTACAAAAAATACTTTGAAGGTTTTTAAACTTAAAACTTAAAATTAAAAGTTTCATATTTGTATATTTACAAATAAACCCCTTGAAAATTTTTATTTATCCATAGGTTCAAATATTTATCATTTTTTAAATAAAATTTTACGAAAAAGACTTTGAAGGATTTAAAACTTAAAATTTCAAATTATAAGTTTCATATTTGTACATTTAAAAATAGACCCCTTTAATATTTTTATTTATAAATGAGTCCAAATTTTTATCATTTTCATAATAAAATTTTACAAAAAGGAAATTGAACGTTTTAAAGGTTAAAATTTCAAATTACAAGTTTCATATTTGTACATTTACAAATAGACCCCTAGAA
The DNA here is from genome assembly GCA_005019695.1 of Trichopus zeylanicus subsp. travancoricus. Lineage (NCBI taxonomy): Eukaryota > Viridiplantae > Streptophyta > Magnoliopsida > Dioscoreales > Dioscoreaceae > Trichopus > Trichopus zeylanicus. The sequence continues at coordinate 1,118,631 of RXID01022275.1, read as the reverse complement.
TATTTTTATTTATAAGTAGGTCCAAATTTTATTATTTTTAAAATAAACTTTTACAAAAATGACTTTGAAAGTTTTAAAGGTTAAAATTTGAAATTACAAGTTTCATATTTCTACATTTACAAATAGACCCCATGAATATTTTTTTTTATGAATAAGTTCAAATATTTATTTTTTTAAAATAAAATTTTACAAAAAATACTTTGAAGGTTTTTAAACTTAAAACTTAAAATTACAAGGTTCATATTCGTATATTTAAAAATAGACCCTTTGAAAATTTTTATTTATCGATAGGTTCAAATATTTATCATTTTTTAAATAAAATTTTACGAAAAAGACTTTGAAGGATTTAAAACTTAAAATTTGAAATTATAAGTTTCATATTTGTACATTTACAAATAGACCCCTTAAATATTTTTATTTATAAATGAGTCCAAATTTTTATCATTTTCATAATAAAATTTTACAAAAAGGAAATTGAACGTTTTAAAGGTTAAAATTTCAAATTACAAGTTTCATATTTGTACATTTACAAATAGACCCCTAGAATATTTTTATTTATAAATAGGTCCAAATTTTATTATTTTTAAAATAAACTTTTACAAAAATGACTTTGAAAGTTTTAAAGTTAAAATGTTGAAATTACAGATTTCTTATTTGTAAATTTACAAATAGACCCCATGAATATTTTTTTATGAATAAGTTCAAATATTTATTATTTTTTAAATAATATTTTACAAAAAATACTTTGAAGGTTTTTAAACTTAAAACTTAAAATTACAAGTTTCATATTTGTATATTTACAAATAGACCCCTTGAAAATTTTTATTTATCGATAGGTTCAAATATTTATCATTTTTTAAATAAAATTTTACAAAAAAGACTTTGAAGGATTTAAAACTTAAAATTTCAAATTATAAGTTTCATATTTGTACATTTACAAATAGACCCTTAAATATTTTTATTTCTAAATGAGTCCAAATTTTTATCATTTTCATAATAAAATTTTACAAAAAGGAAATTGAACGTTTTAAAGGTTAAAATTTCAAATTACAAGTTTCATATTTGTACATTTACAAATAGACCCCTAGAATATTTTTATTTATAAATAGGTCCAAATTTTATTATTTTTAAAATAAACTTTTACAGAAAAGATTTTAAAATTTTTAAAGGTTAAATTTTGAAATTACAGTTTCTCATTTGTAAATTTACAAATAAACCCGATGAATATTTTTATTTATTAATTAGTTCAAATATTTATTATTTTTTAAATAATATTTTACAAAAAATACATTGAAGGTTTTTTAACTTAAAATTTAAAATTACACGTTTCATATTTGTATATTTAAAAATAGACCACTTGAATATTTTTATTTATCGATAGGTTCAAATATTTATCATTTTTAAAATAAAATTTTACAAAAAACACTTTGAAGGATTTAAAACTTAAAATTTCAAATTATAAGGTTCAATTTTGTACATTTACAAATAGACCCCTTAAATATTTTTATTTATAAATGAGTCCAAATTTTTATCATTTTCATAATAAAATTTTACAAAAAGGAAATTGAACGTTTTAAAGGTTAAAATTTCAAATTACAAGTTTCATATTTGTACATTTACAAATAGACCCCTAGAATATTTTTATTTATAAGTAGGTCCAAATTTTATTATTTTTAAAATAAACTTTTACAAAAATGACTTTGAAAGTTTTAAAGGTTAAATTTTGAAATTACAAGTTTCATATTTCTACATTTACAAATAGACCCCATGAATATTTTTTTTTATGAATAAGTTCAAATATTTATTTTTTTTAAATAAAATTTTACAAAAAATACTTTGAAGGTTTTTAAACTTAAAACTTAAAATTACAAGGTTCATATTTGTATATTTACAAATAGACCCTTTGAAAATTTTTATTTATCGATAGGTTCAAATATTTATCATTTTTTAAATAAAATTTTACGAAAAAGATTTGAAGGATTTAAAACTTAAAATTTCAAATTATAAGTTTTATATTTGTACATTTACAAATAGACCCCTTTAATATTTTTATTTATAAATGAGTCCAAATTTTTATCATTTTCATAATAAAATTTTACAAAAAGGAAATTGAACGTTTTAAATGTTAAAATTTCAAATTACAAGTTTCATATTTGTACATTTACAAATAGACCCCTAGAATATTTTTATTTATAAATAGGTCCAAATTTTATTATTTTTAAAATAAACTTTTACAAAAATGACTTTGAAAGTTTTAAATGTTAAAATTTGAAATTACAGGTTTCTTATTTGTAAATTTACACATAGACCCCATGAATAATTTTTTTATGAATAAGTTCAAATATTTATTATTTTTTAAATAATATTTTACAAAAAATACTTTGAAGGTTTTTAAACTTAAAATTTAAATTACACGTTTCATATTTGTATATTTACAAATAGACCACTTAAATATTTTTATTTATCAATAGGTTCAAATATTTATCATTTTTTAAATAAAATTTTACAAAAAAGACTTTGAAGGATTTAAAACTTAAAATTTCAAATTATAAGTTTCATATTTGTACATTTACAAATAGACCCCTAGAATATTTTTATTTATAAATGAGTCCAAATTTTTATCATTTTCATAATAAAATTTTACAAAAAGCAAATTGAACGTTTTAAAGGTTAAATTTTGAAATTACAAGTTTCATATTTCTACATTTACAAATAGACCCCTAGAATATTTTTATTTATAAATAGGTTCAAATTTCATTATTTTTAAAATAAACTTTTACAAAAATGACTTTGAAAGTTTTAAAGGTTAAATTTTAAAATTACAAGTTTCATATTTCTACATTTACAAATAGACCCCATGAATATTTTTTTTTGATGAATAAGTTCAAATATTTATTTTTTTTAAATAAAATTTTACAAAAAATACTTTGAAGGTTTTTAAACTTAAAACTTAAAATTACAAGGTTCATATTTGTATATTTAAAAATAGACCCTTTGAAAATTTTTATTTATCGATAGGTTCAAATATTTATCATTTTTTAAATAAAATTTTACGAAAAAGACTTTGAAGGATTTAAAACTTAAAATTTCAAATTATAAGTTTTTATTTGTACATTTAAAATGGACCCCTTAAATTTTTATATTTAAATGAGAATCCAAATTTTTATCATTTTCATAAAAAATTTTACAAAAAGGAAATTGAACGTTTTAAATGTTAAAATTTCAAATTACAAGTTTCATATTTGTACATTTACAAATAGACCCCTAGAATATTTTTATTTATAAATAGGTCCAAATTTTATTATTTTTAAAATTTTACAAAAAGGAAATTGAACGTTTTAAATGTTAAAATTTGAAATTACAGGTTTCTTATTTGTAAATTTACAAATAGACCCCATGAATAATTTTTTTATGAATAAGTTCAAATATTTATTATTTTTTAAATAATATTTTACAAAAAATACTTTGAAGGTTTTTAAACTTAAAATTAAAATTACACGTTTCATATTTGTATATTTACAAATAGACCACTTAAATATTTTTATTTATCAATAGGTTCAAATATTTATCATTTTTTAAATAAAATTTTACAAAAAAGACTTTGAAGGATTTAAAACTTAAAATTTCAAATTATAAGTTTCATATTTGTACATTTACAAATAGACCCCTTTAATATTTTTATTTATAAATGAGTCCAAATTTTTATCATTTTCATAATAAAATTTTACAAAAAGGAAATTGAACGTTTGAAAGGTTAAAATTTCAAATTACAAGTTTCATATTTGTACATTTACAAATAGACCCCTAGAATATTTTTATTTATAAATAGGTTCAAATTTTATTATTTTTAAAATAAACTTTTACAAAAATGACTTTGAAAGTTTTAAAAGTTAAATTTTGAAATTACATGTTTCATATTTCTATATTTACAAATAGACCCCATGAATATTTTTTTTTGATGAATAAGTTCAAATATTTATTTTTTTTAAATAAAATTTTACAAAAAATACTTTGAAGGTTTTTAAACTTAAAACTTAAAATTAAAAGGTTCATATTCGTATATTCAAAAATAGACCCTTTGAAAATTTTTATTTATCGATAGGTTCAAATATTTATCATTTTTTAAATAAAATTTTACGAAAAAGACTTTGAAGGATTTAAAACTTAAAATTTCAAATTATAAGTTTTATATTTGTACATTTACAAATAGACCCCTTTAATATTTTTATTTATAAATGAGTCCAAATTTTTATCATTTTCATAATAAAATTTTACAAAAAGGAAATTTAACGTTTTAAATGTTAAAATTTCAAATTACAAGTTTCATATTTGTACATTTACAAATAGACCCCTAGAATATTTTTATTTATAAATAGGTCCAAATTTTTCTATTTTTAAAATAAACTTTTACAAAAAAGACTTTGAAAGTTTTAAAGGTTAAATTTTGAAATTACAAGTTTTTTATTTGTAAATTTACAAATAGACCCCATGAATATTTTTTTTATGAATAAGTTCAAATATTTATTATTTTTTAAATAATATTTTACAAAAAATACTTAGAAGGTTTTTAAACTTAAAACTTAAAATTACAAGGTTCATATTTGTATATTTACAAATAGACCCCTTGAAAATTTTTATTTATCAATAGGTTCAAATATTTATCATTTTTTAAATAAAATTTTACAAAAAAGACTTTGAAGGATTTTTTAAACTTAAAATTTAAATTACACGTTTCATATTTGTATATTTACAAATAGACCCCTTTAATATTTTTATTTATAAATGAGTCCAAATTTTTATCATTTTCATAATAAAATTTTACAAAAAGGAAATTGAACGTTTTAAATGTTAAAATTTCAAATTACAAGTTTCATATTTGTACATTTACAAATATACCCCTAGAATATTTTTATTTATAAATAGGTCCAAATTTTATTATTTTTAAAATAAACTTTTACAAAAATGACTTTGAAAGTTTTAAAGGTTAAATTTTGAAATTACAAGTTTCATATTTCTACATTTACAAATAGACCCCATGAATATTTTTTTTTATGAATAAGTTCAAATATTTATTTTTTTTAAATAAAATTTTACAAAAAATACTTTGAAGGTTTTTAAACTTAAAACTTAAAATTACAAGGTTCATATTTGTATATTTACAAATAGACCCTTTGAAAATTTTTATTTATCGATAGGTTCATATATTTATCATTTTTTAAATAAAATTTTACGAAAAAGACTTTGAAGGATTTAAAACTTAAAATTTCCAATTATAAGTTTTATATTTGTACATTTACAAATGGACCCCTTAAATATTTTTATTTATAAATGAGTCCAAATTTTTATCATTTTCATAATAAAATTATACAAAAAGGAAATTGAACGTTTTAAAGGTTAAAATTTCAAATTACAAGTTTCATATTTGTACATTTACAAATAGACCCCTAGAATATTTTTATTTATAAATAGGTCCAAATTTTATTATTTTTAAAATAAACTTTTACAAAAATGACTTTGAAAGTTTTAAAGGTTAAATTTTGCAATTACAAGTTTCATATTTCTACATTTACAAATAGACCCCATGAATATTTTTTTTATGAGTAAGTTCAAATATTTATTATTTTTTAAATAAAATTTTACAAAAAATACATTGAAGGTTTTTAAACTTAAAACTTAAAATTACAAGTTTCATATTTTTATATTTACAAATAGACCCCTTGAAAATTTTTATTTATCAATAGGTTCAAATATTTATCATTTTGTAAATAAAATTTTACAAAAAAGACTTTCAAGGATTTAAAACTTAAAAGTTCAAATTATAAGTTTCATATTTGTACATTTACAAGAACCCCTAAGAATATTTTTTTATTCTAAATGAGTCCAAATTTTATAAGTTTTAAATAAACTTTTTGTACAAAAATGCCGTTGAAAAGTTTTTAAAGGTGTAAATTTTTGAATTACAAGTTCATATTTATAGCATCTACCATAGACCCCATGAATATTTTTGTATGAGTAATTCAATATTTTAATTATGTTTTAAAATAAAATTTTTACAAAAAATACATTGAAATGTTTTTTAACCTTAAAACTTAAAATGTACAAGTGTCATATTTGTATATTTGACAATAGACCCCTTAATATTTTTATTATAAATAGTTCGCAAATTTTTATCATTTTCATATAAAATTTTATTACAAAAAGGAAATGGAAGGAACGTTTTAAATGTTAAAATTTCAAATTACAAGTTTCATATTTGTACATTTACAAATAGACCCCTAGAATATTTTTATTTATAAATAGGTCCAAATTTTATTATTTTTAAATAAACTTTTACAAAAATGACTTTGAAAGTTTTAAATGTTAAAATTTGAAATTACAGGTTTCTTATTTGTAAATTTACAAATAGACCCCATGAATAATTTTTTTATGAATAAGTTCAAATATTATTATTTTTTAAATAATATTTTACAAAAAATACTTTGAAGGTTTTTAAACTTAAAACTTAAAATTACAAGTTTCATATTTGTATATTTACAAATAAACCCCTTGAAAATTTTTATTTATCGATAGGTTCAAATATTTATCATTTTTAAATAAAATTTTAGAAAAAAGACTTTGAAGGATTTAAAACTTAAAATTTCAAATTATAAGTTTCATATTTGTACATTTACAAATAGACCCCTAGAATATTTTTATTTCTAAATGAGTCCAAATTTTTATAATTTTTAAAATAAACTTTTACAAAAATGACTTTGAAAGTTTTAAAGGTTAAATTTTGAAATTACAAGTTTCATATTTCTACATTTACAAATAGACCCCATGAATATTTTTTTATGAGTAAGTTCAAATATTTATTATTTGTTAAATAAAATTTTACAAAAAATACATTGAAGGTTTTTAAACTTAAAACTTAAAATTACAAGTTTCATATTTGTATATTTACAAATAGACCCCTTAAATATTTTTATTTATAAATGAGTCCAAATTTTTATCATTTTCATAATAAAATTTTACAAAAAGGAAATTGAAGGTTAGAGGTTAAAATTTCAAATTACAAGTTTCATATTTGTACATTTACAAATAGACCCCTAGAATATTTTTATTTATAAATAGGTCCAAATTTTATTATTTTTAAAATAAACTTTTACAAAAAAGACTTTGAAAGTTTTAAAGGTTAAATTTTGAAATTACAAGTTTCTTATTTGTAAATTTACAAATAGACCCCATGAATATTTTTTTTATGAATAAGTTCAAATATTTATTATTTTTTAAATAATATTTTACAAAAAATACTTTGAAGGTTTTTAAACTTAAAACTTAAAATTACAAGTTTCATATTTGTATATTTACAAATAGACCCCTTGAAAATTTTTATTTATCAATAGGTTCAAATATTTATCATTTTTTAAATAAAATTTTACAAAAAAGACTTTGAAGGATTTAAAACTTAAAATTTCAAATTATAAGTTTCATATTTGTACATTTACAAATAGACCCCTAGAATATTTTTATTTCTAAATGAGTCCAAATTTTTATCATTTTTAAAATAAACTTTTACAAAAATGACTTTGAAAGTTTTAAAGGTTAAATTTTGAAATTACAAGTTTCATATTTCTACATCTACAAATAGACCCCATGAATATTTTTTTATGAGTAAGTTCAAATATTTATTATTTTTTAAATAAAATTTTACAAAAAATACATTGAAGGTTTTTAAACTTAAAACTTAAAATTACAAGTTTCATATTTGTATATTTACAAATAGACCCCTTAAATATTTTTATTTATAAATGAGTCCAAATTTTTATCATTTTCATAATAAAATTTTACAAAAAGGAAATTGAACGTTTGAAAGGTTAAAATTTCAAATTACAAGTTTCATATTTGTACATTTACAAATAGACCCCTAGAATATTTTTATTTATAAATAGGTCCAAATTTTATTATTTTTAAAATTTTACAAAAAGGAAATTGAACGTTTTAAATGTTAAAATTTGAAATTACAGGTTTCTTATTTGTAAATTTACAAATAGACCCCATGAATAATTTTTTTATGAATAAGTTCAAATATTTATTATTTTTTAAATAATATTTTACAAAAAATACTTTGAAGGTTTTTAAACTTAAAATTTAAATTACACGTTTCATATTTGTATATTTACAAATAGACCACTTAAATATTTTTATTTATCAATAGGTTCAAATATTTATCATTTTTTCAATAAAATTTTACAAAAAAGACTTTGAAGGATTTAAAACTTAAAATTTCAAATTATATGTTTCATATTTGTACATTTACAAATAGACCCCTTAAATATTTTTATTTATAAATGAGTCCAAAGTTTTATCATTTTCATAATAAAATTTTACAAAAAGGAAATTGAACGTTTTAAATGTTAAAATTTCAAATTACAAGTTTCATATTTGTACATTTACAAATAGACCCCTAGAATATTTTTATTTATAAGTAGGTCCAAATTTTATTATTTTTAAAATAAACTTTTACAAAAATGACTTTGAAAGTTTTAAAGGTTAAATTTTGAAATTACAAGTTTCATATTTCTACATTTACAAATAAACCCCATGAATATTTTTTTTTAATGAATAAGTTCAAATATTTATTTTTTTTAAATAAAATTTTACAAAAAATACTTTGAAGGTTTTTAAACTTAAAACTTAAAATTACAAGGTTCATATTTGTATATTTACAAATAGACCCTTTGAAAATTTTTATTTATCGATAGGTTCATATATTTATCATTTTTTAAATAAAATTTTACGAAAAAGACTTTGAAGGATTTAAAACTTAAAATTTCCAATTATAAGTTTTATATTTGTACATTTACAAATGGACCCCTTAAATATTTTTATTTATAAATGAGTCCAAATTTTTATCATTTTCATAATAAAATTTTACAAAAAGGAAATTGAACGTTTTAAATGTTAAAATTTTAAATTACAAGTTTCATATTTGTACATTTACAAATAGACCCCTAGAATATTTTTATTTATGAATAGGTCCAAATTTTATTATTTTTAAAATAAACTTTTACAAAAATGACTTTGAAAGTTTTAAATGTTAAAATTTGAAATTACAGGTTTCTTATTTGTAAATTTACAAATAGACCCCATGAATAATTTTTTTATGAATAAGTTCAAATATTTATTATTTTTTAAATAATATTTTACAAAAAATACTTTGAAGGTTTTTAAACTTAAAACTTAAAATTAAAAGTTTCATATTTGTATATTTACAAATAAACCCCTTGAAAATTTTTATTTATCCATAGGTTCAAATATTTATCATTTTTTAAATAAAATTTTACAAAAAAGACTTTGAAGGATTTAAAACTTAAAATTTCAAATTATAAGTTTCATATTTGTACATTTACAAATAGACCCCTAGAATATTTTTATTTATAAATGAGTCCAAATTTTTATCATTTTCATAATAAAATTTTACAAAAAGCAAATTGAACGTTTTAAAGGTTAAATTTTGAAATTACAAGTTTCATATTTCTACATTTACAAATAGACCCCTAGAATATTTTTATTTATAAATAGGTTCAAATTTCATTATTATTATTTTTAAAATAAACTTTTACAAAAATGACTTTGAAAGTTTTAAAGGTTAAATTTTGAAATTACAAGTTTCATATTTCTACATTTACAAATAGACCCCATGAATATTTTTTTTTATGAATAAGTTCAAATATTTATTTTTTTTAAATAAAATTTTACAAAAAATACATTGAAGGTTTTTAAACTTAAAACTTAAAATTACAAGGTTCATATTTGTATATTTACAAATAGACCCTTTGAAAATTTTTATTTATCGATAGGTTCAAATATTTATCATTTTTTAAATAAAATTTTACGAAAAAGACTTTGAAGGATTTAAAACTTAAAATTTCAAATTATAAGTTTTATATTTGTACAAATAGACCCCTTTAATATTTTTATTTCTAAATGAGTCCAAATTTTTATCATTTTCATAATAAAATTTTACAAAAAGGAAATTGAACGTTTTAAATGTTAAAATTTCAAATTACAAGTTTCATATTTGTACATTTACAAATAGACCCCTAGAATATTTTTATTTATAAATAGGTCCAAATTTTATTATTTTTAAAATAAACTTTTACAAAAATGACTTTGAAAGTTTTAAATGTTAAAATTTGAAATTACAGGTTTCTTATTTGTAAATTTACAAATAGACCCCATGAATAATTTTTTTATGAATAAGTTCAAATATTTATTATTTTTTAAATAATATTTTACAAAAAATACTTTGAAGGTTTTTAAACTTAAAATTTAAAACACGTTTCATATTTGTATATTTACAAATAGACCACTTAAATATTTTTATTTATCAATAGGTTCAAATATTTATCATTTTTTAAATAAAATTTTACAAAAAAGACTTTGAATGATTTAAAACTTAAAATTTCAAATTATAAGTTTCATATTTGTACATTTGCAAATAGACCCCCTAAATATTTTTATTTATAAATGAGTCCAAATTTTTATCATTTTCAGAATAAAATTTTACAAAAAGGAAATTGAAGGTTTTAAAAGTTAAAATTTCAAATTACAAGTTTCATATAGTCCAAATATTTACAAATTTGGACCTATTTATACATAAAAATATTCAAGGGATTTATTTGTAAATATACAAATATTAACTTGTAATTTGAAATGCTAAGTTTTAATACTTTTAATCTTTTTTTTATAAAAGTTTATTTTAAGAATGATAAAATTTGGACTTATTTATAAATAAAAATATTTAAGGGGTTTATTTGTAAATGTACAAATATTAAACTTTTAATTTAAATTTAAAGTTTAAAACTTTCAATGTCTTTTTTGTACAATTTAATTTTAAAAATGATACAATTTTGGATATTTTTATAAATAAAAATATTCAATGGGTCTATTTGCAAATGTACAAATATTAACCTTGTAATTTTAAATTTTAACTTTTTAAACCTTCAATATCTTTTTTGTAAAATTTTATTTTAAAAATGATAAAATTCTGGACCTATTTATAAATAAAAATATTCAAGAGGTCTATTTGTAAATGTACAAATATGAAACGTGTGATTTCAAATTTTAAGTTAAAAAACCTTCAATGTTTTTTTATAAAATTTATTTTAAAAATGATAAATATTTGGACTTATTTATATAACAAAAATATTCAAGAGGTCTATTTGTAAATTTATAAATATGAAACTTGTAATTTGAATTTTTAAATTTTAAAACCCTCGATATCTTTTTTATAGAATTTATTTAAAAAATAATAAAATTTGGACTTATTTATAAATAAAAATATTCAAGGGGTCTATTTGTAAAATATTTAAAATATTTACGGGTTTATTTGTAAATATTTTAAATATTTAATTTTTTTTATAAATTTTTATTTAAAAAATGTTAACATTTGGACTTTTTTACAAATAAAAATATTCAGGGGACATATTTTGTAAATATACAAATATTAGGATTTATTTATAAAATATTTAAAATATTTCAGCTCATTTATAACTCTTTATTTGAAATATATTAATATTTGAATTTTTTTATAAATAAAAATGTTCAAAGGGTTTATCTGTAAATGTTTGGGAGAAAGAGTGAAGGGTGAGAAAATAACTTTTTTAGGGATTTAATTGTAAAATTACGGAGGATAAAAGTAGAATTTTTGGAAAAAAAATTTATTAAATAACAATCAGGGGGTTGTAGGTAAATAATTTGAAAAAGAGGGGGTGTAGGTAATTATGAAAATTTTGGGGGATTTTTAGTAATTAAGAGAAATCTCATAAGGGTGTAGGTAATTAGCCCAAATAAGATTGAGAAAAACTTGGTGGGTCATCCCGCACATTGGTTCTTGTTTTTGAGACATAAAAATGAGATGTGCCTCTTTCCTAAATGAGTTATTTCTTTACTTAAATGTTTAGGTTAGCTTAACACATGAGCTAAATAGCCCTAGTACTAGCCTATTTAATCCTCTCTTGAAATGTTTGCTTCTTCCTTTGGCATTTGCTAGTGTAGGGTCTCTCGAAGCAGTCATAAAATTATTCTAACTTAGACAAAGAGCCATATTAATTTTTCATGCCTTGTGTGCATAATTTCTCAAAAATTGGTAGAATGCATCCTTCCATAGGTTCTAGAACTGGAACCTTACCAAACCTAACAAATTGAGCATTTGTTGCCAGATTGCTAAATGGAGGCTATGATAGCTATCAGTGTTTACCTCAAATGTGTGAGTCACTATGTGGCAAGAGGCAATAAACTTAGATAATTATCTTCGAAAGTACCTAGCTTTCTTGACCCATTTCTAGAGTAAGTGGCACAAATGATTATTTTTATCTCAAAGAGGATTGGTAAGTGATTTCTCACCACCCTGGTAATGTCTTTTGTATGGCCTTACCTTTTCTACTAGCACCTCCTCCACTTTCTCAATTTTCTCACAAAGCATGGCAGTCATATTTGACATGCTTTCTATATGGGCAATCATAACCTGCAGGCATTTGTTCAACACTAAGATTTGTCTCTTGACACACTTTATGTTAGTTATCACTAGTTCTTTCATAGTATCTAGTTATAGTTTGAGCATGCCATAATTACATTCATGGGCAAAACACTCTCTAAGATAGTTGTCATGGGTAAACCCATAGGATCTTTCATTTCATTAGCGACATCCTCCACGAAACTATTTGCTTCTTCTTGCCTTGTGTTTTTAATTTTGTTACCATTAAAATGCTAGGATGACTCTAATAATTGGCTTGATTGTAAATTCTTGATAGTAAAAATGGTGGAGCATATTGCCAATGAAAGTTTGTCTTTGCCTTTCCTAGTGTCAGAGCCTTCAAACAAAGCTCTTGGTTCATTAGGGAGGAATTCCTCAAAAGTTACCTAATTTCTTTCTCCTTAGATGTATTCTTTTAGGGTATCGATACATTCTTGGATGGCTAATTTATTGATGATGTACTCATCTAGTTGAATGAGTTTCTTTTTCTTGTTTCTATTCTTTTTCTTCTTAATGTTTTGAGAAGGTAGAGAAGCTTGTTCTGATGAAGCTTTCCTTATCACCATTTCAAGATTTTTGGGATTTATAGTCATATTCTTTATTAGCTTCTTTAGTCTTTTGGAGATATAGGTCTCCCACAAATGCTCTTATTTAGGTGTACATTGTGCTTCTTCTTCGAAGAGGAGTCTAGCAAGTAACTCATGTGTTTTGAACATAGTGATGTGATTGATGTATTCGGTGGACGTGTCAAATAAGACTGATTTTGAGAGTGTTAGTTTACCTTCTTGGTATTGCTTTCTGACCTAGTCTTTGAATATGAAGCAGTCTTCAATAGATAGCCCAAGACTCTATGCTAAGGGCAGTAATTTGGGTGATTCTTTTTGTTAACTTCATTTGGCCTTTTGGATTTTGGCAATTGGAGACCTAGTTTCAAAGCATTTTGGTAGATTTTGCGTACCCTTTCTTTCTTGAAAGAGTATTTTTTTTTCGACAATTTTTGCTAAAAACCATTGGGCGATCCCACTTCCCTATCCTCTCCAAGAGTTAGTAGTTTCTAAGGGTTACCTCCATTTATAGTAGAGTTTGTAGGTTTCTTCTATTCATTTGCCGTGAATGTTGCCCTCATAATTTTAGAGGAATCACAACATTTTGGATTATCTCATTTTGGTTTAAAATATTACAAACTAGCTAAGACTGGTGGGCTAATCCTCTTTAGCTTTTTGAATTATGTGATGAGGTCTTAGAATGTGTGAATAGAAGAGGAGCTCAAGTAGAGTGTCATTCAATCCTTTCTTATATCACCGAGGACTAGGTTTACGACCTCAAACTGGCTTATGAGTTGCTCACATTTAATGCTGAGATTTCTCTACCATGTGATGTAATCCAATACTGATTCATTGTTGTGCTTTTGATGTTGAGATGAGTCTACAATGGTCACCTTATCACTGACTCCTACAAACTTGATCCAAAAAGGCTCTTTCACTTGCAACCAAGTTTGTATGAATTCTGGCTGTAAACTGACATACCACTCAAATGCTACTCCCATCAAGCTTGATGAAAATTGGTGGAGTAGTAGTGAGGGGTTGTTACTTGAATTCCCATATAAAGTCATGGAGTGAGCTATATGTTGTTCTGAGTTGTCCATACCATTAAATTATTTGAAACTAGCATTATGTAGCTCCTAGGATATGGCACTTGGTCATGATGACTAGGGTATAGCTTGTCTGCATCATTTATTATACCAATATCACTTCCTTGTCTTAGTTGTGCAGCCACCATTCATTGCATTTATTATTGTATATATATTGGTAGTTTCATATTATTAAAAATCTCTGAAATTGGTGATTCTGTGTCCCTTGCTAGTGGAGGAGGCATTTGTTTATATTTTCATGGACTTCATCTGCAACGGGTGTGTCCTTTGCCACTTCTATGGCCTCTTAAGGTGACTGTTAGGATCCCTCCAGCTTGTTGAACTTTTGTCTCATTTGTATCATCATCTCCATTAATTCTATGGCCTTTTTTTAAGCTTCATCATTCTCTTTGCCTTGTTATCTCAACTATTCTTGCAATGCTTCTATGGTCATTTCTTAATTAAAGCTATCAGTTATAACCAAGTCTTCCATTAGAGCATGATAGTCCACGTCTTGAGAGTTAGGTCTAGGCTTGATGTGTTTTGGAGTGGTGTCAACTTCTCCCATCAGGTGGGTTTCCTCATCCAAGAGTCTACTCATAGGACGAGTAGTCACCCCTTCCCTCTAGTGTGGTAACAAGGATTGGTCTACAAGGGCTTTTTCTTCCTAAACCTTCTTGTTCATGAGCCTTGTTTGCACAATCTTTTTTTTGCGTTTGGCCGGTTGAGGCATGAGCTCAGGATCCCTTCTAAAGTCCTGATGAGAAATGATCTTGACAGTATGGACAATTTCCCATTTAGGGGTTTAATGATGGATTGTAGCCTTATAATGGCCCTTGTTATTTTGCTTGGTTATTCATCCCTAAGCCACAGTCTTGAGGCAAGACAATGCCCCTTTGTCTTACTTTTATTCTTCTCTAATCTGTCAATGGGGAGAAAGAATTAGAGATGGAAATGGTGATGACCGACTTTATTGGATGGGCAAGCTTTTTGAGTCAGCTGAAAATTTCAGTGGCCTTCCCTTTGCTTGTGATGAACAAGATGGGTTCTTCTTCATCCATGCATGTGTTTGGACTAGCTTAGGGTGAAGGTGATCAAAGACTAAGAGTCACCTTGTGCCTAACATTTGGAAGACCATTGTCTTTACTAGTTGAGGCATAGCTTCTGCCTCTTCAGCAAATTGACCCTTCTCATTTCGAATGATAACATTGCTCTTTCCTATTGATTGAAAGCAAAAAGCAGATATGTCTTTATGACTATGACATTAGTTGGTGAGCTAGCAAGTGCTTTCTTGAACTGAAAGACCTCAGAGATGGTACCAAACTTGATTTGAGCTCCAGCTGCTCCTGTGGTGATTATCAACTGAGGTAGATGAACTACTAATCCTTCCCCCAAGATAATGGTGTATGTTGGGATGGGGATATTTTTTGTTGATATCATTGGATACTTTCTTCTATAAGAAAGAACACAATTAATTAGTCTTTAATTATAATTCTATCTTATTAATGTCTTTATTGTATTATATAGGTTTCTACACTTGCAGAAAAAGTTAGTCTCACTGGGCATGCCAGAATTTATGAGATCAAAATCAACGATTTAGGATGATAGAAACCTCGAGGAGCGACCTTGAAACATAAATCAAAATATTTTTAATTTGGGTGTGCTATCCAGTGTTGTGAAAACTTTGATTTTCAATAGGCAAAATGTCATATTATTAATTACTCTAACGATTGTTAGTAACCTCCTAAAGTAAGAAACTTGGCTAATAAAATAGAGACACAAAGAAAAAAGAAGGAAGCATCATTTAATTGATTTAAGAAATAGTATATAGCTTATGTAAGAGTATACCCTCACTTTATAATGATTAAGTATAAAAATAATAAAAAGAAGAGAAAGTGGGGAAAGAAGCTTGATTCTCATTGTTGTCCTGCTTTTGTGCTTGGGCCACATGGTGTCTAACTTGGATTGTTCTTGACTTGGTCCTCTGCGGATGTTGATGATTTGTTTTAGTGGTGTTGTCTAGTGGGACATAAAAGGAGACAGAAAAAGGTTGAAGTGTGGGTGGTAGCTTGAACCATCAATTCTTAACTCCTTTTAATAGCGTTGTCAATAGCTTGTCAGGTTCAATCTAAAGTATATAGCTTTGGGTATTAGCATTTAACTTATTTTGATAGCTTTATTGGTGATTTGTCCAGTTTAGCTTAAAGTGTGGCTAATAGCTTGGAGCATTGGCCATTAATTTCTGATGGTATTACCAATGGCTTGTCAAGTTTAGCTCTCAAAGGAAACATCATCATCTTTTGGGGATTGGTTATCTTGAAGGGAGCATTACCACCAATCTCTAGAGTTGGATGCATCAACAACTACATGCTAAGAAGAATGTCATTAACTGCATCTAGGTGTCTTGAGGGTTGGATGAATTATCAACTACTTTTGTGGGTTGACTAACTTAAGGGAGCGCATCATCAAATGTTTCTGGGGCTGATCAGCTCAAGGGATGCATCATCAACTGCTTCAGGGGATTGACTAGCTTGAAGGATACATCATCAACTGCTTTTAGGATTGACAAGCTTAAGGGAGGCACATCATCAACTACCTCTAGAGGTTCACTAGCTTGAGAGGTGCGTCATCAACTACTTTTGGAGGTTGGCTAACTTGAGGGAGTATCATCAACTGCTTTTGGAGGTTGACTAACTTGAGAGGTGTGTCATCAACTACTTAGGAGGGTTGACTAGTTTGAGAGGTGCATCATCAACTACTTCAAGGGGTTGACTAACTTGAGCGTTGCGTCATCTTCTGCTTTTGTGGGTTAATTAGCTTGAAGGCTAGTCGATGGGTTTGGACGTATTGTCGGTTGACCTTATCTGAATAAGATATTCTGGCTGGCTGACCAAGTAAGTTCAAGCTTACCTTTTATTTGGTTTGATTCAAAGAAATAATTAGCAGTCTTGATTTATGCTAATCATCTTTGATTTGATGACTAATGAGCTTTCTTAGTTTGCTGTCAATCAGAGTTTGAGGTGTTGCTTATGATTTTGATGACACACTCAGTGGGACTCGATTTGACTTAGTTTAGTTATATTCAAAATTGCTTTGGTTTAGGTCAGGCTAGTAGCATTGTCCACTGTTTATGAAGTTGGGCATAATTTTGGAGTATTGCCAAAGATTTTTATAGTATATCCAGTGGGACATTAGTTTGGCCTGATGAAGCTCTATAGCTCGTAGTTTGGCCTGATGAAGCTCTATATGAGCTAGTTCTTGATTTGGGTTAGGATGGTAGCATCATCCACTACTCATGAGATTGAATGTAGCCTTCAAGTGTTGCCAGAGATTTAGCACACCTAGTGGGATTCATCCTAACCCTATTTTAGTTCTATTTGAAGTTGTCCAAGTCAGACTTGACCTATGTTTTGATTTAGGTTTAAGTTTGATTAAGTTTGATCCAGTTTGGATTTAGTTTGACCCAATTTAAAATTCAGACTTGATTTTAGTTTAGGTCTAATTTGATTCAATATTCAGAACTTGACCTAGACTTAGGTCTAATTTGATTCAATTTGATGTTTGAAACTTGATTTTGATCAAGTTTGATTTGATTCAGTTTGATGTTTAAAACTTGATTAGGATCATGTTTGATTTGATTTAGTTTAATATTCAAAACTCAACTTTGATTTGAGTCTAATTTGATTTAATTTGGTGTTCAAAACTTGACTTGGATCAAGTTTAATTTGATTCAATTCAATATTCAAAACTTGACTTTGATTCGAGTTTGATTTCATTCAATTAGATATTCAAAACTTGACTTTTATCAAGTTTAATTTGATTTAGTTTAATATTTAGATCTCAGTTTTAATTCTAGTTTGGTTTAATTCAATTTGATGTTTAAAAAACTTGACTTGAAACAAGTATAATTCAATTCAGTTCAATATTCTGGATTCAACTTCGATTCAAGTCTAACTTGATTCAATTTGATTTTCAAAACTTGATTTGGATCAAGTTTGATTTGATTAAGTTCAAATGTGGTTTGGCTTGGCCTTGGTTCAAGCTTAAATTTGGGGTTCAATTTGACCCAACTAGGGTTTGATTCGAACTCCACTTGACCTAGTTTTGGATTTTAGTTCAATTTAACTCAATCAGTGTTCGTTTGGGTATGTTTTAACCCAATGGAAGTTAGTCTTAACCAATTTGAATTTAACCCAATTAAGGTTTGGTTTGAATTTTAGTCTGATTTTAGGTTGCCTTGATTTGAACTCGACTAGGGTTGAGTCTAAATTGATTTGACTTGGACTAGCTCTTGCATTTGAATCTAGTTCAATTTAAGTTGTTGTTCATCCATTTGATCAATTTAGGTCCATTTGAGTCAATTTAATTTTATGTATTTATTCTAGCTGAAATCACTTGAGTTCAATGTGATTGAGTCATTTTAATTTAATTGATTTATATTAATCAATTTAGTTCAAGAGCTCTCAGGTTGTCATGATAATTTTGGGTAAGTCTGTAAATTAGCCTTAGTTTAAATAGATGCTCAGTGAGTTCACAGAGTGAACTTAGTCTGATTAGATGTTCTTATACCGAATAGACGTTCGGTGAGTCCGTAAGCTAGCCTTAATTCAAATAGACATTCAATGAACCTACGAGTTGATCTTATTCCAAATAGACATTCAATGAGCTCATGGACTAGCCTTAGTTTGAATAGACTTCTAGTAAGCACACAAACTATCTTTAATTTAAATAAACATTTTGTAAGTCCGCAGATTGACCTTAGTCATATTAGACCTTTGGCATACGTATGAACTGATCTTTGTTTGAATAGATAGTGAGCTCGCGGACTGTCCTTAATCTAAATACACTCTGATGAGTCAACAGGCCATTTTTAATTTAAATTTTGACTTTCAGATAAATTCACAAACTAACCCTAAATCAATGATAACAGCACGAAAATTTATTATTATTTTTTTTTCTCTCCCTCTCTTTCTTCTTCTTCTTTTTTCTCTTCTTCTTCTTCTGTGTTTTTTCTTCCCCTTTCCCACCATCTTCTTCCCTGCTGAAGCACACAACCGGCCAAGCTCCAATTTTTGTCCACCTACAAATTTGGTTTGCGCTGCTTCTTCTTCCCTCTCACTGCCGAATCCGCGAGATCCAACTAGATCGGGTGTTGACCGACGGCGGACAACCGCAGAGGGTGGCTATGCAGGTCTGGTTGCAGCTAGAGCAGGGTGGTGCCGGTGCAAGGCAAGGGGCCACGATGGGCAACCTTGAAGGGGTGGACAATGAGTGGTGTAGGCACTGCAGTGATGTCTGAAGCAAGAAGGGGATAGCAAGCTAGGTAGCATAGGATTGAGAGCTTGGAGCAGCGACGTCACCCCCACTGGCCGTCAATGGTGAGGCTACATTGCTTAGAGGGGACTCAGTGGTGGTCAAGGCCTGAGCTTCATCTCTCTCAAATTTGGGCTGGATCTGACTACAAGCGATGGCAGAAGCTCACAGAGCAAGTCAAACCTCAAGCAGCAGCCACGAGCGACAACAAAAGCCACTAGTGGTCAGTCTAGCAAGCAGGAGAGAGGACCGGCAGGGGTGAGGATGACGAGATTTAGGCCCGAGATGGCAGGCCTTCGCACCGAGTGTGAATCAGGAGGAGCTGGTGAAGCCATCAAGGGGCAACACAGCGTGGCAGCAAGCTGAATGGCGAGGCTAGAGAGGAGCTCGTTGCTGAGGACGGGGTTCAGCAATGGGAGCAGAGCACATTCAGTGAGGAGGTGACGTAGCAACAAGCGTGGTAGACGTGGAAAATACCGTTGCCTCTGTTAAGAACTCCCTGAATCTACAAGGAAGAGAAAAAATTTACTAAAGTAGAACTTTATTGAGAATAAAAGTTATTCTCCCATCCATAGGGCTCAAGGCCTATTTATACAAATATCAGAAGTCCAATTTGAATAAGTTTCTATCTTCCCAATTCCTAAACTAAATACAACTCAGGTTGAACTCATTAATTGGGTTGATAGAAGTTCTAAATAAGTTAACCTACGAAAATAAAATCCTAAATAAGGATTCATACTTCTCAAGTCCTAAACTGAATAGGATTCAACCCAAAATTAGTCTTGGGTTAGTGAAATCCGAAAATAAGAGCTAAGACATCATAATGAAGAGAATTTAAATATAAAAAGGTACTAAGTAAGGTAAATCCTAAGTTTAAATAAAGGAGTGAATCAAATCATTTGTCATGACCCCTTGACTCTGAATTAGCTCCTTTTGATATTTCTGGACTTCCTTTGAGCGTCCTACATCAGTGTCCCCTTCTTGTAAAGAACTCGTCCTCGAGTTATTTTGTCATAACTTGCAGTCCTCAGGTGCATGGTAGTCAAACAAATCTTGAATATTAAAAGTGTTTGAAATTCCCAAATCCTTTGGGAGGTCGATGACATAAGCATTGTTGTTTATCTTTCTTAGTATCTTCAGTGGCCCAATTTTCTTCTGTTTCAGTTTGTTGTAAGTTCCAGCTGGAAACCGTTCTTTCCTCAAGTGCACCATCACCAGATCTCCTTCTTGAAACTCTTTTGGACGCTTATGAATGTCCTCTTTAATTTTGTATTTGGCATTGGATTCTTTTAATTTCTTTTTTACCTCAGTATGCACTTCAATAATTCTCTCTACCATATTGTCTACAGCTATGCTTGTTTCTGGCAATTTGGGCAACACCACCAAATCCAGCGGGTGCTTTGGGGTTCTTCCATTGACAATTTCAAATGGTGATTTTTCTGTGGACCTGTTTTCATGTTATTGAAAGCGAATTCAGCTTGTGCGAGTGCATAATCCCACTGTTTTGGTTTGTCTCTTGCAAGACACCGAATGATGTTTACAAGTGTTTGATTCACCACTTCAGTTTGTCCATCTGTTTGTGGATGATAAGCACTGCTAAATTGTAGAGACGTATCAAATCGCCTCCACAATATCTTCCAAAAGTGACTTAGAAATTTTGTGTCACGATCAGAAGTGATAGTCTTTGGCACTCCATATAGCCTTACAATCTCTTGAAAGAATAGATTAGCCACCCTTGTTACATCTGCTATCTTCTTACATGGAATGAAGTGTGCCATCTTGAAAAATCTGTCGACAACAACAAATACTGAATCTAAGTCTCGTTGAGTCCTGAGGAGGCCCAAAACAAAATCCATTGATAGATCCTCCCATGGGGCATTTAGCACAGGCAATGGAGTATAAAGGCCAGTGTTTTGAGAGCTTCCTTTGGCTGTTTGGCATATATAGCACCTTTGTACAAAAAGACCGACATCCCTCTTAAGTTGTGGCCAGTAGTAGCGCTCTTCAACTAGTGCAATGCTCTTGTCACGCCCAAGATGCCCTGCTAGGCCACTGCGATGCAACTCTTTCACCACCCTTTGTCTTAAGGAGCACCTTGGAATGCAAAGATGAGAACCCCTAAAGAGAAAGCCTTCATGGAGATATAAATCACTTCTTTGTCCTGCTTGGCACTTTCTAAACTCCTCTTTAAAATCTTCATCTTCAACATACAATTCCTTCAAATAATCAAATCCTTCAACTTCATTGTTTATAATTACCATCAAGGCTGCCCTACGGCTCAAAGCATCTGCCACCTTATTTTTTTGTCCGGATTTGTGTTTTAAAACATAGGTGTATTGCTGTAAGAATGACGACCATCGACCATGCATGCGATTTAAGTCCTTCTGGCTATCAATGAATTTCAAAACTTGGTGGCAGTATATAGAATGAACTCTCGTTGAATTAGATAGTGCTTCCAATGATGAATTGCTTGTACAACCGCATAAAATTTTAGCTCATATGTTGACCACTTCTTTCAAGCTTCGCTTAACTTTTCGCTATAGAAAGCTACTAGTCTTCCTTCCTGAGATAGAACGGCTCCAATGCCTATGTACGAAGCATCACAGTCTACCTCGAATAACTTCTCGAAGCTGGGCAATGCCAAAACAGGTGCAATAGATAACTTCTCCTTGATTAATTCGAAACATCTATTAGCTTCTTGAGTCCAGGAGAACTTGCGTTGCTTTAAACATTCAGTTATTGGTGTCATAATGGAACTAAAGTTTTTGACAAACCTCCGATAGAATGTTGCCAGACCATGAAAGCTTCTAACTTCTGATACACTTCTGGGTATCGGCCATTCCTTAATAGCTTTTACCTTTTCTTTATCAACATGAATGCCTTCCGCACTTACAATAAAACCCAAGAATACCAAGTGGTTAGTCATAAAATGGCATTTCTTTGAGTTGATGTACAACTTCTCCTTCTTCAGCAAAGTAAGTACTTCTGTTAGATGCCTTTTATGTTCTTCTTCATTATGACTGTACACCAGGATATCATCAAAGTAAACAATAACAAAATGACTAATGAAAGGTTTGAGTACCTGATTCATCAATCGCATGAAGGTACTTGGTGCATTTGAGAGTCCAAAAGGCATAACAAGCCACTCATAAAGTCCTTCTTTTGTTTTGAAAGCAGTTTTCCATTCATCACCGGGTCTAATTCTGATTTGATGGTATCCACTCCAACATGTCCTCTAAGCGAGGAATTGGGAATCTATACTTTATCGTGATTCGGTTGATAGCTCGACTATCTACACACATCCGCCAACTTCTATCTTTCTTAGGTGTCAATAAGGCTGGAACTGCACATGGGCTCATGCTGACTCTGACCATTCCTTTTCAGATCAACTCTTCAACCTTGTCTTATAAAATTTGTGACTCTTTTGGACTCATTTTGTAGTGGGGCAGATTTGGTAAACTTGCTCCAGAAACAAGGTCAATGTGGTGCTGAATATCTCTCATTGGGGGTAGTTCATCAGGAAGATCATCTGGCATGATTTCCTTGAATTCATCTAGGAAGGGTTGCAAGCCTTTTGGAGCTTCAGTGGGCATTGTCTCCATTCCTTTCTCAATCACAACAAATATTTGAGATGTCTCTCTAGCCTCATTTATAAAATTTTGCACAATCAGGAAGGAGTGACCCTCCTCTTGTAAACTTTTGGGTCGACACTCTTCGCCAATGGGGGTAAGGATAATTTTCTTTCCATCTTTGAAGAAGATGTAGCGATTATCTCACCCACGATGTGTAGAATCTCTATCAAATTGCCAAGGTCTACCAAGAAGAATATGACATGCATCCATCTCCACAACATCACATGTTACTTCATCCTTGTAGAATTTTCCAATGGAAAAATAAATTTGACACCGTTCAGTTACCTTGGTTTCGCCAACCTTTTTAATCCAGCTGATCTTGTAAGGAGAGGGATGTGATTCTGTTTTCAATTGAAGCTTGTCAACCATAGTTTTAGAAATGATGTTTTCACTACTTCCCCCATCAATAATCATGTCACAGATCTTGCCATTTACATTACATCGAGTGCGGAAGATATTGTGACGTTGTAGGTTTTCCTCTTGCTTTGAGATATACATCAGATTCTGAACTACTAAAGATGACCTTTCACCATCAGGCTCCTCGAATATTCCATCTTCATAGTTTTATTGATCACAAGCTAGCTCATCATATTTTGAGTCATGTAAATTGTCAGCCACAAAATTATCTTCAATAGCCAAGTTCACAGGTTGTCTTGCTGGACAAACATTAGAACGATGTCCAAGTTTTCCACAACGATAGCACTTTAGATCATAATTTGAACTTGGGTTCTTTGCTGATGTGGTGTTTCCTGATGGCCTTGTAGGTCTAGTTTCAAGACTCATTTGTGTGGGAGGTCGAGGAGGTTGTGTAGCTACACCTCTATTAGGAATAGATTGTGCTCCTTTTGAATTCTCACCAATGGTTCTTCCCACCTGATTTCTGATGACAGGTCGCACCAATTGGGACTCCACACGAGTTGCACTCCTCACAGCCTCATTAACCGTCCAAATAGATTGCAAAGAAATCCTATCTTGGATGGTTGTGCGTAACCCACCGATGAATCTTGCCACTTGATAAGATTCAGTCTCTATTAGATTATTACGTGCTGATAGGCAATAGAACTCCTCAGCATATGCCTTCACACTGCGATTATCCTGTCGACAATTTTGATATTGCTGAAAGAGTACTGGTCATAATCTATGGGAAGGAATTACTTTTCTAGAAGAGCCTTCATTCGTGGCCATGCTCGAATTGGAGCTTTATTTTGGCGTGTCCTTTCCAACTGGATGCGTTCCCACCATGCTGATGCACCCCCCCGTTAATCGGTAAGCAACAAGCTTCACTTTTTTTGAATCTGGAATCTCCATGTAGTCAAAGAATCGTTCCACTTCAGCGAGACAATCGAGAAAATCTTCAATCTGAAGTTGGCCATTGAAAGATGGGAGATCAATCTTCAAGCGAAAATCATGACGTCTATCATGCTTAGAAACTGGTCGATGAAGGATGTCTTCAATTTCTTCATCACTGGAGTTCTCAAGGATTTGTAAACCCTTTGGATTCACTTGCTGAGCCTTTTCTCGACCAATTGGATCGCGAGTCACTTCATCGATCCGTCGACGTGGTTGATTCAGGCCTTCAAGTTAATCCATCCTCAGCATCAACCTTACAAGTGAGTTTTGGATTGCCTCCATGGTCAAATCAAAATACTCACGGCTGATGTGATTAACCATAGGAGCACCGTCCCTAGGGTTACTGCTGGTTGCGTCGTCGTTAGACATTAAGCAAGGAGAGTCTCGCTCTGATACCACTTGACGTAGCAACAAGCGTGGTAGATGAGAAAAATACCGTTGCTTCTGTTAAGAACTTCTTGAATCCACAAGGAAGAGAGAAAATTCACTAAAGTAGAACTTTATTGAGAATAAAAGTTGTTCTCCCATCCATAGGGCTCAAGGCCTATTTATACAAATACCAGAAGTCCAATTTGAGTAAGTTTCTAGCTTCCCAAGTCCTAAACTGAATACAACTCAGCTTGAACCCATTAATTGGGTTGATAGAAGTTCTAAAAAGTTAACCTACGAAAATAAAATCCTAAATAAAGGTTCATCCTTCCCAAGTCCTAAACTAAATAGGATTTAGCCCAAAATTAGTCTTGGGTTAGTGGAATCCGAAAATAAGACCTAAGAAATCATAATGAAGAGAATTTAAACATAGAAAAGTACTAAGTAAGGTAAATCCTAAGTTTAAATAAAGGAGTGAATCAAATCATTTGTCATGACCCCTTGACTTCTGAATTAGCTCCTTTTGATATTTCTGGACTTCCTTTGAGTGTCCTACATCAGGAGGCAATCGAGGCTTATGAGGACCTAATGCACGACGTCGGTGAGGAGGCAGTCAAGGTGGCTTTGATCGACAATGGGCGGAAACGGGAGGAAGGGGAGTAGAAGGTCAATGGTGAAAAGAGAAAGCTAAGTTGAAATTTTTTTTTTCTTACTCTTCGATTCTCATTGTTCTCTTCTCTATGATTCTCTAATTATCCACCTGGATGATATCTTGTCTGATCTCTCCTTTATTTTCTTTTTTTATTTTGCACTTTTTTATAAATTTTATACTTATCCACAAAATTTGAAATCAAATCTTTGATTGGTTTAATTTTGTAATATCATAGATTGTAATTGGTAACTAAATTTGAGATTTGAATCTTTACATCCTTAATTTAGACCTGATTGAAATTCCATTGGGATTGAAAGATTTGTTTGTTGTCGATGAGAACATTCAAAGATTACATTTTTCTTTTTGGGTATTGAATTTTTAGAGGGGTATTTGTAATTTTTTTTTGAAAATCTAGACCAAAATATAATTTTATAAATTTTAAGATTTTTTTAGCAAAAAATACTCATTTATAAGATTTTGAAACTTTCAAAATTCTTTTTTAATAAAATTTAAATTTATTCGTAAATAAGAACCTGTGAGGAACTTGTTTGCAAAACCTAAAATTTAGGGTCGTTTATTCGCGAATATAGAATCTTTGAGGGGTTTATTTGCAAATGCTAGATTTTGCAAAGACTGATCCATAATTTTGTCCCACTTAGTCCATTTTAATTTAAACCCAATTTTTCCAATAACTCAAGTTTGAATTGAGCTCAATTTTTTATTAAATTTGATTATGATTTAGATCTAATTGATATCTATATTTGAGTCATAATTCAGTAATATTTAAATTTTAGTTCTGACCATATTTTGATCAAATATAATTTTAGTAAAAATCATCTCAAATAGTTTCATATTATTAATTTAAATTTTTAAATTGTAAAATAAGAGTATATTTTTTACTTAAGTCATATAACTTTTTCTTTAAATTAATTAAATCTTGCTTTCTTTTTTTGTGTCTTTATTTTATTAGGTAGATTTTTTATTTTAAGAGACTTTTGATGATTGTCAAAATAATTAACAATAGGAGATTGTGCTTATTGAAAATCATATTCTCACGATTTCTAATTTCATACTCAAATCATCCTAAATTTTATTTTATTTTTATTTTGAGATTGTTTCTTGAGATCCTTAATTATCTTAGGCGGTCAATCGTGGCTCTATGACAAGGTGGCTAAATTAAATAGATTGCCTTCAAAATGATAAAATCAAGTTTGTGATCTTTAAGGTGGCAAAGTCAACCATATCATCTCTAACATGGCGAAACCAAAATAGCAACTTTCGAAGGTAGTGAAATTAAGTCTACATTCATATAGCGAGTTAAGTTTGTACACATATAGCAAATCAAAGCCCACTTTGATATCCCAAATAAAACTTGGTCTTATACAGTAAGCTAAATCTGCCCTTATATAGAAAATCCAATCCACTTTTGCATGACGAATCAAATTTTCTTTTATACGAAGAATTAAGTTCACTTTCACATAATAAATTTAGTTTACTTTTGTATGATGATTCAAGTCTACTTTTATATAAAAATTTCACTTTCATATGGCAAATTCAATATACTTTTGTGTGAAAAATCTAACCTACTTTTATGTAGAGAATTTAAGTCTACTTTTATATAACAAATCCAGCACACTATCATATGGCAAATCAACCCATTTTATATCAAGAATTAAGTCTAGTTTCATATGATAAATTCAACTCGCTTTTGTATGGTGAATCAACCCACTTTTATGTGACAAATTAGGTCTACTTTCATATAGCAAATGCAACCCTCTTTTGTATTGTGAATCAGTATGCTTTTATGTAAAAAATTAAGTTCACTTTCATATATCAAATCTAGTAAGCTTTTGCATGGCAAATTAAACTCACTTTTAAGTGAAAAAATAAGTTTATTTATACATAACAAATTCAACTAACTTTTGCATAGTGAATCAAGCTCACTTTGTGGAAAATTAAGTTTACGATTTTGTAATAAATCCAACTCACTTTCATATTGCAAATCAAGTCCACTTTATATGGAGAATTAAGTCTACTCTAGCATGATAAATCTAATTTACTTTCCTATGGTGAATTAGCTTGCTTTTAAATGGAGAATTAAGTTTATTTTTACGTGGCAAATATAGTCCATTTGTATGGTGGATCAAGCCCACATTTATATGGTAATTTACACCTGCTTCTAGATTATCAACCACATCCTTTTGATGTGCAATCAAGCCCTCCTCTATATGAAAAATAAAGTCTACTTCTACATGGCAATTAAGGCTACTCTCACATAGCGATCAAAATCCAATCTTATATGGCAACTAGATTCACTCTCATGTATTAAACTAAGTCTACTTTAATATGATAATCAAATAATTCTACTTTGATCTGACATATTAAATTAATTTTTATGTGATAAATCAAATTTATTTTCACATAGCGAATCAAATCTATCTTCATATGATGAATTGAAGTCCTACAATTAGAAAAACACACATTTTCTTTTGCACATCGCTGAGGCATCTTAGGGGAAACAAAAAGCAACGAAACTCAACCTTTTAAGAAAAGATAGAAAGATGCATAATTATGATTCTAGAAAGGATGAAAGAAAGGAGATCATTACAAGCGGCCTAATAGGATCAAGAGGGTAAACTTTCACTTGTTAACAACCCAAAGCATTGGCTTAGAGTTAGATACCTAAAGATTATTTGTATCTCCTCCTTTAGTCAAGAAAACTTGAGATAGAAATGCAAAGAGAGTTTTTTTTAGGAGACTTTTGTCAACCCATATTTGACTGAAATGTGACTAGAATCTGGATCCAAATTATGCCTTAATTTGAGCTCAAATTTGACCTTCATGTGGACTAGAATCGTGGCTGAATTTGGCTTAGATCAGACCTAAATAATTATAGAATTTAGGCTCAAATTTAGCTCAACCCGAATTGGACTACATGGGCTCAAAGTTGGGTCAGATCCGGATTGTTGGTTTGGTGGGGGGGGGGGGGGGGTGGGGGGGGGGGGGGGGGGGGGGGGGGGGGGGTGTGCAAATTCGGCCAAAAGAGGGCGCGGCGTGGCGCCTTCCGCCCCACCACGACCGCGGCTGGCCAAATCCGGTCATCTCCAGCTAGATCTAGCCGGAGAAGAAGATTGGGCAGGGAGGCCCTGCCATGGGAGGGCCAACACAAGAAAGGGCATGGCTTAGGGGAGGAAAGAAATAAAAGGAAAAAAAATAAAGAAGGAAGTTAAAAAAAAAAAAAAAAAAGCCAACCACGTAAGGAGAAACAAGACATGAGATTCAAAGAAAAAATATATATAAGAAAAAAAGTTTTTTAGATAAAAAGGAGAAATTATGTTTTACCTTAATTTTTATGTAATTATCATTGCGGTAACCTGCAATTCTTAGTTTTTTAATAAACATTATCACCACTGTGGTCATCCGCGACCTCTCGAAAATAGCAATGGAAATGATAAATTCTCATCATATCTGAGTTAGCCTTTGAGCTTGTATCTAGCCAATTTCAAACTCTCATCCAAGCTAGCTTTTTGAACTTGTACTCGATCAGTCTTCGATCTCATATCCAAGTCAGTATTTGGGCTCACACTTAACTAGTCTTTGGGTTCACATTTAAACTAGCTTTCAGATTCACACTTAGGCAGCCTTTAGGTTCACACTTAACTAGCCTTTGGGTTTGCATCCAAGTTAGCTTTCAGGCTCATAGCTTAACTGCCTTTATGCTCGCATCTAAGTAAGACTTCGAGCTCGTGCCAAATCCAGTCTTTGAACTCGCACTCAACTAACCTTCGGGCTCACACTTAGCTGGTCTTCGAGCTCACACCTAGGTTAGCCTTGGGCTCACATCAACCGATCTTCGAGTTAGCATTCAAGCCAACCTTCAGATTCACACTTAACCAACCTTCAGGTTCGTGCCTCAGCCAGCCTTCGAGCTTGCACCCAAAATAGCCTTCGGGCTCGCACTCAATTAGTATTTGGGCTCACATCCTCAGCCAGCCTTTACGCTCACATTTAAGCTAGTATTCAAACTTGCATCTAGTTAACCTTCGGACTTACACTTCTAAGTTAGTTTTGGAGGTCGCATCTAAACCAACCCTCGGGTTCGCACATCTAAAGTTGAGTTATGGGTCCATCTAAAATTATCATAAGTAACCAAAAATCCTCAAATTAAACTGCTAAAAGTAACTCAATTATATTGAAATCGAAGTCAGTCAAAATAAATAGAGTAAGGTTAAGTTGTTTTAACTGAACCTAAATTGATTAAACAAATGGACTAATACCCAAATTGAGTTACCTAAGCTCAAACTCAAACCTAATCATAAGTTAATTTAAAAATAAGTTGAATTCAAATCAAATCAAATTTGAATTGAATTAAACTCAAATCAAACCCTAATTGGATTAAATTAAACTCAAAATTAAACCAAAACTAGGCTAGACTGAGCTTGAATTAAAATTAAGTTGAATTAAATTGACTTGAACTTGAGCCAAAGTCTAGCAGACTCAAATTCTATAGAGGTCCAACATAAGATCAAACTCGACTCAAGGTAAATGAAATCGAACTCAGACTCAAATCATATTAGTCTTGATGGAACTAATTAGGGTCAAAACTGTGTCCCACTGAGAGTACTAAAACTTCGGTAATGCTCTAAGATTATGAACAAAAAGTGATATCACCACTCTAACCTGAATCTGAATTAATTAAAATAGAACTAAATAATGTCAAATTGAGCTTCACTAGATGTGCTACAAAAGCCTTCAACAACACTTCAAAACTATACCCACTCCATAAGCCGTTGGTAATATTGCCAAACTAACGAAGTTAATTACTAACACGCCAAAACTGTAGACCACACTTCAAAGCTATACTCAACCCTCTAAGCTGTCAGTGACGCTACTAAATTAATAAAGTCAACCAACAATATGCTCAAAGATGTTGGCTACACTTCAAGCTAGTCAACCCCAAAAGCAGTTGACTCCCCTTCAAGCTAATCAACCCCATAAGTAATTGACAATGCACCCCTTCAAGCTAATCAACCCTAAAAGTAGTTGACGATGTGCTCTTTAAGATAGTCACCCCCAGAAGCAGTTGACGATACGATTCTCAAAGCTATATTCAACTTCCTAAGTCATTAGTGATGCTACTCAAAGAAAGAAGTTATCATCTATGCTTTATCGGTTATGAAAATATTTTAGAAACTAAAAAAGTTATCACTTATGCCTTGTCAACTATGAAAATGTTTCAAAAAACCAAAAAAGTTATTGCCTACCCCTTATCGGTTATGAAAATACTTCAAAAATCAAAGAAGTTATCACGTAAATCTTATTGGCTACGAAAATAATTCAAAAACTAAAGAAGTTATCGCCTATCCTTTATCGGCTATGAAAATACTTCAAAAACTAAGGAAGTCATCGTCTACGCCTTTTCGGCAATAGAAACACTTTAAAAACTAAAGAAGTTATTGCCTACGTCTTATCGGCTATGAAAATATTTTAAAAATCAAACAAGTTATTGTCTACACCTTGATGGCTGAGGAAATACTTCACAAAACTAAAGAAGTTATTGATTATGCCTTGTCGGCTATGAAAATGCTTTAAAAACTAAAAAAATTATTGCCTATGTCTTATCAATTTTGGAAATACTTCAAAAATCAAATGAAATTATTGTCAACATCTTATTATCTAATAAAAATACTTCAAATCATGAAGTTATCAGTGAAACTCAATGCTATTTGAAATACTTTGAACTTCTCTCATTCCTTTTTTATGTATATTGGATTATGTTATCAACACCTATCAAAAACCGAGTCGATCTGAATCAAACGCCATATTGTCCATTGCAGGGAGAGCAAAGCAACAGTGTACATTAAAGCTTCTTCTCCAATTTATTCTTTTCATTTATTTCTTTCATATTTTCTATCATTCTATATTAAAATTCAATGTAGAGTGAAGATATGCCCTTACTTAAGCGATGTATTCTTTCTTAAAATCAATCAAATGCTTTTTTCTTTAATTTTTTTGCTTCTCTATTTTATTAGTTAGGTTTTTCATTTTAGGATATTTCTGATAATTGTTAAGATAATTAACAATGAGGGTTTACATCTATTCAAAGTTAATATTTTCATCACACTTGATAGCGTATTTTAAATTAAAATAAATTTTAATTTATGATTCAAGTTCACTCATCGGAGTCTTTCGTTATACCGGATGGCCAACTTCGATCCCACATATGTTAGTTTGGTGGATGTCGAAACCGATTCCAAAACCAAACTTAAAACCTTAAAAAAAAAAAATCAATTTTTTTGTAAAATTTTACATAAAAGACTCTTTTTCTTAAAAATTTCTAAAAACATCCTCAAAATTTACAAAAGACCATGTTTTCACGAAAATTTATAGAAAAGTCCTTATTCTTAAAAAATTTAAAAAATCATTAAATCCTTAAAAATTTACAAAAAAGTTCTATTTTTAAAAAAAATTACAAAAAGTCCCTATTTTAGTAAAAGTATGTAAAAAAGTAATTATTTTTATATATTCATAAAAATATTTCCACAAAAGCCTTTGATTTCTTAAATATTTCTTGAAAGGTCCTTAATGGTTACAAAATCTACGAAAAACCCTTATTTTGAAAAGCTTACAAAAACTTTTTTGTTTAATTAAACTTTTGCAGAAAAAAAACTTTATTTTCTTAAAAATCCAATGAGAGATTTTTTTATATAATTTTTTAAAAAATGAGAACTTTTACGTATTTTTTTAAAAAAATAGAGTTTTTTTGTAAATTTTTAAAATAAAGGTTTTTTCTGTAAATTTTTGGAAAACAATGATGTTCTAAAAAACTTCTTAAAAATGAGAATTTTTTTGCAATTTTTTAAGAAATTGAAGACTTTTTGGCATTATTTTTTAGAAATTTTTTTAAATATAAATTTTGAAGAAGATTTAAAGCTATTATATAAATTTTTAAGAAATTGTGGACTTTTTTACAAATGAGATTTTTGCATAATTTTAAAATTTTATTATTTTTATGCTAATTTTGATACAATTAAGGATTTTCCCTATAAATTTTTAATAAAATAAATTTCTTTTTTGCAAGTTTGTATTAAAAATGAAGATTGTTTTAAGATTTTAAATAAAATGAGGGCTTTTATATTTTTAGAAAATGAGAATTTTAATATAAATTTTAGAAAATTGAGTACTCAAGTTAGTTTAAGAGTGAACGTAAAAAATTTTTATTTGAAATTTGATTAAAATTTAATAAAAAATTTATTGGTTATAAAATTAGAAAAAAATAATAGATAAATATTAAAATTATGCCAGTTGCCCATGGATAGAATATATTTTAGGATGTTATCTGTAATAATTTTTTTCTGAAAAATACAATTTTGTTCTACATAACTACAAAGTAAATTATTTTTTTATCCCTGTTCGTTTGGTCAACGGGGAAGCGTTCGTGGGGCCACGCACCTCCCACTGCGTTTCCTACAGAGCGAAACTCCATCGTAGCTTTAGGACTCCGATAAATGTAATTCCCAACGTAAAAAACCGCAAACGACGACGAGAACCGAACGGCAAATCGATGCCTACGTGCAGTCATTAGTTGTTGAACTCGGCCCAACCCGACCCAACGCCCACCTACTTCGACGGCGTCCTGTTCTCTCTTCTCTCTCTGTCTCCTGTCTCTCTTCTGGGTCCGTTAAGGCCGGAATGTTGCCAGCCCAAAATTAAAATAATTAATAAAAAATAAAAACAAATAAAACAACGGACGGAGATCCAGAATTGGACTCCGCGTTTCGTGCTCAAAGCGGCACCTGGTCGGTGCCCGAAACCTCGTGCCACGAAGCTGCGTGCTCTCCGACCATCTTCGCATGTGCGCCAATTAGCAATAGAGTGGAATGTAATGAAGTCTGGGTTTTTAAACTACAGTTTGCAACTGATAATTTTTAACTAAGTCATGAATTATGCTAAACGAAATCTGAATTTATTATTAACAGTGTTGTCTATGTGCTTGTTTGATCGTTCTGAGACCCGTCCAAAAAACCTAGAGGGTTGTAATAATAAAAATTATTAATAGTAATAACACTTAATAGTGTTGGCTAACATTATTGGTGGGGGGCGGACTGCTTATGTCAACATGTACAGGGCCCCAACTCTCCTCCGATGGATGTCCCACTCAGCCTAATTTGACGTCAATTGCTTCCCAATAGTGTCATACGGATGCTTCCAGGCATTTGTTAGGAATGAGGATAATAAATTCTCCACTTAGTGCAGTGATGCAAACAAAACAATTCATTGGTACTACGAGATATCCCTCAAACCTTCCTTAGCCATCATTTAATGAGGGTAAGGGCGAACATCAAAAGTCAAGACCGCACATGATCTTGGCCGCAAACCAAATCCGAGGTTATGTCATCTCAATCTTCCTAGCCACCAACGCGGATGCATACCTCTTCCACAGCTTGAGATAGGCAGATTTTCCCATTCTAGAGAACAAGTGCTATCGTGCTTGCACTAACTTAGAGCGTCGTAGACGTCTCGTCAGGATCATTCTATCGAGCCTTTTTTATTTTGTAAATTCATTTATATTATTTGATATTTGAAAAAGTGATCGCATCATCCTTTTTCTTTAATAAGTAACTCTAATTCAAAATTGGAAGTCCAAGACTCTCAGGATAAGTTGTTGACGATATCAATACAGTTGTAACGATCTACATCCATCTCTTGAAAAAATAATGACAGAATTAAGTAGGTTCATAAGGACCTCTAGGCAGCAGATTCTAGAATTTATCAACAACCCAAACTTATTTTTCTTGGAGTATATGTAGCTTATATTTGCTCAAAGACATTATAGTTAATCACTCTTTCTACTTTGACAACTACTCACATAAGGCCCTTTCTCATTGTAAAAAGCGCCGAGAAGAACTTGTGACCCAAACAAACAGTTGAGCCTCAACAATAGCACAAACATCAGACGCCCTCACAAGGCTTCCACACTACTCTACTTAGCCTCCTTGCCACCCTAGTTGAGTTCTGCATCACACAATTTTTACGTCACTCAAATTGACTTTCATGCTCCTTAACAATTTAGCTTCTATGCCACTTGGCTTCCAAGCCATTGAATTTGGCCTCCATGTTATTTTATTTTGCTTCCATGCCACTTATTTTGACTTCTACACTGTCATATTTGGCTTCTACGCCACTGTATTTGCCTCCAATGATATTTATTTTTATACCACCCAGTATGACGCCTATGCCTCATAGCTTGGGTCATGTGTCATTGCCCAACCATCTCAGTTTTTTTGTAGAAATGTGAGTGTGGACTTGACAGCCTAATTTATTGCGGACACCCAAGAGGAATACAAGCTAATAATATTTGGTTTGAATAGCAAGTCAAATTATGAAAGGGGAGGTTTGCATCCCACACTCGAGTAGTGGAGGGCGGCACCCAATTATGATAACAAGTTGCCACCTAAGGCTATCATATTGGGCCAAGGATGGGAATTGAACTATTCCAAAAGATCAATAAAAATAAAAGTTTATAGGTAGTGAGACAGAGGAAGTAATAAAAGCTAGAAGGTGTAAATAGAAAGTTGGGAGAATAACTTTTTTTTTGTTAAGTAGGAAAAGACTTACAAACTCAAGGATCCCAAAAGGAAAACTAAAGAGAGATAGAAAGCGAAAGAAAAAAGAGCTAAATACTACTCCCAAGGGCCGCCATCAATTACCATGATTGCTTGGGAGAATGTTCAAGTTATCTTTTTCCTCATCCTCCGCTTTGTTCTTCCTATTATCTCCTTCTTCAGTTGGGAGTTTAACACATAAAGCCAAGAGGCGCAAAGCTTTGGTAGTCTTCCTACTCAAGATATTGTGCCACCATGAAGTCATGTTCTTTGTCTGTGATATCTACAATTCAAATATAATCAAAATGCAAATGATCAATCCCTAATTACACGATAGCTTGAGTACACAAATAGCACTCAAAGAGAAATCCTCTAGCAATTCAAGGTGTTGAGGTTGCCTTAACATTATTTTGGAACTCAACAATCTCATGGTATTCTTGAAAACCCTCAATCCATGCCCAAAGAACCTTGCCCTCCATTTCTTCTCGGATACACGTCTACCGCCCAAGAACTCCTTGGCCTACTTGGCAATATTGTCATGGACGTGAAGATTGACAATTTCTTGGCCAACTTAGAGAATATAGGCCCTTTGTTGGTTCATTACCCTCTACCTCTTTACCAACTCCAATTCCTATTAGAAGAGCTCTCTCTTCCTCTCTTATAGTTGTCACCACACCTCTTGTAGTTTTGTGTCCTTTGCAATAGGAAATCTTGCATCCTTAGCTTCTTCTCCCACTTTGCCAGAAGGAAAGTCAAATTTTGCAGCTCCCGAGCTATCAAGGAGAGCTTGGCCATCTTAGCCGTCAATTCCTTATCCTTGATGACAAGATCTATGTCTATTGACCATAAGCATGACATCCTTGTCCTTGAGCAAGACCTCCTAGATGTATATGATTCCCTCCGAATAATTATTTCTCCATACACTTATAGTTATAGATATTTTAAAAATACGCAAACCTCTCCTCTACCTCCATATGCTAGGCGAGGGTGATTTTGCCTATGGCCCTTTCCTCTAGCTTAGCAATCTAAATAAATATCTTACTCATAGTAAGGTAGGCCTAAAAGGATATAAAAATAAAAAAAGAAAAGAGAAATAAGAACGTAAGGGGACTAAAAAAAGTACTCAATGTGAGATTGGCCTTGGCATGCATACCTAGGTTTTCCTCTAAGCTTACTTTTTTAAAAGATTGATGCTCTAGAAGGACAGAGATCTTGTCGTCCCTATTAATCTAAGCCTAAGCTTCAAACAACTAAGAACACAAAGGCACATTATACCCTGGGATGTACATTTTGCAGTGCCTCTAGAGAGCAATAGTGTCGCTTGAATCACCTATAAGAGGAGTTACATGCACTAGGGCTGAGGGCCCAACTAGAGGAAGAGAAGGGTAATAACTAGAAGAAGATAGCTGAGTTGGCATTGCACTCGACAATGGAGGAATGTAAGCCAAAAGAGGAGTAACAATTGCAATTTCAAATAATCCAAAAGATTTAGTTGGTCCAATCGGAGGAGAGGGGGGCATTGGTCGAGTCCTAACATGCATGGTGTCAGAGACCCACACAGATGGTTCCTCAATTGTTGCGCCAGCTGGAGAAGAAGTCTCACCCACCATGGGAGCTAAAAGAGGGTCGTATGTGTCTGTAATAACCCTATTATGCTTCTCTATTAAAAGAGGAGCCTTAGTAATAGCCTCAATAATAATCCCCTCTCCTATATCGGTGAAGAGGCTCTTGCATTATACTTAATAATAACAATCACTTGATAGTAGTGAGACTCTCCTAGACAGTGATTGATGGTATCTACCATCCATCTATACCTCATGATAATTGAATTCCTCCTCAAGGCAACGATGATGGGTGTCAGATTAACAATATTTTGGGTCTTCCCCTTATCAAAGATCCCCCTCCTCTGCACATTAGCACCACTTGGTCCCTCCTATAGGATGGTAGAAGAGTGTATCATCATGAGGTTGATGGTGCTCTCATCCCTATCTAATGTCTTCTACTTTTTCCTTTCCCCCATGAGCAAGCTAAGCTCATTTTTAGCTAGGAAATGACTTTTTGCCACTTCTTTGAAAGTCACCTTACTGGGACCTAAAAGAAATCAAAAAGCAAAATCAAAATTCTCCCCTTATACCAACATCATCAATCCTCTCTATTATATATCGAGAGTAGTCTTGGCTTATCTCTTATATGAGGCCTAGCAACCCCCAATAACAAGAGGGGCCAGTGATGGTAATGACAAACCTATGTCCTTGCAGCAGGTAAAGAAGACTCATTAGAGGCTCTAGGCACTTGCATTGAAAAATTTGGAGCATTAGCAGAAGGTGACCCCTAAGTGGCTTGGTAATCGGTGGGGAGGAAATCAAGGTTTTCTTGATTTTCTTGGAGGAAATCAAGGTTTTCTTGATTTTCTTGCCCTTCGTGATGCTAATGGATGATATCGAAAAGAACAAAGGAGATTGGGGGGGATCAACAAAGAAAGAAATGGAAAAAAAGGAGAAAAAAAAAACCAATGGCAACAACAGGAAGAAGGCATGGGATGAAAGAAAGAAGAAGCAAGCCCCCAATTGACGTATCTAAAAGGATCAAAACCAAAAATAAGTGAGTTTCATACTCTTCAAAACTCAAGAAAACATCACTTGCCAAAAACACATAGCCTTTCCCCATTTGCCCCAAGGACGAACTTGAAAAAATTGCACTTATCATCATAATTACTAACACTTCTTTACATGGCACCATAACGACATGGAGTTAATACCCCTTACGTGAGAGAAAATGCTAATAAGAATAATAAATAAGAAGAAGCAAATAAGGTACCACGATACCTTATTTACACCTCGTCCAACCAAGAAAGACAACACTAGTGGCTTGATCTAAACAAGGTAGGGGATCCTGATAGAACATAGGCTACTTATGTCACCATGTACAGTTTGGCATGGCCCAACTTGGTGCCCCCAGCTCCTCGCTAGTAGACACCCCACTCCATCTGGTCCTACATCAAGTTCTCCCAAACAACATGGTACAAATACTCCTAGGCATTTGTCCAAAATGGTGGTAATAAATGTCCTATTCAATGCAATAATATAAACACAACAACCCATTAGAGGTGCAAGATACCTCTCGAATCTTGTTCAACTATCATTTAATGAGGGTAATGGCATGAGCTACCAAAAGTCAAGGTCATCCTTGATCTCTGCCACGAACCAAATTCCAAATATCATCTCAATCTTATTTGTCACTAATGTCTATATATAAATGTACAAATAAGTTGAGCGGAATAGAGTTGACCCCAACTTAAGCTCAACACGAATTATTAATTCAAGCTTAGCTCGATTGAGCTTATAAGCTCAAATGAACCAAGCTCAAGTTAAAATTAAAATTTAAAAATTAATTTTAATAATTATTTTCTACTAATTTATATTAAAATAATTCTTAAATTTTTATTTTTAAAATAATAAATTAATATGATAATATATATAATTATGTCAAATATAATATTATAATTAAATAAATTAAAATATATGTAATATATTTATTGATGTAGTGCAAGAGACACCGGGGATAGGGAGAAGATTATTATCTTTTCATTACCATAAATTCTTGAATTCATAAGTAAGATAGAAAGAGAACAAACCCAAAATAAGAGATATAAAAAAATTCATTTTTTGTATTACAACTTTGTGTTATACATATAGCCCTCTAATAAATTTAGAGTCATATATAGTATAGACTAAAAATAGGACTTAGACTCTACTATTAATTCTACTTAATATATCTTAAATAAAAAAATATAAATCCTATTTCTTATTAGTTTAGGACTATTATTGATTTAAAATCATAAATAAACTCTAATTTTGACCAATATAGATATCAAATTAGCCAAAATAGTAAATAAAAAATTTGTAAAAATCAATCTCAGTTTTCTAACAAATAATTATTTGTTGGATTTGGATGAATATCATAGGAGATATGACCTTCAGACTTTAATTATATCAATTCTAACAGATCTTAAATAGAATTGAAATCTAACTTAGACTTGATATTTGATTTTAATGTAAAAAAGATATAATTGTTCTACATCAAACCCCTCACTTGTAGAAGACTTGTTCTCAAGTCAAATATTAAAGTCTCCATTATTGTAGTTGTACTCTTCTTGAACTCTTTCTAGTATAAAACTTAATAATGAAGACCAATTATACTTTGCCGAAACACATCAATTATTTGATCTTTATTCATTTGATGTCTCAAACCGTTTGTCTTTATTATTAGTCGGAACTTACACTTTTGCTCAACCCCTAAAATAATTTCTATGACTTGTAATTTTTTATGTTTAATTCTGTATCTCAAGTAATTATAATAAACTGTTGGGTATAATAAATAATAACTAAAATAAGGTATTATTTAATCATTCTTAAGTAGTAAAAAATTTTGTGGTATTTTCATATCTTCACTAGTAAATTTTGAATAACATAATTGGTTCTCTCCAAAGATAATATTATGATTTATACTACTAGTAACTTTACAACATTAATTGAAATTCTCAATATATATAGATGACTTCTCTTATAAAGTGAAATTTTCTTGAAAATTATTAGTAGACATGTACAAATCCTCATTTGGACTCACTTCATCTACAAAAAAGATATTCAAAATTATTTTTTTACTGTCATCTTCTTTTTTAGCATTCATCATTATAAAAGAATAGTATTTTAATATAGAAAGAAATTATACCAAAATTCATAACAATAATAATCTGTGAATGATTTATCTCGAAATTTGCGATTTTATTTTTAAATTTTTGAGAAGCTAGATTGAATTTTACTCTTTCTTTAGTCACATCCTTCAATTTGGTGTGTATCTTCTCATAATGAATAAAATAATTTTTTTATAGAAATTTTCTTTTTAAAAAGTGTTGCATCTTAAATCATGTTTGAAGCTTTTGATAAGCTTCTTTTGCACATTATTGTTAAAGTTGTTTCCACCATAATGAAGCTTATCCCTTGAGTTTTAATTTAACAATCATAATTTTTTATTATCTTAAGAACCTCTAGACTCCTAAAGAAGCCTTCAAGTTATTTTATCCTATCAAGAAAGTTTTTATATGCATAAAAAATAGAAAGCTAATTTGAAGAAGCCAAGACGTTAGACTGCAAGCCTCTTTGATGATCAATTGACAAACTTAGTTTTTAGTTTCTATCTGCTTCAAAGTTTCATATTTTTTAGTGATATAAGCAAAAAAATTTTATTTGATCAAACTTCGAATTTGATAATTTTTTATATCACCGACCATGGAGTTGTCACCACTAACTATAATCGATGGAGTTGAAGCAGGGGATAACCTTACTCTGATATCATTTGATGTAGTGGAAGAGGTACGAAGGATAGGGAGAAAATCACCATCTTCTCACTACCGTAGATCCTTGAATTCACAAAAAATAAAAACAGAATAAACACAAAATAAAAGAATATTATTGAGAGAAAAGTTTTTTCTGTTATAATCTTGCATTGTATATTGACCCTCTAATAAACTTAAAATATCACTTGATGTTAACTAAAATTACGACTTAGATTTCATTATTAATCCTACTTAACATATGTTAAATAAAAAGATTTAAATCTTATTTCTTATTGGGTTACAATTGTTACCGACTCGAACTCATAAATAACCTTTAATTTTAACCAATACAAATACCGAATTATCTAAAATAATAAATAAGAAATTATAGGAATCGATATCAGTTTTTCAATGAACGATTATTTGTTAGATTTTGATGAATATCTTAAAAGATATGGTCTCAAACTATACCTATACAAATTCTAACAGATTTTAATTAGAGTTAAATTTCAACTTAAACTCGATTTTTAATTTTACTGTAAAAAGAATATAATTATCTTATATTATTTATATAATATAATATAATTTTAAGTTATATTTTATATATTAAAAAAATAAATGAGTTCTTGAGTTGAAAGTACATTTATCGATTCTAACTTGAGATCGAGCTCAAATTTGAATCTGAGTTGAAATCAAACCGAAATTAAATTACTCTTGACCTACGAACCAAATTAACTTTCGTATTTATATATAACCTTTTCATGACTTTGAGAGATATTTTCTTATTTTAAAAAATAATTATTATCATGTTGACACTAACTTAAGTGCTCGATTGACTTCACCGTAATCATGAGGCTTTTTGGCCTGTGAGGAAGAGAATTCATGGCCATATGTTGAACCGGTGACCTGAATCCATTCCACATCAACTGTTAACCATTAGTTATCTATATCACACCTCAGAAATTATTGGCGAGCATAAAGAAGTTGATAGGGATGCAAAGCAATAGCAGTATCAATCACATCGAGCAAAACATGATTGAGATGTTGTATTCTTAGTACCAAGATAAGTCAGAACCAAAATGTGCTCCTGTTTTAATACATCATTAAATTAAACTGATAGCCTGTATCTCTCACCCACAAAAAATCCCTAATCTTTTTGTCCTCGTTCAACATGGCCCTGACATTATTTTATTTTTCATCCAAGTAATCTCTTATATATATATATATATATATATATATATTGATTTATGTATCTTACAAAGAAAAAAAGGAAGACAAGAAGGGGAGAGCAGTAGATGGGCAACAGCCTCCGGTGTTGCTTGGCTTGCGTGCTGCCGTGCGGCGCTCTAGACGTGGTCAGGGTCGTCCACCTGAACGGCCACGTCGAGGAGTACAGCCGCCAGGTTTCCGCCAGCGAGATCCTGGCCGCCAACCCGAACCACATCATAAGCAAGCCGTGTGAAGATCACGTGGTTCACCAGATTGTAATCGTGTCGCCGGACTCTGAGCTCAAGCGCGGGCACATCTACTTCTTGATTCCGTTGTCGTCTCTTCCGAAGAAGAAGGTCAAAGAGAAGGATAAGATTACGACAAAGAGCGTCAGTACGACAACGACGATTGGCATGCCAGACCAAGATGGTTGTCTGACGAAGGTCTTGTTGCAGAAGAAGTCTTGTCATCATGGAAGAAAGAGTGGGCGGGTCGGGATTTGGCGGCCACATCTCGAGGCAATATCCGAGAGCCCGTGAAACTTTTCCGGCTCCGGAATCTCGCCGGAATCACGAGTTTCCGGCCAAATTTTAGTTTCTTTTTTCTTTGCTCGTTTTATTTCGTGGATATTTGTGGGAATATTTTTGTTTCCTCCGACTTCATAGAAGTGATATACAAATCGGGGAAGTGAAGGAAAACAAGAAAACTGACATGTCGCCGATTGCCATAATCTGGAGTTGTCCTTTTGATAAATTGCAAGCTGTGTAAAGACTAGAAAGGAATGAAAATCTTTGGCAGATTAATCAACATATTTTTGCACTTTTGTCGGTGCTAATTGTTTTTGTTCATGTTGCTAACATATTTCATTCTTTTTTGATGTTAGATTTTATTGATTTGTATTATAGGCTATGATATGATGCTTCAAATTTAGTCTGACATGAAAAGAAATGTAGCCAACAGGCTAGCCTCCCATCAGAAACTAACACGGAAATTTTTTAAAATAAAAAGAAAGAATCACCCGATCTTGGATCAAATTCATGTGATCTCTTCTCCAAATTGGGTTTTCATTCTGAACAATTGGAAATGGTTTAGGGTTTAGGGTTTAGGGTTTAGGGTTTAGGGTTTAGGGTTTAGGGTTTAGGGTTTAACAACATAATCAACAAAGCAGATCAAATTGGGTAACATTGTCTTTAAGCCTTAATTACTTGTTTGGGAAGCAAGAACTGGAATCTATAAGCTGGTTAATCACAGCTGGTTTGGTCTGATACAAAACCATTTGTTTGTATGTCACAGATCAAGTTCGCACAGCAGATGATTAATAAAATCTGTGGTACAGTACCACGCATGATTAGACCTCAGAAGTAATATGACGACAGCTATGACATTTGGATTTTTTCAACTTCTTTTTTTAGGTAATTTGACATTTTCAAGCCATTGTTTAAATATCTCAGAAAAAAATTTTCAAAACCCCCAGAAAATTTTCCAACTTCTTGAAATCATCTTTGATTTTTTAAATTCTCACTCAGCCCATATTTATATACTTTAGTTTATTACTGTATTTGTAGCACCTCTTCTCAACCCTGTAGGACATGTACTTGTATTTCTAACAATATTATTTTTACATATATAATTAAAATTTAATATTTATAATTAAAGCTTGACAATTATATTAAAACCATGCATATATCATAATAACTAAATAGTTATGATCATAAAATATTTAACTATGACCATAAATGTTTAAATATAATTATCATATTTAATTTTGATCGAGAACATAAATTTTTTTTACTATTATA
Source organism: Trichopus zeylanicus subsp. travancoricus (assembly GCA_005019695.1). NCBI lineage: Eukaryota > Viridiplantae > Streptophyta > Magnoliopsida > Dioscoreales > Dioscoreaceae > Trichopus > Trichopus zeylanicus. Next base: position 1,075,217 of record RXID01022275.1, on the reverse strand, counting down.
AATATAAGGACAGGTGGTACGAATAGTGACAGATCAAAAATACAAAAGGCATGTGAGGTGTGACCACCACATGAATTTTTCACTAATAATATCTAACAAAGAGGATTATTGGAAATTTTAAAAATTAGTGAGAGTTTTTAGAATATTGAAAAAATCTGTAGGGAAATTTTGGAAATTTATTCAATCTGTAAACGGGTAGCATAATGTGATATCATTAATTAGTCAGAAAAGAAAAGTATTTAGAGTTTGTATTTATGTAGTCAATAATACAAGAACAATCTATTTTATCAATCTTAATATTCTCAAAACATAAAAGTCACGAATCCGGGAATGCATCAAATTCAAGCTACAAACTGCATTGTACTTGTAATTGCGCTGATTAAATAAGTTAATTACGTTTTGGCACTCAATATTTTATCTAATCCTTGTTCTTGGGAGAACGTGCTCTTCAAAATCTATTGTGCTCCGCTTCAACCTCAAAAAAATTAAAAAGGAAAAAAAATTTGATGATATCCCGAATTGAAGTGGCCGGGTCAACCAATAAAAAATAAACTGAAAATTATTTTATGGATCGAACTACCAGTTGAGACAACTAAGGTCATGACCCTAGGGTAACAACATCAAGGTATTTAAGGTTAGGCGAGCTCCGTAGCCTAGGCATTAGTCCACCCGGTGAATACTCATTCCGAGATAATTTAAGAAGTTCGATGATCTCAACTCATAGATGAAGGTGATTGAGTATTCATGAAAACTAATATATATTTGTCTCCAAAGATCAATCTTGAGAAATCTGGGATTTGTAGCAAGGAGTCCGAAGAGATTATGGTTGGGATAATTGGATCCTGAATATGACAAACCATCTTCATGCTCTATACGTAACACTATATTTGCAGAGGTAAGAGACTAATACCTAGTTTTACTCTCCACTATTTTTCATTGTGATCTCTACTGAGTTGCTGTCAGAGAGACCGTCATTGAAGAGTTTTCAGTAATCTTTTCATGGTTTCTTTCTTTTGCAGGTCAGCAAAAGTGACAATCTAGCAAATAGTGATCTCAAGGAGTCTCTTGGACCGAAATCAGTAATGAATTGGGCTCCACCAAGAGTGGTGCTTTCATTGAGGTCCACTCTATCTCTCTTCTCCATTAATCTAGGAGATCTCTAAGATTCTCTAACCATGACTCTAAGAATAGCAAGACTGTCATCATCTAGGAATTAGCCTGGGGGATAGATAGCCTCAGTGACGGCGGAGTTGCATAATTCCTCCGATGGACTAGGTGAGTTGACTTAATAAACCAACTCAATAACTCACCCACCAGTGCAACAACAATCTTGAGGGAGTCCTTCTATCAATAGTCCCTTAGGTACCATTTGGCCCCTCCCATACAATGACTTGAAAAGAGTTTCAAAACTTGGCCACTACTGTTTAGCAAATTACTCAATTACTGTGAGTTCAGACATAGGCCATGCATAATTTTCGGACCCAATAGCTAAAGAACCAAGCCCAGGTGATGCAAAACCTCCAAGCCCACTATACTCAGTAGTAGGCTCAGGTTCAAGCCCTGGCTCCAACTCAAGGTACTATACCAAACCATTAATATTAATCATAACCACATGCTGCAAGACATATATGCCCTAGTAGACAACACCATTTGAGTCATCAAGATCCCTTGATGGGTATTTCACTTCGATATTAAACCTTGAAGGATTTAGAAGGGTGTGACCCCACCTATGGTCTAGTGGACGAGGCCACCTACAACATATACTAGCTGACCCTTGGTTAGGGCTGGAGAAGGTAACTAGAGAGAAGCTATACCACAAGCAACATGAGAGAAGTTCGGAGTAGCAGTTCACTTGAACCAAGTGAGATATGATATCCTCCTAATTTATGAGATAACATACTCTTTGATGCAACCAAAGTTTATGCAACGTCCTCATAAGGTATATGATGGTCCAAAGGACCCAGTGGACCATGTCAACATATTAAAAATGTTATGATCTTACAAAGAGCATGTGACTCCATCATGTGCAAGGCTTTTCCAATAATGCTATAAGGTCCAACCTGAGCTTTGTATTTGGGACTCCTGAGATATTTCATACCTTGCTTTGATGATCTAGCTCACAAATTCATGGAGAAGTTAATTTCACTTACACCTCAGCGGAAGGACTCCTCCACACATCTTATGTTGAAGTAAAAAAGAGAGAGTCTAAGGGAATATCTAACTCAGTTCAATAGAGCTAGACTAGAAGTCTCCAAACCTAATAGCTCAATTGTTCTCATTGTGACAATCAATGAGATACAACAAGCCCAGGTATCCTATCAAATTGTTCATCGACCTCCCAAAATCTTGGCCAAATTTATCCAACAAGTTAGAGAGCACATCAACATTGAGGAGGTGATCTCAGCTAAGAGAGAGTTAGAGGATAGCATTAAATCAAAGGGCCCACAAAAAGTCAAACTCTTTGAGCCAAAGTAGTAAATAATTGAGCAAAAGGAGTGCAAAATTGAGTTCCAAGCATACACACCCTTGAGTAATTCAAGAATTGAGGTGTTGGCCCAGATTGAGCATTGGGACTTTTTGAGGAGATCCTTGCCTATTAGCACTAATAGGCAGAGATTGGAAAAATCAAGGTACTATTGTTTTCACATGGATCCCGACCATGACAACAAATAGTGTAGACACCTCAAGGATGAGATAGAAAGACTCATCAAGAAGGGTCACCTCAAATAGTATGTCCAACAGGATGAACAAATTGAAGGATCTCGAGCATAGGAGGCAAACCAGCAAGGGTCTCCTCGGAGGAATTCCACTCTTGAGTTTCACAATCCTTTGGTCAAGGGACATCTCAATATGATCCTTATAAGTCTACCAAACCAAAGTAGTGAAGCTTTAGTGTCGACTAGAAAATACTGAATTATTACTGGGGGATAGGTGGAGGTGAAGAGACAACACCATAAACTAGAAGGTGAAGATATAATTTTTTCTACAAAAGACTTAAAAGGGAATTTCAACACCTCACAATGATATGTTGGTGATCTTAGTAATTTTAAAAGGCTAAACCATGCAATATATTATGATAGATATAGGAAGCTTGGCAAACATCCTATTCACCCAACCTTATGATCAGATGAACATGAAGCAAAAGATGGAACTATATATTGGGACACTCATCAAATTCATAGGGTACTCAATCACTCCACCCAGCATAATCAACTTGCTCCTCAAGGTCGAAGAAAACTCCAAGAGTACCACAATCAAGTCTAAGTTTGTGGTGGTCCAGACTAGAGCTGCCTAAAATGTGATCTTGGGTTATCCAACACTCAATTAGCTTCAAATGATAATCTCAATTTTTTATTTGTTTATGAGATTTCTAACTAAAAATGATATAGGTGAAGTATAGGGTGACCAAAGCTTTGCTAAGAAGTGTGAGATAGCCTACTAGTAGAATAACCTTGACCAAAAAGGTAAGTGTTGGTGGTTGCAAAAGTTAGTTATTCTACTCTCGAATAAAAAAAGATTCATGCTGAACCTATGGAGCAACTCATTAACTTGGTTGTTGATGAAGGCTCAAGAAGAACTCTAAAGCTCGGAGTAAATCTTATGGAGCCTTTGTATACCAAACTCAGGGAGTTCTTATAGAAGAGTCAATATGTCTTGACTTGGTCCCTAAAAGATCTACCCAACATAGATCTCTTAGTTGTACAACAAAAGCTTGCCATAGAGGAAAACCACAAGCCAAGCAAAAAAAGAGGTAGTTCACCCCAAACATTAGAAGGCTATTTTGGAAGAGATAAATAAGATTCTCAATGCAGGATTCATTAGAGAAGTTCATTATCTTGAATGGTTGGCCAATAGTGATAGTAAAGAAGTCTAATGATAAGTAAAAAATGTATGTTGACTTCACCGACTTGCATAAAGCTTGCCTAAAGGACAACTATCTACTACCAAAGATAGACTAGCTTGTTGACTCTACCTTGGGGAATCAATTTCTTAGCTTTCTAGATGCATTCTCAGATTACCACCAAATTCAGATGCACTTCAAATATGAGGAGAAAAAAGCCTTCACATTGACCAAAGTATCTATTGCTATATTTCAATGCCCTTTGGACTAAAAATATAGGGAATAGTGAACTACATTTTCAATCCTCAGCTCAGAAGGAAAGTGGAGGCAAATGCCAATGACATATTAGTAAATAGCCTTTGGGCTAATGGATATCATAGAGACTTAGAAGAAACTTTTGATACAATTTGAAAGTTCTAAATGAAGCTAAACCCAGAGAAGTGCACCTTTGGAGTAGGTTTGAAAAAGTTCCTCAGTTACCTTATCTTAGAATAAGGAATAGAAGTAAATCCTAAGAAGGTTGAAGTCATCCTACTAATGAAGCCTCCATTTACTACCAAAAAAATGCAAAGACTCATGAGTTGACTCATAGCCCTCTATCGTTTCTTATCCAAGTCAGGCGAAAAGTATTTGCCTTGCTTTAAGGCACTTAAGTAGAGCCTTGGATTTGAGTGGATGAAGTGTGACCAAGCCTTCAAAGCTCTCAAGAAGTACCTAGCCAAACTTTCTCTATTAGTGAGACTCGAGCCAAATGAGGTACTCTTTCTTTATGTAAAAGCTTTATATCAAGCAATTAACTTGGTGTTGATAAGTGATCAAGGTGGAATATAACACCCCATACACTATGTGTGCCATGTGCTTATAAGGGTAAAGGTTTGATATCCACCTTTAGAGAAATTGGTTTATGCAGTTGTATTGGGAATTTAGAAACTCCAACCATATTTCTAGGTACACCTCATCATAGTATGCATTAACCTCCCCCTTTGGCAAATCCTGCAAAAGCCTGAGACTTTGGGGAGATTGTCCAAATGGCCCATCGCGCTATGCTAGTTCGATGTCACTTTCGAGACTTGGAAGGATTATCAAGGCCCAGGCCTTAATAGACTTCTTAGTGAAAACCATCTCATCTACTGCTAGACCAAAATCCTAACCATAGGATGTTTGAGTGAATGGCTCATCTTGTGAGGCAAGGAGTAGGATTGATGTCGTACTTCTAAGCCTAGATGGGAGAGTAGCTGAATACTTAGCTCAGCTAGAGTTTAATGCATCAAATAACATTGTGGAGTAGGAAGCTTTCCTCCTTAGTCTATGGGTGGCATTAGCGGTTAGAGCTAAAAACTAAAGATATTCAACATCTCCTAGCTAGTGTGCCTATAGATTAATGGGGTGTATAAGGTGAAAGATATAACCCTGATCATCTAGTACCTCACTGAGGCATAAAGGCTTATGGGAAATATAGATCGAGCAGAGATTTATTGAGTACACTGGAATAGCAACAGGAAGTAGACACCCTCATATAGTTGGCCTCAACTTCTTTAAATTCGAGATTGAGGCAAATCTTCATGGAGAATCTTCAATAACCAAGCTCCTCTGAATCTATCAAAGTGAATGCCGTAAACAAAGAATCTTCTTGGATGGACCCTATAATGAACTACCTCATAGAAGGATAACTTCTTGAGGATCCAAAAGAAGCTTAGAGAATTAAGAAGTTGACGCCAAACTTCACTTGAGGCTTGATGAGGCTGAGTATGCATTCTGTGAAGTATATAAAGGAATATCTAGGAGTCATGATGATAGACAAGTCTTGACTCACAAGCTCCTCAAACAAGGTTATCACTGGATCAATGTGGCCTCCAAGATGTCTGAGTTCATTTCTAAATGTAAATAATACCAAAGGAATGCCTTAGTGGATCACAACCTGACACTTTGGCTCTAGTAAACACAAGTTGTTTTGCCCTTTGACTAATAGGGAATGGACATTCTGGGTCCATTTCCATTGGCCTTAGGGTAGAGAAAGTTTTCTATAGTCAAAATCAACTATTTCACCAAGTGGGTAGAAGCTAAACCTTGTGCTACAATTACTGTGAACAAGATCTAGGAGTTCCTCTGTTTAAGTGTCATTTGTTGACTCAAGCTACCATGGATGCTGGTCAATGATAATGTGAAGCTGTTTAATGGCTTAAAATTCAAAGAATACTAAGTAGTCTCTATATCAAACAAAGGTTCACCTCAGTGGCACATCCCTTATCCAATGACTTAGCCAAGATAACAAACCAAACTTTGCTTTTAGGATTAAAGAAGTGCCTCAAGAGGGCAAAAGGTACTTGAGTTGAAGAATTACCACAAATCTTGTTGTCCTACCAAACCACTCCACAGATGACAATTGGTGAGTCACCCATCATGCTCACCTATGAAGTTGAAGTAGTGTTACCTATGGAGATTGGTTTTACTTCACCTCGAGTCAAAAGCTATGACACCGAGGTGAATGAAGCAAACATTCAAGCCTAGAAAGACCTTGTTTTAGAAGTTTAGGAGAAAGCTCACTCAAGGATTCCTAAGTGTTAGCAAGAAATGGCCCAATACTACAATGCTTGAGTATGAAGCTGAGATCTACAACCAAGAGACTAGGTATTTCATTGAGTTGATCTCATTGATTAGGTTACATGGGTTGTGGGACTAGAAACATTGAAGCTCGACCATCTAGATAACAAGATACTCCCAAGAACTTGGCATGTCAATAACCTCAAAATGTTTTATATTTAAATAAAAGTTGTGATCTTGAAAGCTTGTCAATAATAGGGCCAAGAACTAGTTTGGAGGGAAGTCACAAGACCTTGGCTCTGGGTCGAAATATACAACCAAGGCATAAGATCAGCTCCTCAACTACTTTTGTCTCTTCAGCCACCTGGCTCTTCAACCACCTTGGCTCTTTAGCTACTTTGGCTCTTCAGCCATGCAAAAGATCTCTAATATAGGTTAGTAACCTAACCAAAGCATAAAGGTCTTCTTGAGAAGTGAATAAAGCCTATTAGAGCTTAACCTAGGAAGTTACTACAACAAATGTAACTTTTATCAAAAATCTTGGGTACATATCAAATGCGTTGCTTACCCTAAGTTAATACTTTGGGTATTATAGGAAGTCTTTAAGTCAAGTTTTTAATTTTAAAATGTTACTGACCTACGCTAGAACTTGTTTAATAATTTTTGGGACTACATCATCTTTGATTCCAAATATTTGATTAAGCAATTCGAGAATGAAATTATTTTTTATTCCAAGTTATTTAGTTAAATAGTTTGGTGATTGATTTAGAGTTATTCAGTTAAATAGTATGGGGATTGATTCTGAATTATTAATTTAGAAATAAATCCATTTATGATTTTGAGTTATTTCATTCAGGGTAAAATTAGTTTCAATTTGGACTATAAGTTGGATTGATTTTCCTTCTCAAATGAAATTTCGACTAGTTTAGTTTAATACTATAATTGATTTTGAACCAAGAAAACAAGCTACAATTTTGAGTTAAGACTTTTATGAAAAGCAAGAAAAATTTTCATTGAAAGCTATTGAATTACAATTCTGAGTCAAACCTTTGCAAACAAAATGTTGTTATTGCAATAAGAAAAAAGTTACATAAAAGAAAATTACATTGCTATTATAAAATTTGGTTCTCTAGTTTTGAGGCCATAGTGTCATCGAAGCCGGGACTTCCTCCAGTCTCCTCCCCCTCTCCCAAGATGGAATCCTTCAAAATTAGGTCCTCATAATCCAACTTGAGATGAAGGATCTGAGCCTCATTGTAGAACTTGACTCGGAGGTCCTCAAGGTTGAAGTCTAGGGCCTAGTGCATCTACTTCATCATGTTCTAATAGTAGAGGTAGCCTTTTCTGAAGGAGTTGGTGGAGAGCTACTCTTAGTGGTAGAGGTTCTCCTCTCTAACCTTGAAGTTGGCCATGACATCCACCTTTACCTACTCTAGTAGTTGGACAAACTTTGGGCTCTGGAGGTAATGATCCACTGGCTCCTCCTTCACATTCTTTAATTCATGCTCTTGCCTTGAGCTACTCTATCCTTTTCATGGCTGAATCACCCTCAACCTGGAGGATATTCTTCACATCCTTTGTCATCTTCTCCTCCTCCTCCATGTTGAGCTAAAGAGGCACAGGTTGAAAGTGGAGGAGGTTCCGTTCTTCCTCAATGGTGGTGGCCTTTTGACTTCCAAGTCACCGCCCATTTCTTGACCTTGTAAAACTTGCATCGTACAAAATAAAAATATTTATTTGCCTATAATTGACTCAAAAGTTAGGCATTGACTCTAAAGATTTTAGTAATAAGGAAAAAGGGGAGAGGGTTGAGTGACTTACTTTAGGGTAGGTCTTGGCCCCCTGCAAAAAGAGCTTGTCCTTGGAGAGTTGAGTGATCTCAGAGTCCAAGTTGGCCCCAAAAGTTCAAGCATAAGTACTCTTCCATAGTAGGACCCTTGGGCTCTTAGCTAGTTTGACATCTAGGGGGAGTTCGACCGTGGTTTTTCATGCGAGCTGATGGTGAGGGGGTTACCTTGGTCAACCACCACCATGGCTCAGGTGTTTGGGGTGGGGGGGGTGTAGGGCCCTTGTTGTGGGAGGGCTTCATACATGACCCTTGGTAGAGATAGTTCAGGTCAAAGAATCGAAGGGGTAGGACAATGCCTGCCTCTTCCTCCTCTCATCATTGCCCACAATCCAACTGCTCCCCTCACCCTCACACTTGTTCTTCCTCTCACCATGTCTTGGTGTAGCTGTGGTAGGGGTAGGGGGGACCTCCACCTCAGAAGGCTTCTTCCTAGTGGATTGGACAAGAGCCACTTGAAGAGCCCCCATTCTCTTCTTTAGAATCTCATTCATTAACGAGATTTGATTGAGGCTTGAAATGATAGACCTAATGTTAGTCTAAGCTAAGACTTGGTAAGAAAAAAAAATGATACATAAGGATCAAGCTGCATATTAGTTGATCGAGCCACAAAAAAGCTATACTGTTACAGATGTTTCTCGTGGGACCATGTAGGGTTAAATGTAATAGACTCCACTTCATCAGCCCAAGACACTATTAGGTGGTTTACCTTGAGGAAATCTGAGGTATGGCTTGGTGTGTGGATGGGTTACCCCAATCATTCAAATGGTTTTGATTATTTTGGGAGAAATCCTAATAGGATGATCCTTCTAGGAATATATAGAGGTGGGGCTTGAAGCAAATAATTTGCATTACTTTTTTGGAGTGAAATACCAGTGACCTTCAGTGTTGGAGCCTCAGCAATCATTAAAGGTATCCTTGAACATCTCTAAGAAATCCTTAGACTTGGCAAGATTCCAATAGGCTACTATGAATCTCATAGCATTGGAAACTATCTGCTTTGGGGCTAAGTCCAAGTCACCTAGCACCCCCTAGATAAAGCTATCTACTAGGTACCTTATACCACTCTTGAACATCTCCTAGAATGTGGTAAACTTGAAATCAAACTCATCTCTAAGCTTTTTTGGCATCTACTTCTAACCCCCATAGGTCCAATTTGATTCTATCTAGGAAGTTGGACACATTGACCAAGTATTTACTGTTTTTCTCCCTAAGAGTTGGTTTAAAGATCTAAACCCTCAATTCGGGGACACCTACCAAGACTAATGGGTTTGGTCAATTTTGATTTGACATGAATGTTCCTATGAACTAAGTTTTTGAGCTAAAATATGCTGGGAACAAAATTGGCATTCTCATACACTTTATCACATGCAAAGTCGAGGTAAAGATATGAATTTTTCCTAAGGTCATCATGTTTTCTATTCTATGGTTCATATGGTAGGTTGTCCGAACTGAAATAAAAGTTCACATGCTGAATTGAAGATAACCAAACTAAAAAGGATCAAAATGAAGACTTATTTAAAGATGAAGCAGCAGGGGAGGAGGTAGATCCCAACTAGCCATTGTGGAAGCTAGAGCCACGGCTGATTATTAGGAGGTGGCTGCCTATGTGGCTACAAAACTTGAACCTAAACCAGTGGTATCTTGGACTCTAGGGCCCAAAGTCACCTCGAGGTGGTGGTTAGAGTGACAATCTCATTGGAGGTTGGAGTACCCTTGCTAGAGAAGAAAGGAGTGAATGAAGATACCATTGGGGTAGATCTATCAATAGGAAGCAAGAGTATGCAAGAGGAAAAGGAGCTCAAGATTGTAAAATGGCCAAAATGGGAGAAAAAGGACAAAAAGACCTTTATATAACCCTCACCAAACCATTGAATTCTTGCCATATGTCGCAATCTAGGCTACTAAAGCTTGAAGGGCAAGAGTCCTAATTTGTGGGAGTTGAGTGGATGGCTTGGAGTTGTCATCTCAGAAAAAAAAGAAAAACCCTAATTATTTCATATAATTTGATAAGATAGTGACTCAAATTCCAAAGAGTCATGGCGGTTGGTGGCTTGCACCGGGTTAGTGAAACTGAGTTAATCCTACTCACTGAGTTAACTCCACTCACTGAGTTCGAAAATTGGCTCCTAGAGTTTGGAGGCACGATGATACATTGAACTAATGTGGTCGAGTCAACAAATAAAAAATGAACCAAAACCCAGTTTATGAATTGAGCTACTAACTAAGGCAATCAAGGTCACAATGTTTGAGATAATGGCACTGAGCTATTTAGGGCTAGGTGAGCTTGGTGGCCTAGGCATTGGTCCACCCAGTGAATGCTCATCTTGAGGCAATTTTGGAAGCTCAGTAACCTTAGCCCATGGATAGAGGTGGCTGAATATTCATGGAAACTAACATATATTTATCTTCAAAGTTTAATCTTGAGATATTCAAAATCATGGCAATCTGTTATGAGGATTCCAAAGAGATTATAGCTGAGATCATAGGATCCTAGATATGTAAAATCACCTCCACACTCTTTAAGTAGCATAATATTTGTAAAAGTTAATGACTAATGGCTAGTTTCATTCTCCACTATTTTTATTTTGATCTCTGCTTACTTGGGCATCAAAGTGGTCACCACCACAGAGTTCTTAGTAGTCTTCTTCATAGTTTCTTATTCTTGCAAGTCAATAGAAGGGACAACCTAGAATATTGTGATTTGGAGTCTCTTAGACCAAAGCTAGTAAAGAACTAAACTCCACCAATAAAAACAAATGCATCTTTCTCAGATTGGTAATGGTCCCCCATGAGAAATTCTTTTTTTATTTAGGCGATAATTATAAATTTAGTAGGGGTTTCTAATTTTCATCTAGCATTAGCTCTGGTGGTCATAGGGATTGCTATCAAAATCAACAATTTTTGCTGTGCCTTCTCAAACAACACCCACTATCTTTATGATATTATAAAAGCACACCTACTATCTCAAATATTTGCAAAAAAAAGATCCTATATTATTATTTTTTTGTATCCATCTAGTTTTGATTCTGAGCCTTTGAGCTCTTTCAGTCCTTTCCAACTAATTCTAACCTATATAGAAAAATAGAATTGCATATTTGGTGATGACCCAGGGAGAATGTTTTGACACTCAAATTAGAATCTCACCTTATTACACTATGATGCTCTAGACAGAGGTAGAGCTTGGAGAGAGGACAAAGTTTGAAATTAAACTTGAGAAAGAAAGAGGAAAAATCCCCTATCTTAGTGCTTTGGACCTTGTTATATAGGGCATTTTAAATAACTTGACTCGGCCTCTTTGGGTAACTCTCACATGATTTGTGTGTGAGTTAACAAAGGGCATTTTGAAAATTTTTCTTGGTGTTCTATCCTGTGACTCGGTGAATTTTGTTATATATTGGGAGGTGGAGAGAGAGGTGGAGTAGGAGTTGGGGCATAGAGTTGTAGCAAGTGGCAAGAGTTTATCTCCTAGTGTGCCACAGAGTCTATCACTCATGGGGAAAAAGGGAGCATGTGAAATGCTCAAATAGTGTGTCATGGGCACTATCAGCTTATCTTAGCCAGGCTATTAAGCTCGATGGCCTTGGATCATGCCTGTCTATCAAGCTACAAAGTTGGCTTATGATGGTCGAGTTGTAGAGCTCAACTTCAAATGGTCGAGCTATGGAGCTTGGCTTTAGATAGCCAAGTTGTGGAGTTTGTTTCTAATGGCTGAGCTATGGGACTTGGCCCTCCAAGGCCTTATTGAGCCTAGGTGTAATGAAGAGGCTGATGGCTCTGATTTTGGCTCAACCTGCTTCCCAGTTTGCCATGGGGTATGTCTTTAGTACAATCTTGCCTTTTGACATATCATGGCTCCCCAAGTTCTTCATTTGATTCCTTATTGCTTGAATGCAAGGACTTTTATTTTGAATATTTTTTCTAGCGGTTATGTTCCTTAAGGTGTATGTTACCTTTAGGAATTGGAAGTGTGGTCTTTCATGACTTCTCATTTAATGACTTGTGGCCATCATTATTGCCATTTTTTCTTTACCCTATTTTGGATAAATCTTCTCCTTTTGTGATATTTTTTAGTATGTCTCTTGCTGTAGTTGGACTCTCTTTTGATGATATGTATACTTGTAGGATTTTATGCATGGGAACAAGATTTCACTCCTCTTCATGGGAGAAATTCCCCCTCATCAGAGTCATCAGAGGAGGATGCCTCAACTCTACAGGAGCTATTTGATGCAACCCTAATTGCTTTTTGCACTAAGTTTTAGGGGAAGGTATGTGTAGCAGTTTGTTTCTTGCATTTTAAACTATGATGTCAAACTAACACTTTCCCTATTTGATCATAGTTTGGTGACATCATTAGAAACATGTTCGGATGCCTTCTGGATCTCCACAAGGAGGTCTCTCAAGCAAAACTGACTTATAATAGCATGTTGAAGGACCATGGGGTGGTGGAGCTCCAGCAAATGCTCATTGCCTCCTACAACCAACTTACCAAGAGTAAGGAATGGGAGACCTATTTCCAAAGTCATGTCTAGAATGAGCAAAGGATTTCTCACTGGGCTGACATTGCCCACTCCCTTGCTGAGCTTCAGGCAACTCATGTGAGGTACCGATTCTACTCTAGTGACAAATTTTGAGCTTTGCTAGAGTAGGCTTAGGAGAGTAGGGTCACCGAGAGATGACAGCTCCAAGTCAAGATTAGGTCCACTTTATTCTTGTAGGAGTTCACTTACTATAGAGTCAAGGTGATCAATGGCTTGTATGATTGGTTGTTCAACCCATGGCAACTCTTTGCTGGGGAGGTGGTCAAGAGGTAGGTCCAACGCTGAATGGATTATTGCCTCTTGATCACTAGGGAACGGGGGTTTCTCTAGGATCCTTCCCCTTGTGCTGTAGCTCCTCCCACCTCGGTCTCTACTCCTACCTCTGCCTTTGCTTTTGGCTCCACCTCTGCACCTCCAGGCTTTAATGCTTGGGGCTACTATGCAACCAAGAGCTCACAAGTTGCTGAAGATAGGGCTTTGAGAAATGACCCTTTGCAACCCTAAAGAGCTTTGTTAATATCTCTCTTTATTCTATTTTGGGAGCTTGTCACCATTTCCTATACTCATCTTTCAATAAATGAATGAATTTAGTTCTATTCAACTTTTTGTCTTTAATTCTATCGAATTTATGTCATGTTTTTTCATTCATTAGACTCTAGTTGGATAATGCCATGTGCATGGCACCAATCATGAGGTACGTCAGGCTTAATCTTGGTTGTCAATCATTAACTATCATAGCGAGGGCACACATCTTTATTACCAATCACAAGGCAAGTTAGGTTATATCTTGATCATCGATTTCTATTTATAAGTGGGGCCATTAGTGAAGAGGCATCTCTTCTTCTCCACTCTATGCCACCTCAGAATCTAATCAATTTTGACTCGCTGCTTCTACCTCCTTCTCTTGTGCCACCCTCCGAATGTCAAGTAAGTATCTCTTCTTTACTTTATGTTTCACTTATGATGCTTCTATGAAAATTTCATCATTGTTTTTGGGGATTTTCACATTTTGGCTTTTACATGATGCATTCTTCTTCCTATTTTTTCTTTGCTCATTTAGAATGGGCCCTTGGCTTCCCTTAGTTGAGTTAGGACCATATCCTACACTTTCTGATGATTCTCCTCTTGTTTCTAGGTCCATTAGACAATGCTTTCAATGGGAGCTCGGGCTTATTTTTCTTAGGCTTTAATGAGAGGGATCACTCTGTTCCATGAGCCAAGGTGTAGAGTTAGAGTTTGTAGAGTGATCATAATGAACCATCTTCTAGCTCAACATAGGAGTTCAAACCTCCCTAGGTATGGCCCCTTGTGTGCCACCCTCCCTCTCCTGTTCTCATTTAGCTGACCTAGTGGACATTGTTCGAGAAGCCAATTGAACATCTCAATTTTGAGTTTTGGCTTTTTGAAGTTTCTCAAGTTAGCTATCTTCCCTGAGGATATGAGAACGGTTGAGGCACCTCAAGGATTTCCCTTCTATTTTGACATCTTCTGAATCCAATTTGAGATTGAACTCTAGTTTCCTTTTCTTTTATTCCTTAGGAATCTTCTCTAGCACTACTAGTTGTCCTTGGAGTTTTTGATACCCAACATAATAGCAATGATATCATCTAGCACTATGAGTTTCCCTTGGAGTTTGTGATACCCAACATAATAGCAATGATATCAACATTCTTGGTGTTCTTTCCAATAACCCAGGTGACTCTCTATGTGAATATTTTTAAGGCAGCCTATAGGTTATACTAAACCAAGGACCATAAAGGAAATTATTGTGTGTTTGCTTACAAAGGTCAGTAGTTATTCTTCGACAACCCTACTTCCATCCATGGCTAGAAAGAATACCACATTAGGATCTTCTACTCCAGTGACCTGGGATTACCTATTAAGATCGGAGTGCCCTTAGAGTGTGGCAAGCACCCAAGCTGTATGGGCATGAGGCCAATATCTTGGAGCAGCGAGTAAGGTTAGCAATAGTGAAAGAGAGAAATGCTCCCCTATGGAATTCAGAGGAGTACTTGCATGTGTATGGGCTCAATGTAACTCAGGAGGCTAGTGGGTGATACGCTTTCGAGCTGCCAGTCTTATATTCTTTCAACACTTATTTGTTGACACTATGTAGTTCATTTTGTAGGAGAAAATGAGGCTTAGTGTCTTAACCATGATCTGGTAAATAAATTCTCCTAACTAGCTACTTCCAAATGTGCAGCTAAAGAAAGGAGTTCTACTCACTCCTTGGCTACCAAGAAGATGTGGCCTTTAGCTCTAGACTGAGAGGACAATGTTGCTCGATGCTTTCCTTTCTAGCTTAAAAAAAGTAAGACGAAGAGGCATATTGCTACCCTCACTTTGATCACTACCACCTAGGGTGAAGCTCCTATAGTTTCTCGAGTTCGAAAACCCACTTGAAAATCTGCTTCAACTACCCTATCTTCTTTTGCAACTATGGAAAGGAATGCCACTTCTATTAGGGTACCATCCTCTTCTATGGCTTAGGTGATCAGCCAAGAAGACATGCATCTAGTGCATGTACGCCCCATGAGCTATTTCAAGCTTTAGATTAGTGAGTTTATAGCCTTAGAAATGAACAATGACCTTTTAAGGGTGAGATGACCATTAACTTTCTTTTCTTCATTTTCCCCTTTCTTTCATTTAGTGTCTTCATTAGGCTACTATAGTTTACTGCTATCACTAAGGAAGCCTTAGATAGTTGGGGCTTCCAATAGTATGTGACGATTACCTAGGTCATAATTGATTATGATAACTAGAAGGCAGCCAAGCTCAAGGAGGAGCTTGAAAAAAGCTAAGGACTAGCTTGAGATGGCCAAGAAAGAGGCCTTCAACACAAAATAGAAGGTTGAGAAAGCTAAGAAGAAGGCTGAGCCCTTCGGGAGTTGAGCTATGGCATCTGAGGTGAAAATCAAGGAGATAGGGGAGGCTATGACCATGATCGATGCTACTCAAAAGGAGATGGTAGAGTTCAAGGGGTCAGATGACTACCAGGATAAACTTGTTGATTGGAGTGTCGATAGGCTCTCCAATGGCTATTTGTACTACAAGTATGATATCCTTGATGAGTTGAAGAGGCTTGAATTTAACCCCTTCAGATACTTATTTCTATGATCAATTGACCTTGAATTGCTAGAGGCACATCATTGCCTCTACCACTTATAGTGCCTGTGGCCTTCCTCAGTTCCCCTTTAATCCTTTTAGCCTTGAGAGCAAGCCTTCTAGGTCTGAGGTACTACCTTCACTTGAGGTCAAAGAGATTGTTCCCTCGATGAGTCCAGCCTAGACTAATGAGGATGTGTGAGCCATCAAAGGACTTGCCTGCTAGGCAAATTTTGTACTCTTCCACTTCTTCTGTAATGGGGGTTTCCTCCTCTCACTATTTTCAATGAAAATGTTTATTTTCTACCATATTATTGTTTTCTCTTAAAGGTAATTGAAAAAGAAGGTTTTAACCATATGTTTCATATTTAGGATGGCTCATTGGGCCATTTTTGTTGGAGGACTTTGCCTAAAAGTGGTGCTCATGTCTCAACTCTATTGTGGGAGATGATTTTCCTTGCCAGTTTTGAGGTTTATAGCTTCTTATCGAAGGAGATTGGTTTCCCTCAATCATCACATTCATCCATGGGCTTGTGTTTTCTCATCTAGTGGTGAGCACTAGTTGGTGTGAGCCTGTGGGTGCCCCCTCTATTTAGGTGAATTTTGTAACCCAACTCCAATTTTAGTTTGATAAGAGTTAGAGTTATAATTTTACTCTAATTTTAAACTTCATAAAGATTAGAGTTACACTTTGAGTTCAATTCGTGATGGGCTAAATCCAATTTGGATTGATCCAACTAGAGGTAGACATGGGCTGAAACTTTGAGTTGGATTTGAGCCCAATTTCCAATTAGAATTGAGTTGTGTTATAATGTCAGGTGTGATGAATTAGTCTCACATCGGGTATTGAATAGATAGAATCCAATATATATAGTGAAAAAGGCCCATATCCCATGAGTTTAAGCTTTTGGGATGGTTTGGTGTTCGATTCACTATATTATTCTGATTCAACACTCTTTCGACTCCTTCAACAAGTAGTATCAGAGCTTTAGGTTCGAAGCTGTACAAACTCTTAAGATCGAAATTATAGTGATGATGCTACTGAATTGAGTCATATGTTAGTCTCACTAAAACAAATCAAAAAATTGAGATAAAAATTTGTTACTATGGGTCACAGGTGGAACTGGTTGAGTAAAAAAAAAGAGTTCTTGATTGAGAGTGTTAAAATTAATGTGGTCAAATCACACCTCAAGGGGGAGATTGTTATAATGTTAGCTATAATAAATTAGTCTCATATCGAGTATTGAATAGATAGAATCCAATATATATAGTGAAAAAGGCTCATATCCCATGAGCTTAAACTTTCGGAATGGTTTGGTGTCTGGTCCACTATATTATTTCGATTCGATACTCTTTCGACTCCCCCAACAGGATTAAACTGGTCAAATACTTGGTAAATCAGTTGCTTGATTCTGATAAGTCAAGACCAATAGAAGTTCTCTATGAGTAGACCGGACCAGTTTGAGGAACCAATACTAACACTGCTTGGTCGGTCAATTGGTTCCTCAACTAATTGTTTGATTTGTCTCAAAATCTGTAGAAACTGATTATCCAATGAGCCAATTAAAAGATTTCTTTTGTAAAAAGGTCCTTGAAGTTTACAAAATCAGAATCTCGCCCAAACTTTTGGTAAAATTTGCAAATAATCCCTTTATAAATTCAATATCCAAGGTGGCTGCATCCAATCCTAGCCAATCTCAAAATATCTCATCTAATCTCAAAACAAACTCATCTAATCTGATCCAATCTCAAAACAAACTAATCTATATCCTCATCCAATTTGAATTTCAAAATAGAGATCATGATCTTGTTATCATCAATGGAGAATTTGAAATGGATCCAACATCATCTAATGACTGTAAAAAGTGGCCATGAATCCTACAAAAAAAGAGATGAAGAAGGAAAGAAGAGAAGGATGGACCCTGGAATGGAAAAGAGGAGATCAAGAGGGCATTATGAAGGAGGGGTTCAGCTACAAAACTAGAGAGGACCGACCATGGAGGAAAAGGCCACGGTTGAGAAGTAAAAAAAAAGAAAAGAAAGTTTGGGCAAGAATAGGGAGAAGGAGAATGTAGAAAAGAGAAAGAGAAAAGTAAGAAAAAAAAAGAAGGATTATTGTTGCCAGCCCATGAGAGGGGAAAAAAATGAAGAAAAAGGAGGAATTGAAGAGAAAAGAAAGGAAAAATGAAGGAAAAAAGAAGAAGAAAAATTTTATAATTCTCACCTCAATGAATATGCTCCTATTGACCCACTTAGGGTCAACTTGTAGGCTCATTCAAAAGTCAACTCCACTTAGAATTGGCTTGCGAGCTCACCCAAAAGTCATTTTAATCAAGGGCCACCTTGCGAGCTCACCTGAAAGTCATTCTAACCAAGGGCCAGCCTATAGACTCGTCCGAAAGTGACTTCAACCTAGGACCAGCTTGCGGACTAGTTTGAAAATCATTTTGACCAAGGGCTAGCCTTCGGGTAAGTCCAAAAGTCATTTAGACCAAAGATCAACCTATAAGCTCACCTGAAAGTCCAATCGATTTAGGGCGATACTCACCCAAAGACCAAATTCATATTAAAGGCCAGCTTGGCCAACCTGCAGGTTCGCCTAAAAGTCAAAGATGAGTCAAGGTCAATTTATAGGCTCACCCAAAGTCATTATGATAGTTTGAGGACTCTTGAACAAAAATAAAATCGATAAACATAAATAAATTAACTTAAATGACTTAATCACATTAAATTCAAGTAAATTCAACTAAAATAAATAAACAAAATCGAATTAGCTTGAACAAAATATAAAATAGACCTAAATTGACAATAACAAATGGATTGAAGCCATCTAGGTGAGCAAAAAAAAAAACTTTGTCGAATGATCGCTCACTCAACCGATCAATCGGTTCTTATCAACTAAAATTAGCAAAGCTCTATTCGGTTGGGTCTTGATAAACCAAGAAGTTGAAAGTTCTATGTTGGATGGCTGATATCCCAACCAATCATCCAATTCTAATGAACAAGGAATGGAACCCTTTTGATCAGATGATTAGTACCCAAATGGGTCATTCGGTTTTGATGAACCTGGAGTAATACCCTTTCAACTGGTTGATTGATACCCAAATTAGTCATTTGTTTTAGTCAGAAAATGATGACTTGGGTTCATACCCAATCCTAATCAAGTTCAAATTAGGTCAAGCCTTGATTGGTCCAAATCAGGTCAACTTGAATTAAACCTGAATTAGATCGAGTCAACCTAAAATCAAAACAAATTTGAATTGAACTCCTATTGAGTCAAACCATATTTGAACTAGATAAAAACAAGTTTGAATTAAATTCTAATTGAATCAAAACACATTCAAATTAAATCAAAATAAATTTGAATGGAAATCCAATTGAGTCCAACTAAGTTTGAACCAAATTCTAATCAAACTAAACTAAGTTTGAATCGAACCCCAATGGGGTTGAACCAGGTTTAAAATCATCCTGATCGGGTTCAAATCAGGTCAAGCCTTGATCGGTCCAAAGGCGGGTCCAACCCAAACCCATCAATAGGTTGAACCTAGATCCATCAAGGACTCAATTAGGGTTTGGGTCCAAGGTCCATTAAGGATCTAATAAGAACCCAATTGGGGTTTCAATTAAAGTTAGTTGACAACAAGCTCTAAGCCATCGATAACACCCCCAAATTAATCGACAACATGCCAAGAAAGACCATCAATTATCAAACCTAAGTCAACTCCAAAAGTCGTTAATGACACTTAGCTAAACTAACCTCAAAAGCTATTGGTGCCACTTCAAACTTAATTGACAACAAACCTAAGAGACTATTGATTATCAAACAAAAATTAGTTAGCATAAAGCCAAGGCCACTAATTATTTCAAATCAAATTAAAGTAGGCTTGAACTCACTTAGTTAGCCAACTTGTTTAAACCAAGTCAACCAACAATATAAGTTGTTGGGCACACTCCAAAACTAAGCCAACTTGAGAACTATTGGTGACACTTAGCTAAGCCAACCTCAAAAGTCATTGATGACACTTCAAAGTTAATCAACAATATACCTAAGAGGCTGCCAACTATCAAATAAAAAATGGTTAGCATAAAGCTCAGACTATAACCATTTCAAACTAAACTAAGAAAGGCTTGAACACAGTTAGTCAGTTAGCCAAATGCTTTATTTAAATAAAGTCAACTAATAATACACTTAAAATCATTGGTCACACTTCAAAATTAAGCCACTCAAAAGCCATTGGCGACAATAGCTAAACCAACTCTAAAAGTCATGGTGATGCTTCAAATCTAATTGACAACATACCAAAGAGGCCTTTGATTATCAAGTTAGAGATGGTCATCATAACACTAAGACTGTTTCATTTCAAATTAAATTAAACATAGACTTGAACTCTCCTAGTCAGTTAGCCAAATGCCTTGTTAAAAAAAATCAGCTAATAATGCATTTAAAGTCATTGGCCATACTTCGAAACTAAGTCAACTTGAAAGTCATTGGTGACACTTGGCTAAGACAACCCCAAAAGTCATTGGCAGTATTTCAAAACTTAATCAACAATATGCCAAAAAGGCCATCAATTATGAAATTTATCATAATTAGCATAAATATAAGGCCACTAATCATTCTTAAATTAAATATAAAAGAGTTAATTGATAGCAACTAAAAAGTCATCAATAATACTTCAAAACCCTAACAGGGTTAATTGACACAAGTCAAAGTAGTTAGCCACACCTATCAGCATGTTATCAACATTCGATAAGGATCAAGTCAAGACCCATCTGAGTCAAATTCCACTTGGTCAAGCACCCGGGAGTAGGGCAATAGTAAATATCAAGCTCTTTCCATTCCTTTACTTATTTCATAACATTTATAATTTAAATTTATTAAATTATAAAGTGAGGGTATGCCCTTGTTTAAGCCATGTTTCTTAAAGTTAATCAAATCATGCTTTTTTTTTGTGTCTCTATCTGATTAGCTAGATTTCTTGCTTTAGAAAATTTCTAATAATTGTTAGAGTAATTAACAATAAGGGTTTATACTTGTTGAAAGTCATGTTCTCACAATTTCTGATTAAATACTCAAGCTACCCTCAAATTTTATTTGTTATTTTGGGATTACTCTTTAGGGTCTCTTGGTATTCTGAGTGATCAATTTTGGCTCCATAAGCACAAGACTTGTACCTGAGCTTTAGTTGTCAAGAGTGGAGTTTGTAATCGTTCTTTGGTCAAGTGTAGAACTTGCAACCCAACTTTGAGAGTCAAACGTGGAGCTTGTAATTATTTCTTGGTCATGTGTGGGACTTGTAAGTGAGCTTTGGGGTCCAAGTGTGAGAATTGTAACCATTCATTGGGCAAGTGAAGGACTTTTAACCAAGATTTTGGTTAAGTGTAGGATTTGAAACCGATCTTCAAGGGTTAAGCGTAGGATTTTGTAACCATTCATCAATCAAGTATGGGACCTAGATTCAACTTTTAGGGGTCAAGTGTGGGGCTTATAACTATTCTGGATCAATTGTGAGATTTGTAATCAAGACTTTAGTCAAGTGTGAGACCTGTAACCGGTCTTCAAGGGTTATGCGCGAGGCTTGTAACTAATCCTTTGTCAAGTGTGGAACTTGTAACCATTCCTTAGTCAAATATAGCAATTTGTAATTGGGCTTTAAGGATCACACTTCCTGTGATGACAAAAATGGTGACCATATTTTATTGATAAAAATTTCATAAATGACTTATGTGCCATGTTTGAAGCAATGCTTTGCTATCTAAATAGTCAAGCTTGTAAGTTCCCACTCCACATTGCCAGGCATATGGTATGGTCCTTCCTAGTTTGGTACTAGCTTTCTAGTGGCTCTATTGGTGACATTAATTCTTTTGAGCGCTAAATCTCCCTGTATAAAAGGTCACCTTAGTGTACCTCTAGCTTGAGCGTAGGCTATTCATTATTGGTAAGAGGCGATTCATTGACAACCTCCATCTTGCACCTCAAGGAGAAGGTTATGGACTTGAACTCCAGCTTTTCATGCTCTCTCTATTTGCTTTGAGGTTATGGACTTGAACTCTCAAGGAAGGAAGACCTATTTTGATTGGTATATAGCTTCAATTCCATAAGCAAGTTTGAAGGGTGTTTCTCTAGTTGCTATTCTTAGAGTTCTCCTATAGGCACAACGTATATTAGGTAGCTCATCAACTTGGCCCCCTTTGTCTCCTATGATGTGCTTCTTCAGTCCCTATTAGGTGGTTCAATTAGTTAACTCTACTAACCTATTTCTTTGTAGATGAGAAATTGAAGCAAACTTTTGCTAGATGTGTAAATCCTTATAGAATTCTCAAAATTTTGAGCGATCAAATTGCTTTCCATTGTTGGTTACCAACATCCTTGGTATACTAAAATGGCATACCACTCTTTGCCAAAAAAACTCTTGCACCTTTTGCTCAGTGATGGTTGCTAGTGGCTCAACCTCTATCCATTTGGTGAAGTAGTCAATTGTAACTATTACAAACTTCTGCTGCCCAAAAGCTAAGAGAATGAGGTCTAGGATGTCCATCCCCTATTGAATGAATGATCATGGAGAGTGTATCTATTACAACTCAGTGGCAGGCTAGTGATGCAGAGGCACATGTATTTGGCATTGCTCACAATAGAAGATATATTCTAGTGTTTCATTAGTCATATTTAGCCAATAGTAACCTTGCCGAAGTATTTTTTTTTTTTTTTGCTAAGGTTTGTCTACTTGCATAACTTTCACAAACCCCCTCGTGGACTTTCTTGAGGGTATACTTTGCTTTTGATGGAGTGAGGCACCTCAAAAGCAGTTGAGTAAGCAAGCACTTGTACAACTCATCTCCGTAGATGATAAAATTAGGGGCAAGCCTTCTAACCTTCCGCACCTCCCATTCATCATCAAGCGGCTTTAAGATACTCTAGGTATGTGTCCTTCTACCTTGGCTCATGCTCCACAATTTGGATTTTGGTCGAGTTTCCCACACTAGAGGTCTAAAGTACTTCTATATATATTGTCCTTTTCTTTTATTTGGGTAAGGATGATAAGAGTTGAGTGAGGAAATCTGCATCTCTATTCTTCTCTCTCAAGATTTGCTTTATGTTGACTTGGTTGAACATTAGTAGGACTTTTTGAACTTCAAAAATATATTCTTCCATCAGAAGGTCTTTGGCCTCATATTTTCACGGGATTTGGCTCATAATGAGTTGTGAATCGCTATAAAGTTCAAGTTTTAGGGACTTGACTGCTTTTGCCACCCTAAGTTTAAGAAGTTTTATTTCATACTCTACCACATTGTTCACAGTTTTGAAATTAAACCTAAAGGAATACTCAAAATTGTCCCCTTGTGGACTTACAAACACTTCTCTTGCTCTACTTCCCACTTTGCAAGATAACGCATCTACATAGCTTTCCAAGATTTCACCTTAGCCTTTGACATTTCCTCAGGTCTAAGCTCCATAATGAAATTCGCCAACACCTAGGCTTTGATAGTTGTCCTTGTCTCAAAGTGGACATCAAACTGACTTGACTTCATATCTCACTTTACCATTCTTCCCAAATTCTCTAGCTTCTAAAGGGCCTAACAAAGTGAAAAGTTGGTTTGGATGATTACTGTATGGGCTAGGAAGTGCAGTCTCAACTTTTTGGATGAGAGCATGACTGCATAAGCTAGTTTCTCCAATGGAGAGTATAGAGCCTCTGAACAAGTAAGGATGAGGCTCACATAATACACTAGGAGTTACCTCCCTTCCTGGTTGCTGACTAGCATCGAGCTAATTGCAATGCTACTTGTGGCAATGCACAAGTGTAGGTCTTCCTCAATAGCAGGTTTCACCAATAGGGGTCAAGAGGTGAGGTGTAACTTTAGCTTATGGAAAGCTTTCTCACATTCCACGCCCCACTCAAATGATTTGTTTTTCTTTAAAAACTTGAAGAATGGAGGACACTTCTCCCTAGATCATGAAAGGAAGTACAAGCACAATGATTCATCTGATGAGCCTTTGTACTTCTTTTACCAAGTCGGGAGACTTCATCTCCAAAATTTCCTGGATCTTCAGTAGGTTAGCTTCAATCCCCCTTACCAATATGAGGTAACTGAGAAACTTTGCCATTGACACCCTAAATGTGCACTTTTTTGAGTTTAACTTTATGTAGTACATCCATAAGGTCCTACTAGTTAGAAACATGGTCCATACCTCACATGCTCTTGATTAGCATGTTGTCCATGTAAGCTTCCATGTTTCTTCCAAATTGATGCTTGGACAGCTAATAAACCATTCTTTGATATGTGGCTCTGATATTCTTCAATCCGAACGACATGGCCATGTAATAGAAGGTTCCCCCATCAATTATGAATAACATTTTTTTCATCATCCTCATGGTTCATTCTGATTTGGTGGTACTTGTCATTCAGGTAGGCCTTGTTGAGATATGTGAAGTCTACGCATATTCTCCACTTTTCATTATTTTTCTTGACCATCGCCATATTGGTGAGCTTCTTGGGGTATCAGACTTTCTGAATGAAACTAGTCTTCTAATTGCTTCTCAACCTCCTCCTTGATTACTCTTCGATGCTTGGGGGAAAAGTGTCACTTCTTCTACCTTACTCATTTTGTGTCAATAAGCATTGAAATTTTGTGGTCCGTCATGTATGGATCAATACTGGGAAGATCATCTATTGTCTAGACAAACACATCCTAGTTGTCACACATGAGCTTCTAAAGCTTTGCAAGTAGCATCTTTGGTAGCCCTATCCCCACGTTGATGTGTGGCCCTTCACTTTATTTAGGGTAATGCTCATCAACTTTCTATTGCTTTGGGCTTGCTCCAAAGTTCACTTTCTACCTTCTTCTTTCGCCTTAGCTTCTTTTGTTCCTTTGGATAACAATGGTGTGCCATGTCCCTGTCTCCACGCACTTCTCTAGTTTCAAACTTAGTGGGAAACTAGAGGAGTAACAATAGGTGGAGATTGTCGCCTGTAGTCTATTCAAGGTAGGGTGGCCCAATATAGTATTATAAGGAGAGTAGGTGCTCACCACAACAAAGTTAGTGAAGAAGGTGGGGGGGTTTTCAGCCTTCACTAGCTATCATGAGCACTCTCACCACCCCTTTAAAGTTCAAGAAGTCTCCAGTGAAGCTGATCAACCTACTTTGGTAGGGGTGTAGGGGCTAGCCATATTTTATCTAGTCATATGCCTTGGAAAATGGAATATTTGTGGACTCTCTTGTGTTCACTAGTACTCTTCGTATTAAATATCTATCCAAGATAAGGGTGATGACTAAAGCTCCATCCCTATACTCTAGGCTTTTCTCAGGGACTAGCATGTCTTCACTTTGTTGTTCCTCCCATAGATGCTTTCCATGCCCTAATATCCCAGTAAGGGCTTGCTGTTTCATTATGATAGTAGTTCTGCTCTCCTAGTGGATATCCTCTTAGATCATGGTGAGATAACCTTTGATTATTTGAGCTAAGGGAGGAGGTCGCAACTCATTATTGCGGCAGTGGCTATTGTTGGCTTTTGTGAGGTTGTCACTCTTCTTAGCTTGGTTTCGTTTATCAATCTAGACGGACCTTGCCAAGTGACCTTCATAGATGAGGCATTCAATCTCAAACTTCAAGTTCCAGTACTCCTTTGTGTTGTAACCATAATCTTTATAATGTTTGCAATATCTAGAGGTATCTAATTTTTCTCGATCTTGATGGATCTGTGAAGGCTTTAGCAGATAGTCTTGGTCCTTCATCTATGCCAATATCTTGCCATAAGGATGGTTGAGCGAGGTGTAGCCCTAGAATTTCATTTTTAGGTCTTGCTACTTGGTCTTCTACCTCTTGGGCTTGGGCAAGTGTAGTTCTTTCTTTTCTTTTCTGCTTTAGGAACCATCAGCTTCTTGCCTAGCTGTGATCATCTCTTTCACATCTATGTGCTCATGGACCTATTTCATGAACTTGATGAGCATCTATAGTGGCCATCGCATCATCTTTGGGCGACTCCACTAGCCCTGAGACCATCCATTGCATTAACTAAACCAATTGAACTATTGAGATCATTTGCCTATATTTGAGCTACATTGAATAATGGAAGATAATCCCTCAAGCTCTCTCCATCAGTATATCATATCACCAACAAGGTGGATGAGTCTCAACACCTTAGGACAAGAGAGATAAACTGATTCATGAACTTGCACTCTAGGTTAGCGAAGCTCTCCACTGATCCCACTAGGAGGCTAGAGAACCATGCTATTATCGAGCCTTAAAGCATAGTTGGAAATCCCTTGCACATAATAGTCTTGATTGCTCCATGCAGTATTATGCTATTCTTGAATGACCCGATCTGGTCCAGAGGGTCCCATCATATGATTCTTAAGGTGGTTGCTAGAATTTGGGCTGTAGAGGCTTGGCTATGATATGTGGGCTTGGTGCACACATTGCATTGCTTAATGCCAGCCTAGGCATTGTAGAGCTCCGCAGTCTCTCATCCACCATTCCGCCAATGCATTTCTCCATTTCTTGGGTGCTATGCATAGGGCCCATCTTGATAGATAGCTTATAACTTTTGCCCACGGTGTTAGTTTGAGCTTAACCTTCCTACTAGGTCAAAGTTTTTGAAGCATGCTGATTTTTAGACTGACTCGCATGGCCTCTTGGTGCCTGTTGGTTTGTCCTATCCCCCTCCTGAGGATTTTTCTATGTTGCATGACTACGTAGGGGCTGGTAGGTTGGTATATGCATCTATGCCATATGGGCTTATGCCTTCACCACTTGGGTAATGGCTACCTGCTAGGTAAACTCTCCCTTGGAGATGGGATCTTCATTTTAATCCCTTTGCTTTGACTCTGACCATATGGGGCTTGGCTTAGATGACGTCCTTGTTGGCTAGTGATAAGGATCCAGGGTGTCTCTTGAGGAAGTTTACTATGACACCATCTATTGTAATGTGTCAGTTGCCACGTACTTCCTAGGATGTTGCTATCTTGGTGGCATAGCTAAAATTGACTATTCAGAGATGGATTTTTTGTTAGATCTCAATGAAAGCATTAGTGTTGTATCCATCTAGTTCCAATTCTAAGTCATTGAGCTCTTCCAATCATCTCCAGTCAATTCCAACTTGCACAAAAAAATAGATTTGTCTACTTGATGGTAACCGGGAGAGGATGCTCTGATATGCAAGTTAGAATCTCACTCTTCTTGCACTCTATTGTTCCAAACGGAGCTAGGAGCTTGGAGAAAGGATAGAGTTTGGAATTGAACTTAGGAAGAAGAAGAAGAGAATTCCTAACCTCAGTGCTCTGGACTCTGTTACATAAAATATTTGGATAATTTGATCTGGCCTCTTCGAGTAACTCTACCATGGTTGATGTGTGAGTTAGTTGAGGGTATTTTGGAGATTTTACTTGGTATTTTCTATTGTGACCTGATAGATTTTATCATATAGTGGGAGGTAGAACAAGAGGTTGTGACACGAGGAGTGAATGTATGTGACAAGAGTTTGTCTTCTAGTGTGCGATGGAGGCTATCACTCATGGAGACAAAGGAAGCACATGAAATATTTAGATAGAGTATCATGGGCATCGTTAGCTTATCTTGGCCAGGCTATTGAGCTCGATGGCCTTGGGCCTTGCCTGTCCTATCTAGGGGTTATGGACATGGCTTATGATAGCCGAGTTGTGGAGCTTAGTTTCTGATGACCGAGTTGTGGAGCTTAACTTCAGATGGCCGAGTTATTGAGCTTGGCATCTCATGGTCGAGCTGTGGAACTTGGCTTCAGATGGTCACGTTGTGGAATTTGATTTTTGATGGCTGAGCTGTGAGACTTGATTTCTGATGGCCGAACTATAAGACTTGACCCTCTGAAACCTTATTGAGGGTAGGTATGGTGAAAAGGCTAATGGCTCTAATTTTGGCTCAACCTACTTTTCGGTTCTGTCTTGCCTTTTAACACATTATTATGCTTTGACAAAACTTTTGTGTCAAAAGCACACCAAATATATCACAACCAATGTGCCACAAAACTCCATCTTCATGGCCGTAGCTGAGATCCACGAAGTTTTTGATCCAATTTCATCAAAAAGCTTCTCCATCCAATCTAATATGTTGTCTAGCATTTCTGTCATATGTTCTACACCATCTAACAGAGTTTTATGGTAAGTTGCTTTCATCTCTACGGCTTTGGCATATTGTCATTGGCGCCAGCCAAAAATATTTGTTACGATATAATTTTTAGGACCTCTTTGACCCAAAATATCTTGATATTGCATGTTCTATACTTGAATTTGATATGTAAGGATATTGTGGTCGAAAGAATGTTGATTTTGCTTGTGATTTAATATGAGATAAATGATTTGTAATGAACTTTTTGATCTTTTCGTTGTTTAGACCAACATTGATAACATTTAGCTTTTTTTTCTAATTAATATTTAGCTTTTTCCTTGCAAATCCATGTACACAAAATAGTGGAAAATAAAAGAGTATCATTTGTAGTGTTATGTTTTCATTTTATATTATAATATAGTTATGTTATGTTTATGGTAACAAGATTATTTTGTGTGCAATGTATCTTAATTTCTTTATTCCAATAAATTCTTGTAGGCATTTGCTCATAGAATTTTAATCTATGATAATATTATGCATATCAAATGAACTATTTATAAATTTCATTTGTATATGAAGTTAATATCTTATTTATATTAAACGCCAAATACTAGTGCACAAAACAATTTTGGGTGAATAAAATTTTAATTTTTGAAAACCACTTATTTGTGCAAAAATTATTTTTATAAGTATATCTAGTCACATGTTTATTTAGTAAGTTCAAGAATATATTTATCTAATTTCAAATCAATACAAACACCACAATTATGAGAATTAACAAAAAATATATAATTTCATTTGCAATTGAAACAACAAAATTGTAGAAATTGAAATCATTCAATCCCACTAAAAAACGCATCCAAAAATCAAAAACAAAGCATGCCACCAAATTTGGAGTCATACGAAAGCCGCCAAACTATCACCCGATCAACTACAGCACATAAAACTTCGCCATGTCTCCTTCCATAGTTCATTTCTGTCAGTTTCAACCTGTCAATGGAGCTTTTGTCAGTCAAATTATACATAACAAACACTTTGACAGGTGGATGGGAAAATGTTCATTGACGCAGCTATAATGGCAATTTTCAGATGAGGAAAAACAATTGTACCTGGAAAGGTTTATCTCTCCAGTGAAAAACACAACCCCGAGCTTCAATATGTTCCAGAAGAAATCGAGTTATGGATGATTTAAATGATGAGTGAAGCTTCACTTTTGTTTATCCTCCACAAGCAAGTAAAGCAGCTATCATACCACTTGGGCGCAAGCCCCTTACATGCAAAATGATCAATGCTTGCAGGCAGCTGATGCTGGCAAGTGCTAAAAGTCCCATGTCTGTTACCGAGCAATCTGACAAGTTCATCTGGAAGAGCACAAATGAAGCACCCAACTTAATACCAAGGATGTATCATGTAAAAACCAAAGAAAAAAGAGAAATTTTGATGAAGAATGTATCTGAGCAGATTGTGACAAAGTCGAGCGAGTGCAAGCATTCCAGCATCATCAATATCATAGCATTTCTTGATGTCAAGCTTGGCAGTTTGTTTGCATTCCACAGCAATGTCAGAAAGACCAGCAAATGTGACCCGTGGACAACCTCGAATTTCCAATGTATTTAACTCTGAGCATTTTGACAGTGATTGCAACGATTTGTCTGTGATTCTGTACAGTAGGATATGTTAATCATCTGCAATTTTGGGGAACCAAGAGCTATTGCTGAAACACCAGCATCAGTGATACCTATATACCTGAAGAACAAAAATTTGACTCAGATGAAGCCAAGAAACAACCTTATTATTGTGATGATTCAATGGCAAATAAAAGATTTCTTCAACCCTGTTCTCATAACGAAAAGAGATATTAACAATAGATGGACAACTATCTTCAGTTAAATTGTTGTTTTGAATGGAGTCAAATGCTCCAAAATTGGGAAATTCCTAAATGATCAGTCAAACAGAAACACATAAAAGATAACTTTGATTACATATTGTTGAACTATTCCCAATGATACATTTCTAATGTCCTAGGTTGCTTTGTTGCTTAAGATTCCAGAAAAACAAAAAAAAAAAACAAAAAGAAAAACAGCGAAGAGTAATTTTCACCAGCATAATTAAGGCATATAGCTCCAGTAAACTAGATTGTGCTTTAAATTCTCCTCTCAACTGGTGCTGTATATGAAAAGTGGTCAGTGCTTCCTCCTAATGATAGAATGTACATTACTCGATTAATCATTCTTTGAAATAGGAAAAATTGTTGTTGGAGAATTAGAAGCTAAAAAGTTAGCAGAATATTGCAAACCTGTACAAATCAAGCTCAATGAGTTTTGGGCAGGACTCTCCAATATAAAACAGCCCTTGGTCACTGAGGTTCAAGCATATACTAATCTTTAAGATAGAAAGGCTTTGACATCGTGATATGTATTTCAATCCTGCATTGATAAACAACGACAACAATCAAAGTTTCATTACTCAGTCCATTGAGAAATAAGAATTCTAATTGAAGTTTCATAACCTTAACAAGGAAGCAGTTTGGGTTATAACCTTCATCATCTAAATCAGTATCCGTGAGGTCCAATTCCTCCAGAAAGCAACAATGTTGGCCAATAAGTTTGAAGCTCTCCTTCCAGACACGGCTACAAGATTCCATTCTAAGTGAAATGAGGGAGGTGCAAGAATTAGTGATGCTGACAAGGGAGATACCAGTTATCTTGTGACAACATGTGATATCTAGTTTCACCAAATTCTTCTGTTTTGACACAATGGAAGTTAGACCGTCATCAGTCACTCCACCACACTTGCTTAAGCTCAGTTCTCTGAGCGATTGGCAAGAAATCCCCATGGCCTTTAGTCCAGATGCAGCAATCTGACAGCCATCTAATTTGATACACTGCAGGTTAGAGAGCTTCTTTAAACTGTCAGCTAGACAATCAGTAACCTGCACACACAGCACGGATGCTCATAAAGGAAGAGAAGACTAACCAAGGAGCAGTATTCTAGGCTTAGATGCTCCAATCCTGCTGCACCATGGACCAAGGGACTCACTCCAGCATGACTTATATGCTGGCAACTGGACATATTCAGTACCTGTTGCAAAAAAAAGTTCAGATTATGGTCTGCCTCCAAACACATCTTAAATGGAAAGCCAAGCCTGCGGATTGGAGATTGCAAACATGTCAAATCATGGAATGTAAAGAGATATTCTCCACAATAGAAAACCACCACTCGTAGTATATAGTATCAAATGCCACCAAAACATAGTACATCTGACGCACAAAGTATGTCATAATGTTTACTATAAAAGTTAACCCTTTCACATAGTTTTTGTTATTTACTGATCTGGGGTGAAGATCAAATAATCAAAACTCCCTGATGTGCAGGACACTTAGTGAGCATCTACTTCCAATATTATCCTGTATTTATCTTCTCCTAAAAAGTATAGACAGCGAACTGCTATCCAGTCTTAGGCTCACATCTATTTCTATCACCAATGATTCATTTAAACTAATTGTAGGACAAAAAAATAAAGAATATTCAGCACATCAAATCTTTAAGAAGAAACTTAATCATGTTAGTCAGTAAACTGAGTTAAAACAACAACTCATCAACCTTGACTGATTAAGTACCTTTAGAGACTTGCAACCTCGCTTGAGATTCATAAGACCCCTGTCATTGACACCAACACATCCGAGCAAAGTCAAATCCTCAAGTTGCGGCAATTGCAAGATTGACGAAAGGCATTCATTTGTAATCTACATAACAAAACCCACATCAAACAATACTCAATAATGATCAAGAAAATGAATTTCCAATTAGGCTCAAAAGGAGCAATTCTTCTAATGACAAAAGGCAAAGAAATACTGTCATAAAGAGGAGATCCAAGGTCCGAATCTCCCTGCACTTGACGGAGACCAATCCCATGCCCAAATTTTATTTTACTAATTAAAATTAATATAAAAATATAAATTATTCTCATTTGATTTTAGTTTAAATAAATATTAAATTGATAGAAAAATAACTTACTTTATTTTTATTTTAATGAGATATCAATTGTTAAATTTTATAAAAATTAAAATTTAAAACCTAATTTTGTTAAATTGGTAGTTCGAAATAAAACCGAATAAATATATCAAAATCGCACTTAGTCCATTTCTTCTCAAATTATTAAGGAAAAATGGGATTTATTGAAATATCTTTTTAGATTTAAGTAATATAAGGTTTTTTTGAAAAATAATTGGCATAAAGTTGAATTGCTATCAAAAGAAAAATTATATTTTGTTAAAATATCGCATAAGTTGGATTACTTTCATATTTAAATAATTGATTAAATAATATTTAATATATACATTTGTCATACTCATGTTTTTAATATAATTTAAAATTTTTAGCAAGTAATTGTTGGGATTCGCAGCGGAAAATTCAGAATCACCTTATTTTCAAACAACAAAAAAAACGAAAAGTAATGTAAGATAAAAAAATAATAATAAGAAAAGACACAATGATATATGTGGTTCATTCAAAAATCAGGTTATATTCACAGGGGGAGTAAGAGATCCACTATCAAAAGGTTTTATAAGAGTTTATAAGAAAAACTGCACTCTGTCACCAAGTCTCTGTAACGCCTCCATTTTCAAAGAGAATCTCTAAGAGAACACTACGAGCAATTATCATAAGGAATCACCATGAGAGGTTGTCAAGAAGTACTAGAAAGACACACACGAAAGTCGACACTCTTTTTTTTTTTTTTCTATTCTTTATATTTCTCTTTCTCTATTTTTCTCTAGTTCAACCTCAGCATTACTTCAGCTAAACCCTATGTATTACTAGAATATTTATATGTCTTTATTGAGTCTGAGTTTTACTCTAATTACAACTCTTAATATTACAAATCAATCATAAGTCTAAATCCAACTTTGGATTCATACTTTAACTCAAACTTTAATCCGAATTTGAGATACCCAAAACTCAACAAGTAATCACCTCTCTTATTGCGAATTTACAAAAAATCATTTACTTTATTATTATTAACAAAAAATTATCTCGATTAAGATATTAAAAAAAATCTATTTTACTTCGATTTTATCAATTAAAATTAATATAAAAGTCTAAATTATTCTCTTTTGATTTTAATTTTAATAAATATTTATATTAAAAATAACTCATCTTATTTTAATTTTTATAGGAGATTGATTGTCCCATTTTACGAAATTAAAAATTAAAAATCTAATTTTGTCAAACCGGTTGTTCGATAATTATAGATCGATTGTTCGAAATAAAAATAATTAAAAATTTTATATTAATTTAATTAATAAAAAAATAAAATAAAATATTTTTTAAATAATTTAATTGAGATATTTTTTTATAAATATATAATATAAAATAAAAATTTTTTACGAATAATAATAAAATAAATAATTTTTTTATAAATTTACATCAAGTTAGGAAATTATTTACTAAAAACTCTCTGCGTTAATGTGTTAAGGTGGAGGCAGCTTTCGTCACTAATTTTTAAATCCCTATTAATTGGTTAGAAAGCTTGTCGAATAAAATTTTTTTGCCAAAGCAAAACGCAAAATGCTCCTGGTATGGACAACAACTATGCAATGTTAATCAACGGAAGGTGAGCAGACACGGGACACAAGTGGAGGAATAGAATAAAAAAGGAACAATAGAAGGGTGCGAAGAGATAAGAAGCGTACTGGCAAGGACGAATCTTCCGGAGTACTCACCTCAACCTGATAACAACAACGACGCCCTCCGCAGGTCAATTCCATCCATGGATCCCACCAGTACCATCACCACTCAATCCAACAAGTTCAGTTCACATCCAGTGCAGGCTGTTTCTTTTTCTTTTTTTTCTACTGCTGATGATATTTGCTGGTGATCAATGGTGCTCCTTTCCTTTTCTTCCGCTAAATTGAATGAATGTTGCGGTGATGTCCGATTTATTTGGCTTTTTTAGGTAGAGGTCCCACCCGATCTCTTTCTTTCAAAAGAAGCGTCTCCACTACCATCACTATACACAGAGAACATTACTATAATATAAATTAATGTGTGAAAAAAAATTATTGATCCGAATTTAAAAATTGAATTTGATCCATAAATGATTTGCATCAAAATTAAATTTTACGAACACCTAGGATCCATTTAGTTGGAGGTCAAGATCAATGTCAAAGTCAAGACTAGTGAACCACTTTTGTAAATTAATATCTTTTTATCAAAATTAAAACTTCAATAATTTTAAGATAAAAAAAACTATTTAATTTTTTATAATAATTTCATTTAATAATAGTACAAAATAATAAATATTAATTTAATAAGAAAAAAATAATTCTGAAACGAGCTGATCCTAATTCTGATCCCAAAACAAACGGAGACCTATAGTTCAGCCTTCATATCTCAATCAAACAAAATCCGAATAAATTGAGCCATTGTAGTTCAATACTTCAAATATATACTCAACGATATTTCAGATGATAGATTTTTGTAATAGTAATTATCCCTTGCTCCATCTTCTGCTACCCAACAAAGTTCATGGATTATCGTATCGAACATCAAATGAATTTTCACAAATATCATACATTAACTTACCTAGGAACTAGAGTTAAGTTAATATTAGAGTAGGATCAAATTACCTAAAATCATATAAGAGAAAGGCCAAAACCTTCAGATTCTCTCTCTCCTTTTTAAGAGAAAATCACCTCCATATGCTATTGTTCTATTGAGAGGATCAAATACTAATTTGAGAGTCTGAGCATCATCTCTTAGTAATCACTAGGAAGGTAATTTTCTTATTTTTGGTGCAAGTTTGGACTGATTGGAAAGGTATGTGTTTGAGGTGAGTTTTGCTACAATTGCAATTGATCGAAACATGATTATAATTAATACTTTTATGTCACTAAATTATGTTTTAAGTATAGATCCTAATTGGACCTGAATCGTAGTAAAATTCGACTGAAGATTGAGTTCAATTTGGATTGAATTGTTGAAAAAATTAGGCTTAAGCTAAGCTTAATGCAAGTGGGCTGAGTGGACTAGATATTTGGTTCAAAATCGAATTAATATTTCATCCAAAATTTGGGCTAAAATAAAAAAAATTTAAGAATTTTATAATTAGATCCTTGACTAAATAAATTCTTATAAGTAGGTATTTGACCGGATTTTAGATCTTTAGGATGAAAATTTTGTAAAAATATCTAATAAAACTCTAAAATTATAAATCGGTCCCACAAAATCTAGAATTTGTAAATAAACCTCTTAAAATATCGATAGTTATAATTTAATTTTTATAAAATTTAGGGTTTACAAATAAACTCTTTAAGAACTCTATATCGCAAATAAACCCCTAGGATTTTGATTTTTCACAAATAAGTCTCTCAAAAATTTTTATTTACAAATAAGTTAAAATTTTATTCAAAAAAGACCCTAAAAGTTTTTAAATTTTATAAATAAATTATTTTATAAAAAACTTTTGGAATTTATAAAATTATAATTTGGTCTAAATTTTTCAGAAAAATTTACAAATAACTCATTTATAAATTCAATATCCAAAGTAGGTACTTTTTAAAAAAAATTTCCTCATCCATAATAAACAAATTCATCCATATCTTTTCATAAGCTTATCTAATCTCAAATAAGCCATATCCACATCCATCTACAAATCACATCTATCATTCAAAAATTTAAACAAAATAAGATTAAGATCTAGTCCTACTCCATCTTTTTAAAGAGAAAAGAGGAGAGATCAGAATGAGGAAAGAGGAGATTAGAAATTAAGAGGCTATCAGAGTTGGAAACTTAAAGTAAGGAATAAGGTAATTGTCTACCTCTTTCTCTTTTACCAATCTTCTTTTTGTTTCTCCTCCTCCTCTGAAGGAATAACCTCATCTATTGTCTCACTTGATCCTATCATTCACTGACGACTCGTGTTGCTACCTACCTCATTCAAGAGAGGCAATCTAATGGTGCGTAGTAGAGATCTCCATCATGCTGATGCCTCTGGACATAGTGAGGGTGGTCATATCCATAGTGGTATGCATGACTCTCTGATGGGATCGAGGATATTAGCCATAATCACTGGCTGTCTCTTTGCCTACCTGAGAATAGCTGACCAAATCTTTAGCAACATTACCCAAGTACGATGCTCGGCCCTGCCATATGCTACATCCCAACCACTAGCCTGAACTACAGGACCCCTTGCACTAGTCCGACCACTGACCACCATCCTACTCCCCTGTCACACATGAAGGACCACTTAGCCCCACAGGAGACACTTTGCCGAAGAAGAGGCCATGTTGGCCTTGGTCCTGCTTTGCCCAGAGCGAACCAAACCTTGCTAGCCACCATGCCTGTCCTTTACTGATAAGGACCTGTTGAGAACTCCCACATTGGACCTCCCTCACCACACCCATACTGGATGTCATCGGCCTCATGACCTACTCCGACATTGCTATAGCCTTGGCCCCTCTCTCATTGCGTTCGAGTAGGTCACTGCTTATTCTACTGTTGTCAGTAGGAGATTGGGGCCAGACTCACCCGAATTAGGCTAGGTCCGGCCATGAATTTGAAGAGGAGGAGTGGGTGGCCATAACTCGAGCAAGAAGAAAGAGGAATTAAGGTTTTGGGCTTGAGAAAGAAGAAGAGAAATAGGAAAAAAAAACAAAGAAAAAAATTGTTGGCTTAAAAAAAAAGGAAAGAATCCAACCAACAAGGGGAAAAAAGCAAGCACAAATAAAAATGAAAATTTTTGCCCAAAAAAAGAGAAATTAGCCTCAATTTGTGTGCCTAAGACAATGGTCTAGGGTAGTGTGTGGGCTCATCCAAAAGCTAATTTTAGACTAAAGTTAGTCCGCGAACTTGCCGAATGTCCATTTGAATTAAGATTAGCCTGCAGGCTCACCGTATATTTATTCGGATTAAGAACAACCCATGGGCTTATCAAACATCTATTCGGACTAAGGACAACCCATGAGTTGATCAAATATTTATTCGAACTAAGGCTATTCTGCAGGCTTGTCAAATGTCTATTTAGACTAAGGCCAGTTTTTGGGCTCATTGAATATCTATTCAGACTAAAATCAGCCTGCAAGCTCGCCAAGCATCTATTTGGACTAAGGCCAGTATACGGACTTACTAAAAGTCTAAATCGACTCAAGACTAGCTAGTGGGCTCATCAAAAATCTAATACGATTTAGGGTTAGCTTGTGGACTCACCTGAAATGATTATGATAGTCTGATAGCTCTCGAACTAAATTAATTAAAATTAATTAAATTAATTAATCTAATCATGTTGAAATCAATCCAATTCAGCTAAATCAAATTGAAAAACTTATTAAATAAATTTGACTCAAAAGTACCACCAATGAACCTAAATTGATCAAATAAATGTACTAAAACTCAAATTGAACTAGACTGAAATCCAAATTGAGTTAATCCAAACTAAATCAATTTAGACCCAAACCAAATTAATTTCAAATTGGGTCAATTTGAAATCAATTTAAATTCTCTGATTGGGTTGAACCAAATTCAAATTGAACTCTAATTAGGTCATATCAAATTCGAATCAAACCCTAACTGGGCCAAACCATGTTTGAACTAAATTCTAATTGGGTTAAATTATGTTTAAATCAAACTCTAATTGGGTTGAACTAAACTCAAACCAAATTTAATCAACTTCAAACCAAACCCTAGTTAGGTCAAATCAAACTCAAATTTAAACCAAAACTAGGTATTGAAACTAGGTTGAGCCTGAACCAAAATTAAGTTAAACCTAAATCTACTTGAACTTGAACCTAAGTTCATTAAGGTTCAAAATCAAAGTCAATTAGTGTCCAACATAGGTCAAACCCAATAAGAGTGATGGGTTGAACTTGGATCTATTAAGAACTCATTGGGGGTTGGATCTATGATCCATTAAAAGATCTAATAAGAACCTATTAAGAGTTGGATCTAACATTCATAAAAAATCAAATAAGAGCCATCGAGAGTCTAATCCAAGATCCATTAAAAATCCAATAAGAGTCCAACACAAGGACTAGCCCAGTTCAAGTTAAATCAAAATCAAGTTCTAAACATTAAACTAAATCAATTTTGATTCAAATTGAAGTTGAGTTTTAAATATTGAACTAAATTGAATTAGACTCAAGTTAAAATCAAGTTCAGAATATTGAATTGACTCAAATTAAACTTAATCCAAATCAAGTTTTGAACATCGAATTGAATCAAATCATACTCGAGTCTAAGTCAAGTTTTGAATATTAAATCGAATCAAAACAAACTTGATCCAAATCAAGTTTTAAACATCAAATTGAATCAAACCAAGCTTGATCCAGATTAAGTTTTAAACATTGAATTAAATCAAATTAGACTTAAATCAAAATCAAGTCTGAGCTTCAAACTGAACTGAATCAAACTAAACCAAAATCAAGTCAAGTTTAGACAATAATAAGCTCAGAGCTGTTGATAACACCTCAAATTTAATTAGCAATAAGGTAAGAAAGGCCATTAATTGTTAAATTAAATATTATTAGCATAAGCCAAGACTATTAATTATTCTTTCAAACTAAACCAAACTAAATATAGACTTGAACTCATTCAGTCAATTAGCCAAGTGCTATGTTTGAATGAAGTCAATTGACAATACATTTGAAGATATTGGTCATATTTCAAGCTAAGCCTATACACGCTCAAAAGCCATTGACAATACTTTAAATTTAATTGACAACATACCTGAGAGGCCATCGATTATCAAATTAGAAATGGTTAGCATAAAGCTAAGGTCATTAATCTTTTCAAACAAAACCAAAGGTAGGTTTGAACTCGTTTAGTCAATCAGTCAAACACTTGTTCAAAATAAGTTAATCGCCAACATTTAAAGCTCTTAGTAACACTTCAAGCTAAACCCAATACATCATTGGTAATGCTATCAAAAGAGGTTAATTGCTAATGCTCAAAGTTATTAATAACACTTCAAGTTAAACTCAATAAGCTATCAATAATGCTATCAAAAAGAGTTAATTGCCAATACTCAAAACTATCAACAGCGCTCCAAGCTAAACCTATCAAGCCATTGATAACACTATCAAAAGAAGTTAATTGCTAATGCTTAAAACTATCGGCAATAGTTCAAGCTAAACCTAACAAGCCGTTGGTAATACTATCAAAAGAGGTTGATCGTCAACGATCTAAAATATTATTAGAAGAAGTTAATCACCATGGCTCAAAGCTATCAATAGCACTTCAAGCTAACTCTGACATGTTGTCAGTAACACTATCGAAGGAAGTTAATCACTAACACGCTCAAAGATGTCGGTCACACTTCTAGCCTCTCCTACTTTCTTTCATGTCCTACTAAATAATGTCATCATATCTCAATAGGGTCAACTGACATAAGCCAAGGTAGCTAGCCATACCCTAAAATCTAGTCAAGTTATTAGCATCCTCTAAGGTTCAAATCAAGGATATGTTCGAGTCAAATTCCATTGAGTCTAGTGCATGAGAGCAAAGCAATAGTAAACATCAAGCTCTGCCCATTCCCCTCCTTATTTCATGTTATTTATGAACTTAAATTATTTAGATTGTAAAATAAGGGTATGCCCTTACTTAAGTCATGTATCTTTTTTCATATCAATCAAATGGTGTTTTTTTTTTCTTTTATGTCTTTATTTTATTAGCTAGGCGTCTTACTTTAGAAAGTTCTGGACAATTGTCAGGGTAATTAACAATAGGAGCTTGCACCTATTGGAAGTCATGTTTTCACAACACCTAATTACACATTCAATCCAACTTTAATTTTAATTTTTATTTTTTTACAATTGCTCCTTGGGGCCTTTCACAATCTTGGATAGTCAATTTCGGCTCCACAGTATGAAAGGACTCTACTTCTTGACTATAACTAGGTGGATTCAATATTTGGTGCTTTTATTAAAATTTGCTAGAACACCCTATATCCGAGTAGTTAGCTATGACCATGCCACCAAAGTAGTAATTCTCAAGAAAGTAGATGATGGGGGAATATAAAAACAACAACTGGTGTCCTAGCAAGCTTCTACAGGTGATGCTTCAGTTCCATGCCACTTGATTGCAAGGACATCACCAGAACCTTGCTCTCATCGACAAAGTCCTAATTGTCTAGAGGTGACACAAGGGAATAAAGATGACAAGTTTGTGTCTAGGGGCGAGCTCTTTCAGCTAATAGCAAAAATACAAACCCTGACTTAGTTTGTGAAGAGCCAACCTTAGATGGCACAGGCGCATGCACTAACATGTCAACATTAGCACACCTCAAGAATACAAGTGAGCTTGTTGGAGGATGATTGACAAGGAAAATAGCCATCAAGAGACCACACAAGCCATACTGGGAATCAACATGCATAAGGTAACTTAGCTCAGCTTGGAAGCCATGCTCAAGCTGATACCTTGAATAAAAGCTACAAATTGCTCATCAAAGCAAGTGTGGAGGCTACCAAGGCAACCATGTGAAGAGTGAAAGATATTAAGAAGTGCACCACACAAATGATAGATGAAGGACTTTGAAGCTGTATAGAACCAAAGTTGGTGTCAAGCAATGCTATGAATGTGTTGAGCTCACAGCTCTTAGCCAAGCCTCCACAAACTAAATTTGGATAGCCACCTTGGGAGCCATATGATGGGACAAGGTTCCTTTGGATCATATTGGGTCCTTCAAAAATAGAATGACACTTCATAGAGCAACAAAGGCTACAATGTGTAAAGCATTCTCAGCTACCCTCCAAGGCTTGATGTCAGCTTGGTTTTCTAGCCTGCTTGTGGGGTTAGAGATAAGCTTAATAGACATGGAATGTAAATTCATGAACCAATTCATCTCCCTCATATTGAGGTGTCATGACTCATCAACATTGTTGGCAATACGCCAAACTGAAGGGGGAAGTCTAAGAGACTACCTCTCCCACTTCAATGTTGTGTGGATACAGGTTAATGACCTAGATAGTTTAATTATGTTGGCAGCCATAATGAATAGTCTAAGGGTTGGTAAGGTCACCTATGAGATGACAAGTTGACCCTGTGATCACTCATTGAGCTTATTGAGCAAGTTTGAGAACAAATTAATACTTGAGAAAATCATTGTAGATCCGCTAAGATTGAGGGAAGCTTTATACCTCAAAATAGAATAGATACCATAAGAACTAAGGTCATGGAATGGAGGAATGTAAAAACTTAAAATTTAAAATCAACCGCCTCATCCACAAAGTTCATTTAGTGATTGTTGCTTTGATTGAGTGACAGGAGCACCCAAGAAGGAAAAACAATCCAAGGAAGGCTGACAATAATAATAATGATGAGCCTCCAGCTATCACGTCAACCCAGGCAATCAAGGATTACTTAGCAATGATCTCTGGGAGGAAATATACTAGGACAATTGTAGTCCAACCACCATAAAGTGGCAAGCTCCCATTGGGGGGCAGGAGTAGGCCAAATGCCCCAAGGAAGGGGGGAGATGTGAGGATGTGTGCACCCCAACATAGGGTTCAGAGCATGGGATGAAGCCTTAGTCATAACTTTGGCCTTGAATGGATACTTAATGCACAAAGTATTAGTGAACATGAAAGCATCTACAAATATCCTATTTTCAAGATCCTATGACCATATGAAATGTGATAAGCCCTTGCAACCCTACCAAAGCAAGGTAACTGGCTTCACAGGAGACTCATTGAACTCAAAAGGGATTGGTGCAACTGCTTATGACCATGGGCAAAGGCTAGAGAAGTTTGACATTCTTCACTAATTTTGTCATGGTATCAACTCAGTCCCCATACAATGCTATTCTAGGGGGGCTATTGCTCAATAGGTTATAGGCAACCATTTTCACCTACCATCTACTTCTCTAGTTTCCTACCAAATTTAGAATTGGGGAAGTGTGTAGAGATAGAAAGATGGATCGCCATTGCTATGCGACACAATCAAAAGAATAGAAGAACCTAAAGGGGAAGGAGAAGATGAAGGGTGAGGCCTAGAGTAGGCTAGAAGTTGTTGAGGAATTGATGAGTGTTGTCTTAGAAAAAGAGAAGGGCTGCACTGTCAAAGTTGGAGCCAAGCTACCGAGGGAATTGTTGTTAGGGCTCCAGAGTGTGCTATGGGACAATCATGACATGTTCACCTGGACTTTAGAGGACCTACACGGAATAGATCTTCTAGTAGCAAAACATAAGCTCACTGTCCCGAAATTGTAAGGCTGGTGAAACAAAATAAGAGACACTTCGCCCTAAATGCCAAAGGGTCATAGTTGAAGAAGTGATAAAGCTGCTTAAAGCAAAATTCATATGAGAAGTTTAGTATCAAAAATGGGTTTCCAATGTGGTCATGATTAAAAAGAGAAGCAAAAAATGGAGGCTATGGGTAGACTTCACAGACCTCAACAAAGGAATGTCGAAAATATAATTACCTACTCTTGAGTATAGACCGATTGGTTGACTTCACTATTGGACATCAGCTACTATATTTTCCTGATGCATTCTCTAGATACTACTAGACCAAAATGAGCCCTAAAGACAAAGATATATCATCTTTCATAATGGATCAAGAGATGTTTTTCTACTTGGCAATGTCATTCTTGCTAAAGAATGTAGGAGCAACACATGAAAGGATGGTGGATCGGGTCTTCAATTTCTAGCTCTAGAGAAATATGGAAGCTTATGTGGACGATATGCTGATAAAGAGTGTTTGGAGCTCGGATCGTGTTGCTAATCTACAAGAGACCTTCAATACACTATAAGTACCACATGAAGTTGAACCTAGAGGAGTATACATTTTGGGTGTCAATTGACAAGCTCCTTGGGTACCTTACCTCAAAAAGAGGAATTGAAGCCAATCCATAGAAGATTTAGGTAATCCTGGAGTTGATTGTCTAGTCTGACTTGCCTCAACCTCACCTGAAAAGAGGGAGAGGATGATCCATGTGGAAATACTCTAGGCTCCCATCCTAGGAGTGACAATAGAGGTTCAGATAGCAAAATCCAAGTTGAGCTAAAAAGATGCATTCCTTGAATATCTACTAATAGGGAGACTACTAGACAATGAAGGTGAAGCCCAAAGAGTCAATAGTTTGGCATCAAACTTTGTAGTTTGTGAGAGAGAATTATGTAAGTAGTCACTCACTTGGCCACTCTTGAGTTGCCTTATTGCATTCGAACCAGAGTACGCTTTTAGAGAAGTGCATGAGGTGATATGTGAAAGCCATGTAGATGGAGAGACCTTGGCCATAATCTACTTTGATAAGGTTATTATTTTCCAAATATGACCAAGGAAGCATTGGAGTACACTTTGTGTTATGAATCATACAAAAACATGCGCCCCTACATTATAAGTCTACCACCAAACTACAACAAATACAGTCACCATGGCCTTTTGATCAACGGAGAATGGATATTTTAAGCCTTTTCCCACCAGCTTTAGGATAACAAAAAGTCTTGATGGTAGCATGTGATGACTTCACCAAGTGGGTGGAGGATGAACCATTAGCAATGATCATCAAGCAGAAAGTGAAGGAGTTCTTCTAGCAAAGCATGATATGCCGGTTTAGCATATCAAGGGCATTGGTGACTCACAATGGCAAATAGTTTGATGGATCAAAGTTTAGAGGATTCTATAAGGATCTTCACATTCTCCAAAGATTCACTTTTGTCACCATGCTGCAAGGGCTGAAGAAGTGCATTAAGGGGGCCAAAGGAGCTTGGGTTGAAGAGTTGCTCAACATCTTGTAATCTTACAAAATCA
Source organism: Trichopus zeylanicus subsp. travancoricus (assembly GCA_005019695.1). Lineage (NCBI taxonomy): Eukaryota > Viridiplantae > Streptophyta > Magnoliopsida > Dioscoreales > Dioscoreaceae > Trichopus > Trichopus zeylanicus. The sequence goes on along the minus strand of RXID01022275.1, from coordinate 1,031,515 downwards.
CCCCGTGCACTGCCACAAGAGAAACACTATTTATACTCACATACAGAGTGGAGAAAGTGATACCAATTGAAATTGGCCTACCTTATATTAGGATACAACACTGTGGGATCAAAATTGCTTACTTGGGATAGTGAAGACCTCGAGGAGTAATCTCAAAATAAAAATTTAAAAGTATGGTGGTTTAAGTGTGTAATCAGGTATTGTGAGAATATGACTTTCAACAAGCACAAAGCCCCTATTATTAATTACTCTAACGATTGTCGAGAATCTCCTAAAGCAAAAAATCTAGCTAATAAAGATAGAGGCACAAAAGAAAAGAAGAAAATAACATTTGATTAATTTTAAGGAAAAAAAAGGAAACATAGCTTAAGTAATGGCATATCCTCACTTTATATTTTAATAAATTTGAATATGAAATAAGAAAGAAAATAGGAAGAGCTTGATGTTTGCTGCTATCCTGATCCTGTGTACTAGATCAAGTAGACTTTGACTCGGATATGTTTTGATTTGATTGTTAGTAGATGTCGATGATTTGGTTTAATGGCATGTTAAGCAAGATATAAAAGGCAATGAGAGGAGTTTAAAATATTTCCAATTAGTTTGAACTTTGATGATAACTTTGTTAGATGGTGTCACTAGTAGTTTGTCAAGATTGGCCTGAAGTGTGGTTGATAGCTTCAAGCGTATTGTCGGTTGACTTCATTTAAACACAACATCTAGTTGATGGATTGAGTGAGTTTCCTGCATTTAGTTTGGTTTGATCCGATGTTCAAACTTGGTTTGGTTTAAGTTTGATTTAATTCAGTTTAATATTCAAGACTTAATTGAATTCGATATTCAAAACTTAATCTCAATTTGAATCTAATTTGATTCAGTTCAATGTTCAAAACTTAATTGAATTAGGATTTGCTAACCTCCTTCTAGTTTCTTCTTCCTAGAACCTTTGGTGGTTGGATTAGCACTGATGCCTTATATCATGACTAGGGGAACCATGTGAAATATCTATTCCAAAAATCACTATTGGCATTGATGGTGAATGTTCACTTTCAATGACAAATTCAATTCACCAAGCTTGGCATTGATTTTTGGAAGAGCATTTGTCAAATACTGATTATTGACTCTAGTGGGAGCAACATTGATTCTGATCTGAGTCTGATTTGATTTAGTTCAACATTCAAAACTTGATTTTTGTTTTTGAATATGATTTATTCAATTTGAATTGAGTTTAATCTGGTGTTAGACTCGTATCGGGTCCTTGTTTGGACTTAATAAACTTTGGTTCAAGTTCAAGTTGATTCAGGTTCAACTTGATTTTAGTTCAGGTCAGCCTTATTATCCGATAGAGGTTTAATGGTGACCATAAGAAATGAATGGATACTTAGAGTAATGTAGCCCAATTCTTTAAAATTCTTATTTCCTCTTTCAGGGATATAAGCATGCCCTTGAGGTGGATCCCATAAAATTTTGAAGAAATGATTTTCCTTCATTATTTATTGAAGTTTGCAGCCATACTTATTGACAATTTGAAGAAGAGTATTTAAAAAAATACTTAGGTATGTTTACTGCCTGATAATCATCATCTTTTGGATCCTCAATTTTCATGATTTTACACATGCTTCGGACATAGGCAATTACCTTATAAAATAATATCTACTTTTCTCCCTTATGTCATGGGGGAATATAAAAGGTTATTAATTCCTCTACAACATTAATACTTAGTTCATCTAATGGCTTAAGTGAGCCTTCTAGGATTGAGTAATAAGGAGAGAACTCTTTGTTTGATCCCTATTATTATCTTCATCAGAAGAATAGCCACCCATGAAAAATGGTGGGATTTTTTCATTTGAGAATTCTATGTCACTTCCTAGATGATGAGAGACAAAGATTAGACTAGCGATCCTCTTCTTCACTTGACTAATGGAAGTAGACCCCTTATTAGCATGAGATCTTTGGTAGCATTTCACATCATCATAATGTACCTTGTGAATATCAAAGGGATGTATATATCCATCAAATTGACACTCATCACCATTCTCAAAGTATTTAAGTTATAGATCTAAGGTTGATGGCACCACCTTATTTTCATGTAACCATGATATTCCTAATAGTGCTTTGTAGAACGCCTTAGTGTCGATTACATAAAACTTGGCATCAATCATCAATTTGCCTATTTTTAGAGGCATGGATATGCCCCCAAGAGCTCTTTGACTATTTTGATTAAGCTCTTGGATGGTTATAATTTTAGATGATAGGTGACACACATCTAGAGCTAAGGCCCTTAACATATGGAGGATTATTAAATTAATTGAAGATCCTCGATCAATGAGGATGTAATTGATTTTGATCTCATCACTATTCCTAGTGATATCTAATAGTCTATTATAGTCTATTATCCTTGGTAGTAGGCCATCATTTGTGAAAGTGATGGTAGGAGTCCAATGAGTGTATACTCCTTTATTTTCTCTTCAGTGAAGTATACCTAGTAATTAATTAGGTTTTGCAAGACATGCAACAACATGTCCCTAGGCATGTGATATCATTAGGACGTCAAAGAAACTTAGTATGGTAGGGATCTTGAGATGAGCTGCTATATTATTTTCTACCTTCTTGGGTGTAAGTTCAACTTGCGAAGGCTCAAAGTCCTTATTTATCTAAAATTCTTTATCCTTGTCTCTAGTAATGTTCTTATCCCTAGGCATGGGAGCTTGCCTTGGGGGCAGTACTTTACCACCTCAAAGTTATACTTGGTTTGTATTTCTTGTTTGAATTCTAGCATCATGAGACCAATAAGACTCTTCCTCAAAGTCACTACCAAGGTTGATCACGCGACAAGAGGCATTGGATCCAAGCCCCCGATTGGTAGTTTTCTGGATATCTTTAGAAGATGTGATTGGATAATAATTATCTCATTCAACATCTAAATTGGGCATATGGGGCCTCCTTAGAGAGAGATTTTCAAAGACTCTTTAGATGAACCCTTCAATTTTATTAGCTAGCATGACCTTCTTTAGGACTTTATTTTTAGGGCACTTCTTTTGTGTATGTTTGGATTGGCTTGACATAGGAGTTGAGAGGGCTCCAGCATTAGCTGGCTTAATCCTGTCTCAAAATATTGCTTCTTCTTTTGGCACTTGCTAATGTAGAGCCTCTTGAGGTCATAGAGTTGTTCTGACTGAGATATAGAGTCATATTCAACATCTGTATCTTATATATATAATTTCTCTAAAGTTGGTAGGGGGCATCCTTCCACAAGTTTTAGGATTGGGACTTACCAAATCTAATGGGTTGACTATTTGCAGCTAGATTACTTGACAACAATTGAGATGGCTACTCATGAGTGTTTACTTTGGATATGTGAGCCACCATGCGATAAAAAGTAGTGATCTCAGATAATTATCTTTGATATTGTCTGGCTTTCTTGACCCATCTTTGGAGTAGTTGGCATAAATACTTATTTTGATCCTAGGGAGGGGTTGGTAGGTGATTCTCCACCATTCCTATAGAATCTTTTGTGTGGCTTTACTTTCTCTACTAGCACCTTGTCCATCTTCTCGACTTCCTCATAGATCATAGTAGCCGAATTTGACATGCTTTCCATGTGGTCAGTCATAACCTACATGTGTCTATTTAGCATTTGCGTTTACCTCTTAACAAACTTCATGTTAGTCATAGCTAGTTCTCTCATAGTATCTAGTAGTATTTCAAGTATTCCATAATTGTATTCATCAGTGAACCACTCTCTAAGATAGTCATCTCGAAAGTAACCCTTACAAAGACCCGTGGGATTTTTCATTTCATCAATAACATTCTTAATGAATTTATTCACTTTTTCTCGTCTTGCGCCCTGAATTTCATCATTACTAAAATGATGGGGTGGGCATTATCTTGGCTATAAATCTTTGATAGTAAATATGCAGAGTACGTTACCACTAGAAGTTCACATTCTTTATCTCTCATAGCAAGATCCTCTAGTAGAGCTTTGAGTTTGTCAGGGAAGAGTTTCTTAAGAGTTACATGGTTTCTTTTTCCTTGGACATATTCTTCCAGAGCATCGATATATTCTTGGATGGCTGATTTTTTGACATCATATTCATCCGGCTGAATCAATGTCTTTTTTCTTGCTTCTATTTTTTTTTTCTTTTTGATGTTTTGGGTAGGTAGGAGAGCTTGTTCTAATGAAGCTTTCCTCATCACAATTCCAGAATTTTTAGGTTTCTTAACCATCTTCTTTATCAACTTCTTTAGCATTTTAGAGGTGTAGATCTCCCATAAGTGCTCCTACTTAGGTGTACGCTGTGCTTCTTCCCCAAAGAGAAATTCGGTAAATGGTTTATGTGTCTTAAACAAAGTAATATGATTGATGTGTTCAGTGGAAATTTCAAATAAGGCTGACTTCGAGAGAGTTAGTCTGTCCTCTTGGTATTGCCTTTTGACCCAATCTTTGAATATAAAGCAGCCTCCAATAGTATGACCCAATATTTTGTAGTAAGGATAGTAATTTGGATGATTCTTTTTATTGGCTTCATTTGGCCTTTTGCTTACTTTGTACTTCTTTACATTTTTTCTAACTTCCTATACAGTTTAAAGAAGACAGAATATTTCCATCATGCCGAGAAGCATTTCTTGGAAGCAAAAAAAGGAGGCCTCAACCTAAGAGTCAAAGCTCACCACCACCTAGGCCAACCTTGAAGTTCTCCAATCCAAACTAAAGGCTTGACTCACTTCTCCATTGATGCTGAATGGGAAGCCAAGAAGAAGGCCATGGAGGGGAAAGATTCCATCAAGGGGAAGCTGAAGAAGGCAAAAGAGGAGTGGGATTCAGCTTATTACAAGAATGAGAAGCTCGAGAAGCTTTGAGCTCTTATCTTCTCATTGCACAAGAAGGCACCATCATGGCCTTCTGAGGTGGAAGAGAATTCCAACTTATCCTTGAGGACAATAAGGCACTCACAATTTGCAAGTATGAGGAGAGCAACGCCTACTTGATGAAGGTAGGTCACATTTGACCTTGGTAATGATAGACATTCAAATAGATAAAATAATTATAACATTATTTAAATATAAATTCTTCTGAGGTTATCAACATGCCAAGTTCTTGGAAGCATCTTGCCATCTAGATGCTCGAGATTGAATGCTCCTAGTCCCACAAGCTGGGAAACCTTATACAAGCCTACCAAGTTCAAAGATAGCTTTCTTGAAATCTGATCAATGAGAGCAACTTGACAAAATGTCCAGTTGCCTAGTTGTAGCTCTCGACTCTGAGCTCAATGGTTGTAATAACAGGCCACTCATTACTGGTACTTGGTGATCCTTACGTGAGCCTTCTCCGGAGCTTCTAAGACAAGGTCTTTCTTGGCTCAAATATTTGCTTTACTTAGATCAGGATCATGGGCTTTGACTTGGAGTGAAATGAGGTTGATCTCCATGGATATAACTAATTTAACTCCATGAGCAAGCATAAAGGGTGATTTGCCAGTCGTCGTCTAGGAAGTATTTCAGTAAGATCATAGGGCATGTGGCAACTCTTCAACCTAGGCACCCTTGGCTATCTTGAGATGCTTCTTTATCCTTGAGAGTAGAGTTTAGTTTATTATCTCAGCCAAGCTATTAGACTAGTGGTGCAACACCGAGGTGAACCACTACTCGATGTAGAGGCTGCCATAGTACTCCATAAATTTTAAGCCATCGAATTATCTCCCATTGTCTATGACCAGCACTTGCGGTAGCCTGAATCGATAGATGATATTTTATCAAAGAAACTCCTAGATCTTCTTTTTAGTGATTATGGCTAGGGATTTGACTTTTACCTACTTGGTGAAGTAGTCAATCTCAATTACTAAAAACTTCTTTTGCCCTAAGACAAATGAAAATGGATATAGAATTTCCATCCCCCATTGGTCAAAGAGCCAAAAAACCTATATTTGTTGGAGCTAAACTGCTAGACTATGGTATACCAAGGTGTGCCTTTGGTATTATTCATATTTAGACACAAACTCTATTGCTAAAAAGCTATGTTGATCTAGTAATAGCTTTGTCGGACGAGGTTGTGCACCTAGGTTCATCTCCTAATATGATTCCCATATATTCCTTCTTGTACTTTCTAGAGTGCATATTCAGCTTCATCAAGCCTCAATTAGCAGAGAAGTGGTCGAGTAGATGACCTTTTATACAAAACTTCATCTATTAAGATGAAGTTTGGCTCCAGCTTCTTGATTCTCTAAGACCTCCTTTAGATCCTTAGGGAGTTGTCCTTCTTTAAGGTAGGACATTATAGGATCCATCTAGCAAGTTTCTTTATTTATGGGGCAGATTTAAAGTAGTTCGATTATTGAAGATTATCTATGAGGATTTGCCTTAGTTTGAAATTTGAAGAAGTTGAGGACAACCATGCAAGAGCGTCTATTTCTGTGTTTCTTTTTCTGGATACTTGGCAAATCTCCACTTGATACATCTTTCCCATAAGCTTTTGTGCTTCAACTAGATACCGGATCATAGTCATATCTTTCACCTCATACTCCCTATTAACCTACAAGCACACTAGCTAAGAGTCACTATACCTTTAGCTTTTTGGCTCTTGCTACTAATGCCACTTGCAGACTAAGGAAAAAAGCTTCATAGTTTAAAGCATTATTAGATGTGTTGAACTCCAGCCAAGTTGAGTATTCGGCTATTCTCCTATCTAGGTTGAGTAGTACAGTGTAAATATTGCTTCTCGACTCACAAGATGAATCATCCACCCGAACTTCTCATGGCTCAGATTCTAGTCCAGTAACATATAAGGTGGTTTCTAAGAAATCCATCAAGGATTGGGCCCTAATGGCCTTTTGAGACCCAAAATTAACATTGAACTGGATAAGCTTGATGGGCCACTTGAGCAATCTTTCTAAAATCTTAGGCTTTTGCAACATTGTCGAAGGGGAAGATTGGTAAGTATGGTGATTAGGTGTGCTTGGAAGTATAACTGAAGCTTCCTAGTCATCAACACCACTATATAGGCCAATTTTTCCAAGGGTGGATATCGAACCTCTACCCTAGTGAGTATATGACTCACATAGTATATTATTATTATTCTCCATTCTCCACCTTGGTCACTTATCAACACCTAACTAACTACTTGGTTCGTAATTGCTACATAAAAAAAGATTATCTCATTTGGCTTGGGTCTTACTAATAGGAGAGGTTCAGCAAGGTACTTTCTGAGAGCTTTCAAGGCTCAGTTGAACTCCTCTATTAACTCAAATCCAAGACTTTGCTTAATTATGTTAAAGAAAGGCAAGCATTTCTCGCTCGACTTGGATAAAAAGCATATTAGGTTTGCAAGTCGACCCATGAGCCTTTGCATCTCTTTGATAAAGCTTGGAGACATCATTTGTAGGATTGCTTTGGTCTTCTCAAGATTTGCTTCTATTCCCCATTTTGAGCATAGTAACCAACAAACTTTCTTGAGCCTACTCCAAAGGTATATTTCTTTGAATTTAGTTTCATCCTGAACTTTCAAAGTGCATTGAAGATTTCTTCTAAATCCCAAGGCTCTTTATTGGCATGTTATCCTTTTGAGCTAAGGCTTGAAAACTCGGTTCACTATTTTTTGGTACATCACCCCTACATTTTTTTGTCCGAAGGGCATTACAATATAGCGAAAAGTACTTTGGTCAGTGATAAAGGCTATTTTCTCATCACCTTTAGGATGCATCCAAATCTAATGATTACTTGAGAATGCATCCAAGAAGCTAAGAAGTTGATATTTCGAGGTAGAATAAACAAGCTGGTCTATCTACGGTAGTGGATAGTTATCCTTCAAACAACCTTTATTCAAGTCAATGAAATTGACTCACAATCTCCACTTGTTATTGGACCTCTTAACCATCATTATATTGGCCAGCCATTCGGGGTAATAAACTTTTTTGATAAATCCAACATTGAGAAGCCTGTTTACCCCTTTTGAGATAGCCTTTATCTCTCGAGGTTGAAATGCCTCTTTTTTTGCTTGACCAACTTATTCTTTTCCACCACTATAAGCTCGTGTTGAACCATGAAGAGATCTATGCTAGACAAATCTTATGAGGACCAAGTGAAGATGACCTGACTCTTATGTAAGAAATCCCCAAGTTTAGTGCACAAGGATTCTGTGAGATTCACCCCCAAGCTTCAGTATTCTCCCTAAATATTTATCAAAAACCAAGTTGACAAATTACTCCATAGGTTTTTCATGCATATTTTTGGTTTAGTAATAGACTCACTGATTTCTGCAACTGCTAGACCCTTGCCTTTTTGGTTGGGATTCTATTGCCAATAAACTACCTCACACTTCTTGAAGAGGCTCTGATCACCCTATGCTTTACTTAGCCATTTTTAGTGGAAAATATCATGACTAAATGAAAAGTTGAGACTATCGCTTGGAGCTAGTTGAGTACTGAATGGCCCAAGATTACATTGTTAGTGGACTGAGTTCAAACCTCCATGAACTTAGACTTGATTGTAGTGCTCTTAGGATTCTCTCCAATTATGAGCAGTAAATCGATTATATTAAGTGGAGTAACTGAGTGTCTTATAAATTTGGTGAGTATCTCAACATAGGCTCGGATAAACAAGATATTCACCAAGTTTCCTAAATCTATCATGATACATTATGTAGTGTAGCCATCCAAGATTGCCGAGATCATTCATGCATTATTCTGGGATGCTAAAATTTCCTCTAAGTCTTTTATAGAGAAGACTATGACTCCAAATTCTAGTTTACGATGTTGTCCCTTCACTTTCTTCTATCTCCTAGTGATGATTTGGTGTCTGCCAATCAATGCTGAGGCTTCACCTTGAGTCAATGGGCTTGTTAAAATCATATTGAAATGTCCCTCGACTGGAGGGTTGTAGAACATAGGGGTGGGACTTCTTGAAGGAGAGCCCCATTTGCCTCCTATACTCGAGGTTCTTTAGCTCGTTCACCTCATTGGACATACTATCCAAGGTAACCCTCTATAGTAAATCTTTCAATCTCATCCTTGAGGTGTCTGCATTGTTCAATGTCATGGCCATAATCCCTATGGAAATAATAGTACCTTTATTTGTCTAGTTTCTACCTACTGGCATGAATGGGCAAGGACCTCTTCAGGAAGCCTCAAGGCCAATTTGAACCAACACCTTAGTCCTTGAATTATTCAAAGGTGTGTAGGCTTGGAACTAGGTTCTACACTCCCTTTGCTTAGTTCTTTGCTTCTTTGGCTCAAGGAGTTTGATGTCTCGTGGATCCTCCTTCAATTTGCTGCTACCCTCTAACTCCCTTTTAGCCGAGATCACCTATTCAACATCAATGTGTTCTTTGATTAGTTGGATGAATTTGGATAGGCTTTTGGATGGTTGATGGACCATCTTATAGGCCACTCGGGCTTGTCAAATCCCATTAATTGTAGCAACAAGGACAATTAAGCTATCAAGCTTGGTAATTATTAATCTAGCTTTACTAAACTAAGTCAGGTACTCCCTTAAGCTCCCCCCTTCTTTTTGTTTCAATGTTAGGAGTATGGAGAGATTCTTTCGCCAAAGTACCAACGAGATAAATGGCTCTATAAATCTCTCAACCAAGTTATCAAAGTAAGTTATGGAGTACGTCGAGAGTCTGGAATACCAAACTCAGGGAGGATCTTGTAATGTTATCAGAAATGCTTTACACATGATGGAATCTCATGCTCCTTGTAGGATAATAGCATTTCTAAATGTGCTAACATGGTCTGCCAGATCCTTCAAACCATCATATATCTTATAGAGAGGCTATTTGAACTTCAGTTGCACCAAAGAGTATGCTATCTCAAAAATTAAGAGGGCATCATACCTTACTTGATTCACGTGAACTATAGCTCCAGACTTCTCCCAAGCTGCTTGTGGCATAGCCTTTCTCTAGCTACCTTCTCCAATGTTAGGTGAGGCTTTGCTAGTGTATGTATAGTAGGTGATTTCATCGGCCGGATCATAGGTGGGGTCACGTCCTTCAAAATCCCTTAAGGCCTAATACTGAAGTGAAACACCTGCCGAGGGGCCCTAATGACTCGAATGGTGTTGTCTATTGAGGTGTGTTGGCTCACTGTTTGCAACTATGATGTATTGTTGGTTTGATGCAGTGTCTTGAGCTAGAGCTTGGTCTTGTGCCTACTGTTGAGCATTTTGGGTTTGGAGAGTTTGCATCATCTAAGCCTAACTTTGCAACTACTAGACCTGAAGATTCTGCATAATTTGCACCAAGCCTTTACTAATTTAGTCATTTGAAGACTCAAATAGACAATCTAAGAGGAAAGGGGGGGGGGGGGGGGGGGGGGGGTGAAATAGGTTTTCGAATAATAAAGTAAGTTCACATTAATTTGAAGCCCAAAAGCACTTCAAACACAAATAGATAATTAAAACTAAATTAAAATTAGTAAAATAATTAAACCATGTGAGAATGATCAATCTATAATCATATTAAGATAATTTTCAATCAATATCAAACTTAAGTGTATAAGATAAATAAAAAAGTAGAGAGAGTGAAAACCAATATATGTGATTCAGCGGTCAACGATGCCACTCTACAGTCCTTGTCTCAATCCTGCAGATTTAAACTCCTCACTAGAGTTGTTGTCTCATTCAAGTGAAGTCATGCCCTTATATCAATTCGCAAACCGTGAGTATCACTCCACACCAGAGTCAATCGGCCACTCTTTACAACCTGAGGAGTGTGCACTCTCATTACTCTCCTAAAACTTAGAAGAGCATTCCATTCGGTTTGCTACTAGCCTCGGTCCAAAGAGATTGTTGAAGATCTCAATCCGTTAAGTCGTCCCTTCTATTGATCTACAAGAGGAAAAATTTGTGAAGAAGACCACCAAGTAGCTCTCCAACAATAATCATTCCAATGTTCAAGTCAATCGAGATCTCAATATAATTAGTAGAGAAAAAAATTAAGCATTAGTCTTTACTGTTATAAATACTATGCTATTTATAGAGTATAGAGGTGATCCAACGTATCCAAAATTCCAAGATTTTAGTTGTAATCCTGCCGAACTCACCGTAATAGATTACCTCGAATATCAAATTTATCGAAATTGGTATTTAGAGATAAACACGTGTTAGACTTCATAAACTTTTGGTCTGTCTCACCCATAAATCAAAGTATCTGAGCTTTTAGGTTTGCTTCGGTGTGACTCCCCTCAGAACTCATTGAACCACGATAGTAGAATGACACCCAACTTCTCAATAGTTAAGGTTGAACTATGGATTTGATTTTGGTTCTCTGACTTAGCAAATTTATTTTAGAATATCATCAAGCATGACCAAAATTATTAATTATACTAAAAAATTGATATGATTAGTTAAGATTATTTCAAGCCAACCGATTGTTCATAGTATACAAAGATTGGGTCACCTGTCATGTTATTCTATTTGAGAATTGATCTGGCCATATGAGCTCTTCCTCGATGCCAGAGGGCACATCGTCCCTATGAGCTTGATTTGATTCTATTCGACAAATATGCCCTCTATCATTAGCTTTAGTTCTCTCCTATTATATTCTCAAAGAAATATTTAAAAAGAAAAACAGAAGGATGAAAGGTCACGTAGGAGCAATTGTTGTGCTAGTGACACTTGCCAAGTGAAATCAGAAGCCACATCTGAATGATGCTAATCTCATTTTTCGGAAACATGCTCTGACTGTAGATAGGTAGATTTGTGATTAGGGTTTACGTCTATAATCACAGAGTATGCTATGGATCATAGATCTGTGGATCTACAACTAGGATTTATTTTTATGATTTTGAGTCTAGTCTGAGTCATAGATCAGAGTCGTAGATATACGGGTCTACGATTAGAATTCACCCATCTACGATCCGCACAATCGCATTACTTTTTTTCTTCATTTTTTTGTCCCAACAAGTCTCTAAATTTTGGTATAGTTACAAATGAACACTGCTGGAGAGACCTAAAAATATATAATTAGCAAGTTATTTTAGTAAATTAGACACCAAATTATCTAGAAGATATGAGACTATTTTTTTACTCGGAACACCTTAAAAATTATTTTGATATAATCCAATCACATTATTTTATATTTTCAATCAAATCACTTATTATCAAATCAATTTCAATCAGTAGTATTTGGAGAATCCTCTCATTGTAGCGAACAATGTCCGCCGTCCGGTGCAAGCCCAGTGATTTCAGGCTCCATTTGAATTGAAACTAACAATGTAACTTGTGCTAGCCACCTTTTTCATCCCAATTTAAATGGCCTCAAAATGTTGCCAAGTTATCCTAGTTAATTTTATATTAAATTTAAATGGAGAGAAATGAAGGTCGACACCTCTACGGACCAATTCAAAAGTAATCACAAAATGACGGACAACATCAAGCTATATTTTCATTACAGCCAAGAGACCCAATTTCACAATCCCAAATACTAGCCAGATGGTTTTTCTGCAGCTGATAGGGTTAACTGCATCCTTTATTCTTCGCTCCATGATGTTGCACTCTTTCCGATCTTCTGAAGGGCTCTAACTACTTCCTCAGATGTAACGTTGCCTGTCACAGTGATCTTGTTCAGCTGGGTGTCCAGCCTGTAGGTTTCAATATCTGCAAATACCAAGAAGAAAAGAAAACTAACTTGTTCTGCAGATTGAACCATAAGTTGGAAGAAAGAAACAAGGTAAATGACATTTTAGTGATGAAGAAAGGCGAAAAATGTTATTACCATCGATCTTCTTGATGGCCTTCTTGATTGCTTTGATGCACTTCTCACAATGCATTCCCACCTTCAACTCCACCACCTTGACCCCGAGCAAGAAATCAGCAACTCCGAAAGAGAAGAGGAACGCTATACAAGAGCTCCTTATCACTAGGGAAATAAATCAGAAGAAGTTGAATATTAAGTTACAGTACATGAATATGATCAATGAGCACTTACAGCCATTGGACTCCAATCTATACAGCCAAGGAGATGATGGTCTTCAATGTCGGATAGCAGTGGATGTATTGGCTTCAAAGCAGTGACCAGAATATAAATAGCTGAGCAGATTCTTTTCTTTGTTATGGAGGCAGTCCTTTCTGAAAGCAACAGCATTTCTGCTTTTCCATTGCAAGGAAGTCAAAAGATAGTTCACACACTTGAGAAAAGTTACAAGAAGCTCTTTCTTCTGGAGCCATTTCTTGTCTCCACAGATTAAACAATTCATATTAAATGTTTTAACACAAATGTCAGAAAAAATCGCACAAGAACAGCAGTCAGTTGTGTTTATAAGCAAAATTCTATTTGATCCAATGGTATCAGATTGATTTGCAGAAACCGTAGCGAGGAAAAGAATTAACAGAATCATAAAGACCAAACATGAAGACAAAAGGTGCGATTTATGTTCTACTTTCTAAGCGAAGCGTCCATATCAACTTCTCTGACACATATTCTCTGTCATCCAACATCGTCTCATAAAAGAACGGCCTGTATTTTCTGATATAATTACAAAGTCACGAAGGTAGTTTTGCTTGTAAGCAAGATACCTCCTTTTATAAAGCTTCTTCAATGACTTAGCTTTTTCCCTTGCTAAGGAATATAGAGAGTCAGCTAGGAACTGGTATAGAAGAGAAATCTACTAGGAGTGTCACGGGTTCCTACTTTGGATATTTTGATAAAGGATTGCACAGCTGCGAATGCTAGTCCTTCGAGTTTGTCACAGCTAGAATATCAAGTGGATTGGAGGATATTTCCTAAACAGTAAACATAAAATTTGCCTAAGAATTGACATAGAAATTCAATATCGTGTGCATTAATTGTCACAGGAAATTCCTTTCTGGAAAATGTAATATCTTCCGGAGACACTCCTTGATCATGAGAACGTTCATGTTACGGAGAGAAACCTATGGTTGTCCACTATGCATGATGCAAAAAAGCGCTAACACAGGGCATCGGATTTCATAATAGATGAAATAACAATATTGTAACTAGCAGCATTTTGGCACCATTGAATATTTCAGGTTCAATCACGTCTAAGGAGAGACAATGTGAGGTCTATGGAAGCGTTGCATCATTTATTGCTGATGTCAAAAGAGAGAGTACCATAGCCAGAAATTTTAATTCAAGAAGAATTTTGTTTAGAGAAGTTTAATCCAATCAAATTTGACAAATTATGCTGGCTCATTCATTTTGTGATATCATGTCCGTTAATAACTTTAGCAAGATGCAATGATCGACAGGTTTACATTGACAAAGAAAATTCAATAATTTAATGAATGAGTCAAGTAACTTACATTGATCTGTTGCTTCACCTATAATCAGTGGATAACCGGAACGTCAGTTAAGGGAGTAGACAAGAGGAGCAAGCAGACAATTTAAAGATAAAAGTTTACAAGATCTACACATAAATTTCAATATATGCTACTATTAGTGTAAAGATAAAGATTTAGCAAAGAAAACTGCTTAAAATTTTAATATCTCTTGCCTCTTCCATATGCTTGATGGAAAAATCCTCTGCATGAACAAACTTCCTGGTTGCATGAGAGCATAATGTTTATTCTGCACGTGACTTCCACCATTGTCTTTCTGGCAAGAGCACTCGCATCTTTAATCCATAAAGACCACCCATCCAGAGAACAAACAGCTCCTAGAAAAACCAAAGGCTGTTGCACACCAGAGCCTTCTCCTTTTCGAACCTCTACAACCCAAATTTTTTATGACAACAATTACAGTGAGCCTCTTGTCCAGTTAAATATACAGGCTAATTTTGGGATACATTCTGATGGGGAAGTAGAAAAGGACATGAACAATACTATAAGTTTATATCTCAAAGAAATTCATTCGTAATGGCTAACTGTAGATGGATACAATGTGATGAGCTGCCCCATCTGTCAACACATTTTGTATTACTTGCTGAAATATTTCTAATCCAAGATTATGGACATATTTGCTGCTTAAGAATCACTCCAGCTATCTCCATCATCTTCATCAACACTCCCAATAGGTGCCTGTTTTAAAGAAACGAATTTGAAAAGATGAAAAAGAATGATAAAATTGAATGTAAATCGCACATAAAACAAATACCAGCCATACTGCATTTACTTTCTCCAAAATGGCTGAAAGCTTTAGGTTTGTTGGAGTAACTCTAATACCCGCCTTCGTAGCAACTGGTGGTTTTAGGTTAAATGACTGCAACAAAGTTTATTTTTAGGCAAGAATAAATGAAGACAAAAGAAACGATATCTCAGAATACAGGATACAGACCATGTTTTTGATCTGCTGTAGCTATGTATTCCTCTAATCTTCCTTTCTTAATGGTCATGGCATTTCTGATATCTTTCTCAACTGCAGCATGCATTATGAGAATCTATCATGGCATGGAGTGGAATGGACAGGATACATTAATTCTAAAGAAGATAAGACCATCCCACTAACCATTATTGCCTTGCTTTTATCATGATAAGTGGCAGTGTCATTCAATGGGTGTTTAGGACGATTACCACTGGAATGGAGCTCCCATTTGGTTTGTCGGCTTCTATTTCCGGGAAAGTAATGGAGGAGGAAGGGGAGGTAGTGGTGCTTCCTTAATTCCTAATGGAAATGTGGAGACTAGTTCACTACCGTATGGTTGTGCACATAATTGGCGAGAGGTTTCAGATAAAACCAGGACAAAGCTAGGAACGATTGGTAATGCTATGGCTGAAATGTGAAGATATGAATTCAGGACGAATGGGATCTTCTCCATTTGGTTGCACGCAAATGTCAATACTGGAAAGAGGAGAACAAAGTGTTTTAATGCCATCATTGTTTGGAGTTGCATGAAACTCTTGTTGTTGCTCATGATGTTGTTTTAATGCCATGTTACATGAAAATCTTGTCCATAAAGCCTGTAAAGTCCTTAGCGATATTCGAGATAAAATTAGAAGATACACTACAAGAGAAATCATTATTACTGACATTTACAGAACATTGTTAATAATGAAAAAACGTCAAGAACATATTACCGGCATTTTTTTTTGTGTGGCGGTAAGAAAATACCAGTTACAAAAATATCATAAATATTTTTATTATTTCTAAAACGCCGCTAATAACTATTAAATTGGCATTTTTTTCACCGTGATTCATGAGTGTCTGAAATAAATAGTTTTTTCGGTAATTTTTAAATAAAACATTGGAAATTTTCGGATGCTTTTGGAGATAAAAATACCAAAAATTCTTTACCAACTACAATTTTTTATATCGTTTTTTACAAATACGACAGACTATGTACAAAATTTATAACACAGCACATACTTTCAAATTTGCATTATTATATAACAATTTCATAACCAACAGAGGTTATACAAAGTTTTATATTCAAAATGAAAGTCAAAAAAAATAGTTTTAATATTTCTAAAACATGCCATCAATCTTGGCTACAGCTTCCTAAATCCCACCTGTCCTCAGTTGTTGCCGTCGCACAAAACTGTGAATCACCAAGTGGCTCTCATCTCTCTATAAAAAAAAATAAAAATGTGAATTATACAAACTATAAGATAAAATAACAGTATAAATCATATTCATAAAATACATGACGGGCTGAAAAGTCAACGAAGTTCCTCCCAAACTCACCCATGTACCAAGCCCTTCGGTTTCAAGCTAGTTTGCATTCTCCAAAACCTGTCTCATTTCATACTTTTGTGTAGTTATATAAATTGACAACATATGAAAATAAAAAAATGGTACAAAAGACAAAAGATATATATCATAGGGATGGCGGTGGGTTCATCAACGATATGAGCTTATAAAAATTGAAAGGCACTTTGGAGTTGGGGTATCATCTTCTAAAGAGGAGCAACTTGTGCCTGTGTCGTAACCTCTACTTGGCTTCAGTGTAATGATGTCTGCTATGCAAATCTCTAGAGCTACTCCCATAGACTTGAATGGGCATAGGTCCCATACTGAATGTCTACAATTGGCCATACCTCTCACATCCAAAAACTTGGGCATGGATTTTGTTCTAAGCAATAGTGTTTGACAGAAAATCCTCCGACACAACCTGCTGCAATTATTCAGTTTAGACCTATAAAAATACAATGAACAATGTAGGCATATGTTCATTAATAGAACCTTAAAATGATTTAAAATAAAAAACATTCACTATTGCTAATGTGGATACTTGGTCAATAGGTTGTTCATCCTTTTTGGTATAAGAGGCTAAGAACTATTATAATGTTAGGTGTGATAAATTAGTCCCACGTTATATATTAGATAGTGAAAAAAGATCATATTCCATGAATTTAAGTTTTTGAGATGGTTTGGTATCTGACCCACTATATTGATTCGGTTTAATACTCTTTCGACTCCCCTAACAAGTGGTATTAGAGTTTTAAATTCGAAACTGTACAAAACTTTTAAGATCGAAATTATCATGATAATGCTACTGAATTAAATCGCATGTTAGTCTCTCTGTAAAAAATCAAAAATTGAGACAAAAATTCATTAGTATAGGTCACATGGAAGAATTGATCAAGTAAAAGAGTACTATTATAATGCGACTGAATTGAATCGTACGTTAGTCTTTCTTAAAAAAAATCAAAATTTGAGATAAAAACTCATTAGTATGAATCACACAGTGAAACTGATCGAATAAAAGAGTTTTCGATTAAAAGTATTAAAATTGATTTGGTCAAATCACATCTGAAGTAGGATATTATAATAATGTCAAGTGTGATGAATTAGTCTCATATCGGATCTTGAATAGATAGAGTCTAATATATATAGTGAAAAAAGAAATATATCCCATGAGTTTAAGTTTTTTGAATGATTTGGTATCTAATCCACTATATTGATCTAGTTTGATACTCTTTTGAATCCCCCAATAAAGAACATCTTCAGATTTGAAAGTTCAGCCCTGATTTGCTCCTCCAACTATGTAAATAATTACATTACATAAAGGCATGATACAATTAATAGCAATTTCTCGTTTAACTCTTAAAATAAATACCTTTGCTTTCAAGATGACATACCCCCTATGTCCCAAAGAGTGACCCATCTTCTATTTTTTCTAGTCTCTTTTATTTTCTCTACTTGGTTACTTAAAAGACAATAATGATGAGTACTTTAATTTAACAACTACAAAAGTTAACATGTATATCAAATGCAAGGGAACAAGGTATCGACATTTGAGCTTCACCAATATCCCACTAGAAGAAGCTATTGTTCTGCTTCGATCTCGATATCTAAGCAGGTAGTGAGCTTATTTGGAAGGTTCTTAAATAGTGTAAAATACTTCTTCTTCACTTCTACCTTCTAATTGTACCAGCACTTGACCAACAACTACAAGACCATCTTCCTCTAGCCCTCCTCTAGATTTGTGTTTATGTGTATAGTCAAAGATTGATTTTTTGTGAGAATGATCAACTATAAATATGCCAATATATAAATGCAAATATTATATCAAATTCACATTACCTTGATGAGAATTGAGTCTCCACGATTGGCACCTCAGTTTCTTTTGAAAAGCGACTACGATAGTTTCAACATATTTCCTTGGTCAAACCATTACAATCTGAAAAAAGAAGACACATATTGATCAATATATATATATATGGTTGTTAGAGAAATACAAGTAACTTAAAAAACAAATATATGCATGGCAACATCAATATAAAATTAAATAACAAGTATCGTTAACTAAATTACAAATGATGGACAATCACATTAGGGCTCATTTTCCTCGGCATGAAATCGTCCTCTTTCGTATCGATGTCATCACCATTCCCAAGAGAGATGTCCTCTTCTTCCATTTTAGATTCATTACTTATGAATTTATCAACTTCATTTTTATCTACATATTGCTACACTAAGTCAACAATAGGCATGTTAATAGTTAAACCTTCAATATTGAACCTTACACAATTGATGTCACATTCCTTTAATTGTTGGATATTTCATGGTTCTATTATAGGGTCTTTATTGCTATTATCAATCGATTTATTGTGAAATGTGTCCATGTACCACTTTGGAGTCATCTCCATAATCATGTGCCAACCTCAGTCCAAGAGATCTTACATGAAAAAGCTTGATGAAGTTGACGAGCAAGAATATAAGGTTTATCAAAATGTCAATTATGCTTATACATTAAATGGTTAAAATTTACCAATGTGAAATCAAAATAGTCTATCTTCTTCCCAACAAAATTGTCCACCAAGTTACATTTAAACATCATGTGCCTAAGTTCATTTTTGTATTGGAGCTTTGACAATTTTTATCAAAATCCCATAAAATGTGAAATCTCCTCATGTGGGATTTATATCTTTTTAACTTACAAAGCTTTTTATGAATGCTTTTAGGGTTATGCCACAATTCTCTGTTTGTCAGTTCATCTCACAACTCCTAGTATAGAACTTGTATCTATTGATAAGATCGCTTGAAAATTGCCTTGCCCACTAGTCTAGCTTGGTGGCTAACAATGAGATCTCTTTGGGTACATCTAAAGTTTTTTTAATTCTTTCTAAAATGGCAATATACCAAAAAAAGCAATCAATTTATTTGAAATTTTTTATACTATATGTCGAAAAATTAAAGATTATGTCTTGTATGTACTTATGTGATTCCTAAATCATTTAAGAAATGTGTCATTGTAAATCTTTTCTCATTCAAACTTCTCTTCCTGATGTTAGTTATCCACCTTTATCATTTATAGTGTTCCTTACGACTAATATATGTTCATATAATAAGAAATTATGTTAAAATCGATTACAGAGAAGTCCAACTAGACACTTACTTACAGTTGGCATCAATAATATCAAGATTGAAAAGTATAGATTGATGTGCTTATACCCACACAATCTCGTATAGATAATGAACATCATGTGATGCCTCAATTGGCCTACCTACTTTTAATTTGGACTTACCCTCATGAATTTGAGAATGTGAATAGAAGTTTGACTAAAAATCGTTCAAGTACATCAAAATATCATGTATTCTTTAGCCAAATACCCTTATACTATCAATCCCATTAGATCAATTCGATTCCATAGGTAATTTTTAAGCTTCAACATATATTTAATGGGCAAAAACATGAGTAAATTTGTTAATATATATTACAAAGAAGTATTTAAGACATAAAGGGTGTATTGAATTTCACCTCTTGATAAAATACATAGGTCGATATTACACTGGTTCAACAAGTGTCACCTCTTCTATCAGATAAATAAGAAGATACTCCATGATATCAAAGAATCAAAGCTGAAAGATTTATTCAAGGTGGCAAAGGGCCACAATAATTCTCTGTTGTAAAGCTTCAAAGTCACATTGTCAACTAGCTTTTACATACAACTACCTAAAGATACTGCTCATTTTAATAAGTGCCTTAGCCATATTTTAGGAAGACAAATCCTTACTGTGATGCTAAGCAACTATTGCATCAGTATTGCATAATAATTGTGATTCTTTAAACCTAGTATTGTTTGATCATTCATATTCATATATATAGAAATATACTCCTCACTGGAGTTTTCATCTCTCAATCACTCCAAATACCCTTGGAGTGGATTACAAGTAAAAGTTAATAAAAATATTATAATTTAACGTTACAATAAAAGCCTCTCAAAATGAATTTAAGGCTAGAAGATTTGAAATGAAATTTAAAGTTTAGAGCACTTAAAGAGTAGAACACTTGGAGGGGCTTTGATCTCTTTTCTAAAATAAATTAGAAGATGTAAGAACTATTAAGAGAAACTCATCCTATCTTATTTATATCTTATAGATTGAAACTAGTCATTTGGGGTGAAATTCCACAACTAGCCTCACTCTAATGGCCAAATAATTAACCATGAGTTGCGCAGAAAATCAAACCGGTTGATTACTTGGGCAATTGGTTGACCAATTTTGGTCTACCAAAACTAGAATATTCACTTAGTCAGTTGTCCAATTCCATACTAATAATCTAATTCTGGTAAAATTTTGAACTAATACTCCTAGTCAATCGTCTGATTTCTAAACCATTGTCTAGTTCTGTATAGGTTTAGAAGTTTTGAATCTTTTGTCTGACATATCAGTTGTCCACTAATCAAAATGTACATATGGTTCTGTCAAAAAAGCTCTATTATGAGCTTCCTACAAAACTTAATGTGAGGAGTACTCTAAATAATTAATCTCAAAAATAAATTTTCAACTCAACTAAAATAAAAGGAGAATTCTAAACATTGTGAACCAAACTTGATCTTTTGAGTTTTCTTCAAGCTATGTCCAAATCTTTAAATTGTGTCTATTGATCTACCATCATGTCTCATTTTCAATATTATCTTTATGTGTATCCACACTTAAGAGTTTCGAATGGACTTGATCTTTATTTCGATCTTGGCTTGGCTATGTGCTACATATGTTCAAGATATAACCAAATACAAAGTTTGTTCATCATCAAAATTATAGAGGATAATAATTGGTAAATCCCATAAGCTTCTCTGTTTAAAGGTATTAGAACTGGTTCTCATGCTTGTCCCAACCTTTCTTCCTCAAAGCTCTCCCTCTTCCTCTCACAAATAGTAAACTTTATCTCTCTATCCCTTTAGTTAGTTTTCCAGCCATGTTTGAAACTTTATAAAGCAAATCATCATCTAGAGTGGGAGAAGTGATCACTGGTCAAATAACTTTCACAAAACTTAAATGATAACATAATTACCTTCAATGGTTCACATAGTGGAGGTCTCTCTTGAAGCCTATGGAAAGTTGAACCTAATAACATATCAACCCCCAAAGGAGCAATCAAAAGAGTAGAGCTGAGATAACAGGTTGGTAGTGTTCCTGTTATAAAATAACATGGAGTTTGAGGTTAGTAATAATTTCAACTTTTGTAATACTGCAAAAGAAATATGAGATCAAGCAAGAGATTTTTACTCCAAAGTAACCAATATAGCTACGTATATGCCATTTATTGACAAATTGTGTACAATCAGACAAAGAGGTAGACCTCTTAGTAAGTATTTTAGACATATAAAGTCCTTATGGGATGGGCTAAATTTTTATCAACCCCTTATACCTACATTACAACTCTAAATAGACATAGAGAAGAGGTCAAGTGGCTCAATTCTTAGGATGCTTGATGCTAAATATGACCTTGTTAAATATCAATTTATGGCCAACAGGGAGATTTGCTCAATCAATAATGTTTATCTAAGGCTACAAAGAATTCTTCCAAACAATAATGTACTAGATAACACTAGTGATGGGTTAGCCTTAGGATATACCTATTAGTCAGCAAGTGGAAGAGATAATGCGGACAAAAATTTTAGAACAGATAACTTATAGAGCTAGAGGTAGTGGTAACATGAAGTGCACAAAATGCAACTAAAAAAATCATGCAATTGATAGGTGTAGCTTATTCATGGAAAACTAGCATGTACTAGTGCCCCACAAGGTCTTGTTGCAACACGAGCTGAATCACCCTCTATCTCAAATTTCTAGAAAAGGTATCACACTAGCATTCAATCTAAATCTATCTTCAGTGCTTTATATACCCAAGTTTTCTTACAATCTTTATCTCTTAGTCAAGTCACTAAAACTCTAAATTGTTCTATTACCTTTTATCCAACTCATTATATTTTTCAGGATCTCTAAAAAGGAGATTTGCCCAAGATTTTAAAAAAAAATATTTATTTCAATGGCATTGTAAATTAAGTCATTCTTTAACTTTTGTCTTAAGAATATTATTTCCTAGTGACCCCTTATTCAAAAAATTATTTTTGTAACTCTTGTAAGTTAGCTAAGCACCATAGGAGTGTTTATTATCCTAGGATTATCAAGCAATGCACTATTTATTTTTTGCTTATCCATAATGATGTTTGGATAACTAGAAAATATTCTATAAATAAATACAAGTACTTTGCTATTTTTATCAATGATTAGCCCCATATGACTTGGTTATGTCTTACAAGGTCAAAATCAGAAGTCCCTCAGATATTTTAGGTTTCTCACAAAAAGTTTCTGACATAATTCAACATCTATATTAAAACTCATAGGACAAATAATGAAGGAGAATATTTGTTGAACTTCTTTAAAGTATACCAACAAGAACATGGCATTTTGCTTCAAATCACTTATCTGTATGCTCTCTAGAAAAATGGGGTGACTAGGAGAAAGAACAAACACTTTCTTGAAGTGTCTTAATATTTGAGAAGAACGTTCCTTTAATTTTTAGGGAGAGACAATTCTCATTGCATGTCATCTCATTAATAGGCTTCCTACAACTTTGTTGCAAAATAAATCTCCATTCCAAAACTCTTTCCAAATGGTAGTCTTTTTCTATATTACCCAAAGTGTTTGAATGTATCTATTTTGCTCATAAACTATATCCTCATAGAAACAAATTATAGTCTAGATCCTCTAGGTGTATCTTCTTAGGATATTCTAAAACACAAATGGGTTATAAACGTTACAATCCAATCACACATAAGGTCTATATGTCTTTTAATGTTATATTCTATAAATAGATTACATAATATAGTGACCAAGGTAGAAATATAATAGAGCCTCTATTTGATAAGAATTCTTAGCCAAAAGTCCTTGTTATATCTAGCCTTATTTATCCACCTAATACTCTTTGAGTTAGAAGTTGTAAAAGAAAAGGCTACTAAAAAGAAGACAAGAAAGGCCAATTTTGAATCTCTTCAACACCAATTACTTGCCTCAGGAGATCCATCACAAGAGTTATAGGATTTGTCAGTTTTCCAAAATTTTTATCTCCTCAAAATCTCAAGGAAGTCCCAATTAATAGGACTGAGACCTTAGAAAATGTTGATGATGATCTACCCATAGCTTTGAGAGAGCCAAAGAGATATTGTACTTTATATCCTGTTGGTAACTTTGTATCTTATAGATCTTTTCTTACTACCTACAAAATATTTTCTATGATTATTTCTACTAATAATTTTCCTAGAAAAGTCATAGAAGCTCTTGGTAAACATAAATGGAGACAAGCAATGATTTAAGACTAGTAGGCAACTATCAAAAGCCATATGGTTCCATTGAAAGGTACAAAGCAAGGCTAGTGGGTAATGATTATACTCAGAATTTTAGCATTAACTATTTTGAAACATCCTCCCCAATTGCCAAGTTAACATCTATTATAGTACTGATCTCATTAACAATAAATCTTGGATGGAAAATGAGCTAGTTAGATGCCAAAAATGTCTTCCTACATGGTGAATAAATAAAAAAGTTTGTATGACATATTCCCCAAAATTCTCTACTAAAGAAGGTTAAAATTTTATGTGCAAGCTTAAGAAAGCAATATATGGTCTCAAGCAATGATCAACGACATGGTTTGAGAAGTTCAACATTGCACCTATGGAGGTTGGTTTCTCAATTAGTAAATTAGACTATTCTCTATTTTGTAAGAAGGCAACTACTGCTATGATGATTTTTATTGTGCATGCAAATGATATTATTCTCGCTAGAGATAATGACAAGGGTGTTGAGAACCTAAAGAAATTCTTGATTGGAATTTTGCAATTAAAGACTTGGGTAAACTGTATTATTTTTTAGGAATTGAAGTAGCCAGCTCAAAACAAGGGATGATCCTAAATCAAAGGAAATGTGCACTAGATTTAGCTAATGAAATTGAGTTTCTAGATTGCAAGTCTACTTCACTACCAATGAATCCCAATGTCAAACTCTATGTAGAACAAGGCAAACCATTAGATGATCTTGCTATCTATAGATGGTTTATTGGTAAACTAATCTATTTGACATTACAAGACTTGACAATTCTTTTGTTGTAGGAGTAGTCAGTCAATCCATGCAAAACCTTAGAGACACTCACATTGGTATTATTTATCAAATATTGAGATACATTAAAGGGATGTCTGGGACATGATTGGTGTATCAAACAAATGGTTATCTTCAAATTACTAACTATATTGATGAAGATTGGGTACGAAATCCTATTGATAGAAAGCCTATAATTGGCTATGTATTTTTCTAAACGACAACTTGGTATCTTTGACAAGCAAGAAACAAGCAATAGTTGCAAGATCAAGTGCAAAATCTAAACATAGGGCAATTACTCAAACCTCTTGTGAATTTGTGTGGTTTAAGAGTTTGCTAATTGAGCTAGGAATGAGCTTAGACAAGCCTATGCCTTTATACTATAATAACTAGCAACTATACACATTTCTACAAACTCAATCTTTCATGAAAGAGCAAAGCTCATTGAGATTGACTTGCATTTTGTACATGAAAAGGTACTCATTAAGCTACTTCAAATTCTCCATCTGAAAGTCAAACTATCTACTGGCTAATATTTTTACCAAGGTAGTACAAAGAGATCATCTCAAAGAAATAATCAAGTTGGGCATAATTAACATCTATGGTCTAACTTGGGTGGTATAGAAAAAAATAAAATATTAGAATTCTAATCCTACTCCAAATCTCAACTTGATCTTGATATGGTCTTATTTTGATTTGTTACAAACAACCCGTTAAAGACAACTTTTAAAGACATAATGCTACTTTAACTTCTAGTGAATTTAGGAATCGGATAATATGTGAATGGATCACTAGTAAAGCCCATAAGCTTCTCTATTTAAAGATTGTTACAACCAAGTACATGTCATGTTTTGTAACTCTTTCTTCCTGATAAATGGAGCCCCAATTCTCTATCTTCATCAAATCCTAGAACTCCAAAATCTTACATGATCCACATGTATAGATAACACAACCTAAATTAATTAATTAATTAATTAATCATGCTTACATCTTTAACACCAAAAGGATTCAATTCTTCAACAAATGGTTACCTGCCTCAAACTACCTTGTCCACCATACCCCAACATCTTTGTATACACATTGACTACTAATCTTCTCTTGTCCCTATTCACCTCAAAATACCAAAATGAAAGGAGAATTAATAGTGCATCCGTTCAAATAGTTGACCCTATGACATGACCTACATTATATACACAAATCCTATCTGATTGGAGGGTTATCATGAATGAATGAACTACTCATCCCCAAGCAAACTCTCTGAAATGAAAAATATCTTCCACATACTCAAATATCCATATGAATATTCTCATTCCACTGACAAGAGAAAGGAAGAACGTAAGGAGGTACATAAACACCATTTTCATGAAGTCTTCTTCCCGGTGCACCCTAGGGATATTGTTTGCTCCTCCAAGAGAACCTTCAGCCCATTTGTGGTCTTGTGCTCTCTCTTAGGCATCTTGCTTGTCATCAAAATTATTTTTTTATTGTACTTATTTCCATAATCTACACATCTACTATTAAGTGGTAGACCTAGGGGCATACAAACATCCTCTTTCTTGAACCAAACAAATTATCTTCCTAGTGCAAACCTTTACTATGTTGTCATAATGCCCTACCAATTCATCAAATAAAACTATGTCCTAAAACATCTGGAATGTCAAAAAATACTTTTGAAAGATGTCCTAGATGATAACCTCCAATCTGACTTGACCATGCGGTGGCATACATTAACCATAAGATGGACAAAGTGGTGTGGGAAGGATCTATAATCAACCAAAAAAGTCTTTGAGTGGGTCGTTTCAAACATATTAAAAGATGCAAAAACAAGATGAGTATAATTATTTCACAAAAAATTGAATACAAATACAATACAAGTGAATACACTTCACAAATAAATGAGTATAATTACATAGAAAAATAAATACAAATATAATATAGGGGAATGCACTTCATAAATAAATTAGTGTAATTTAAAAAAAGTGTATACAATTCTAATATTGGTGCATACAAATGAACATAAGTGAATACATATGGATAAATACAATTAATAGTTCAAATAACACACATAAAATACCAATTAAATATTGTTCATTGAATATAAAATAACATAAAATAAGTACAAATGAATTAATTAGTGAGTATAATAAATGAATGTCGAATTCATTACATACATATAGTAAATACATAGTACATTTTTTTCACACCTAGCCACATTACAACATCAATTTAATACACATAAATTAAGGAACAAAAATATACATTTCACTATTATTTAATAGTACAATTAATGAAATAATATGTGCTTATATGTACTTCAAGATAGCAAGATTCTCAAACTTAGGAGCAAGTGTGCTTTTAAGGCCATGATATCCAAATGCCTAGAAATACTTAAATGCACAAAAAAGTATTTCATAACCTAAAAATCCAATAGCAAAAACATAAATTGAATAGCCATTAACACAAAATAATAAAAAACCTAACAAGTTGATTTTCCAATTCTTAATTTCTCTCATCCTAAAAATGAAAATCCAACCTTTTTAAAATAGAATCAAATACACTAGCTAGCTCCACAAATCTCATGCCACAATGCTCACAAAAGAGTAATATCTTGTTAATTAGTCAGTAGATTAGTGAAACAAGAGGAACATCAATAGAATCTATAATGATCTCTTCATCACCATATTCAGTTAATAATTGGAAAGAAATTAACGAATCAAACCAAAAAATAAAAATCAACAAGGCTAGGGAGATCAACAAGGCAGATGAGCGATGGAGTTGTGGGTTGTGAGGACATGGGCGCATGGCTCATACTCCCAAATTGGGGCTAAAGAGAAGAAGTGAGCCAAAACTACGTAAGGGGTGACACAAGATTATCAGCGATGTAGGGACTGCGTTCAATAAGGGAGTGTCAGGGAA
This sequence comes from Trichopus zeylanicus subsp. travancoricus, assembly GCA_005019695.1. Taxonomy (NCBI): domain Eukaryota; kingdom Viridiplantae; phylum Streptophyta; class Magnoliopsida; order Dioscoreales; family Dioscoreaceae; genus Trichopus; species Trichopus zeylanicus. The sequence continues at coordinate 1,003,890 of RXID01022275.1, read as the reverse complement.
GCCAATAATAAGGCTCTGAGATTGGAGCCATTGAGCTCAAACCATGGGGCACCACCTAGGATACATGGCAATTTGCGATTAGTTCAAGTATGACTTCTTAATGGAATAACTAGAGTTGGGGATTAGGGATTTGAGTGTAGAGTTTGATGGGACAAGGGACTTGCATAAGCGATGGGAGATTAATACCTTTAGTCCTAACCCTAAATTCAATTTCAAATAACCACCCGCTACTATGAGGGAAGGATAAAAATGAAACTAAAATCGTCCAGTCAAAGCCTCCTAGCCCATATGTGTTAAATTGGATAAAATGTTTTCAACTACACACTAAATCAAATAAAATTTTATGAATTAAACTAAATCGGATAAAAAAATTAGAAAGTGAGTAAACATAAAGTTTTCCTTTAATGAGTTATTATAAGACCGGGACTGATTGAACTTATCCCATACAAAGAAAGTATATTGAATCTCATATGTGCATCATGACTTTGGAATATTATCATTTATTTTGAGGGGTAATTACGTACACCCCCGTAATTTCCGTAATTACTCACACCACCCCCTTTTCAAAATATTTACCTACACCCTCTTGATTGTTATTTAATCAAAATTTTCTTCAAAAATTTCGATTTTACCCTCCGTTATTTTTACAATCAAACCACTAAAAATTTATTTTCTCACTCTTATTGTTTCTCCCAAAATATTTATAAATAAGCTTTTGAAATATTTTTATTTATAAAAAAGTCCAAATGTTAATATTTTTTTAAAAAATATTTATAAAGGAGCTGAAATATTTTAAATATTAGATAAATAAACCATAATATTTGTATATTTACAAATAAGCCCCATGAATTTTTTTATTTATAAAAAAGTCCAAATGTTAATATTTTTATATGAAAATTTATGAAAAGGACCTTAAATATTTTAAATATTTTACAAATAAACCATACATAAGAAATTTAATTACAAATCTTATATTGGTGAATTTACAAATAAGTCCCTTGAATTTTTTATTGATAAATAAGTCAAAAATTTATAAGCTTAAAAAAAATTTAACAAAAAAATTTTGAAAGTAGTAAAACTTAAAATTTTAAAATACAAGTTCAATATTTTCTATATTTACAAATAGACCCCTCAAATTTTTTTTATTTATAAATAAGCCCGATTTTTATCAATTTTTTAATAAATTTTCACAATATTGAAGTTTTAAAAATTAAAATTTTGAATTACAAATTTAGTACTTGTACATTTACAAATAGACCCCACGAATATTTTTATTTATAAATAAGTTCAAAATTTTATCGTCTTTAAAATAAAATTTTACAAAAAAGACATTGAAGGTTTTAAGTTATACATTTACAAATAGATCTCTTCAATATTTTTATTTATAAATAAATCTAAATTTTAATCATTTTTAAAAATTAAATTTTACAAAAAAAGACATTAAAGGTTTTGAAACTTAAAATTTAAAATTACAAATTTCATGTTTGTACATTTTCAAATAGATCTCTTGAATACTTTTATTTATAAATAAGTTTAAATTTTTTTATCATATTTTAAATAAAATTTTACAAAAAAGACATTAAAGGTTTTCAAACTTAAAATTTAAAATTACAAGTTTAACATTTGTACATTTAAAAATAGACCCCTTGAATATTTTTATTTATAAATAAGTCTAAATTTTATTTATTTAAAACTAAATTTTATGAATAAGTTATTGAAGGTTTGAAAACTTAGAATTTAAAATTACAACTTTCATGTTGTACATTTACAAATAGAACCCTTGAATTTTTTTATTTATAAATAAGTCTAAATTTTTTATCATGGTTTAAATAAAATTTTACAAAAAAGACATTGAACGTTTTCAAACTTAAAATTTAAAATTATAATTTTAATATTTGTACATTTAAAAATAGACCCCTTGAATATTTTTATTTATAAATAAGTCCAAATTTTATTTATTTTAAAACTAAATCTTATGAATAAGTAATTGAAGCTTTGAAAACTTAAAATTTAAAATCACAACTTTCATGTTGTACATTTACAAATAGACCCCTTGAATTTTTTATTTATAAATAAGTCTAAATTGTTTATCATATTTTAAATAAAATTTTACAAAAAAGATATTAAACGTTTTCAAACTTAAAATTTAAAATTATAATTTTAACATTTGTACATTTAAAAATAGACCTCTTGAATATTTTTATTTATAAATAAGTCCAAATTTTTTTTATTTTAAAACTAAATTTACAAATAGACCCCTTGTCGGTCGTGCCGGCACCCTCGCCAGCCAGCATCTTCGCCTGCGCCCGCGTGCCGGTGCCCGAGCCCGCGCACCGACTGGCGTCTGCGCCCACGCGCCAGCACCCACGCGCTCGTCGCCCTTACCGCCCTCACTCACCTTTCATTTATAAATAATTAGATTTTTTTATAAATAAAAATACTTCAAAGGTTTATTTATAAATAGTTGGAGAGAAAGAATGAGAATGAGAAAATAAGTTTTTTTGGGTTTAATTATAAAAATTACCAGGGTAAAATCAAAATTTTTGGAGAAAATTTTGATTAAATAACAATCAGGAGGGTGTAGGTAAATATTTTGAAAAGGGGGATGATGTAGGTAATTACATAAATTAAGGGGGTTTTCGTAATTATCCGAAGTTATCGAGTAGTTATTTAGCCCTTATTTTGATCATTCACCGTATTTTGTCTTACCTTTTGTTCCTTCCAAAATAGTCACAAAAAACAGGAAAAAAGGAAAAAAGATGAATGCTTGATTTCTTGGTAAGTGGACTAGAAATTAGGAAATGCTTGGCTTCTCACTAAGCTAAGAATATGATTTGACGATGGTGCTTTTTTGTCTTGGCAGAAAATGGGTCCAATAGACAGACCTATTCCTAAGAAGACTGGCGTAGATGGTCTAATGAAACATTTAGACAGCAACAACATAGATTGAAACACGAAGATACCCTCAATAAACTAGCAAAAAGTTGATTAAGCGAGTCGCAGATCATGTTTACACCTCAATAAGCCAGAATAATATGAACAACATGCACAGTTTACTCTGAATACATAAAATGAAAGCAACGAAACATCAAAAATGAAGTCTGAGACTCAGAAAGAGACATTAGTTGAAATCAACTGAATCGTATTCTGCAAGTTCAACATCCAAGTCCACAACTAGCATCCATGCACAAGAGAGGGAAGTGTACAAACAACTCTTTATGCTGTTATGTGTCTAGTCTTGCCTCTAAAAATTCGTAGCTCCTTAGTTTTCCCCATTTAGGCAATCTATTTGTGAAAACTAGATACGCCGGAGAGGAGGATTAGAAAAGGATCCTAGTCTAATTGGGAATTGGTTTTATGACTTCTGGTTTGAATTTAACTCTGTAGGTAGAGTAGGGTAGTTAGGGCTTGTTTGTTTGGATTCCCGGAACCGGGAATCGGAGGAATGGAGGGAATTGAGAGCCCAATTCCCTCCATTCCGGTGTTTGTTTCGATTCCCAGGACCCGGAATCGGGGGAATCGGTTATTTCCCAATTCTCCCGATTCCCCGTTTTAATTCCCTCTCAAAATCAAGGGAAAACGCGGATTCGGGATTTCAATTCCCTGGTTACTGTAGCACGCTCGGGGACGAAAACCTAATTCCGGGTTAAATTCGCACGAATCCCCCCCCCCAATCGTCTGCGTCTTCTCTCCTCCGACCAGCATCTTCTCCGTCGTCCGGCTGTCCAGCGGCTTCAGCGGCCGTCCAACGGCTTCGTCTCCGTCCAGCGGCCGTTCAGCGGCTTCAACGGCCATCCAGCGGTTTCTTCTCGAACCAGCGGCATCTTCTCCGTCCAGCGGCCGTCTAGCGGCTTCGTCTCCGTTCAGCAGCCGTCCAGCGGCTTCTTCTCCGTACAGCGGCCGTCCAGCGTCTTCAGCGGCTGTCCATCGAATTCCTCTCCGTCCAGCGGCCATCTAGCGAATTCCTCTCCGTCCAGCGGCCATCCGGCGAATTCCTCTCCGTTCAGCGTCCAGAGCTTTCTTCTCCGTCCAGCGGCCATCCAGCGAATTCCTCCCCATCGTCGAAGCAACAGTCTAGGCCGGTGAGCTCTTCTCCTATCTCTTCGTCCTTCGTCCCTCCTTCGTCTCCATCATCTGATTCTGGTTTTAGACTTAAAAAGATGCATTAAGATCACTAATTTCTTTTGTTTATGCATGTAATTTTGGGATTGCTTACTGTTGATCTTCTTCTAAGTTGATCTGGATGTTACCAGTTTTGATTAATTTTTTTTACCAGCTCCTTATGATTATCACTATTGGTAATTTCTGCTCCTATTTCTATCTTTAATTTCCTTCTACCTTTCTAGGATAGGAGCACAGAATAAGTAGCGAAAACAGACAATAAAACAGTTGCGTTAAGCTTGACAAAGAGGTATGAGTTTCATATCAGGAGTTTTGCCCCAGGCAAAACTTGTAAGATTATCTTATTTGTTACAAGTTTTTTGATGTATATTTGAATATTAGATGGACAAAGACGAGTTAGATTTGTTCAGAATACAAGCTGCTGGATATTGGTACTTAACAGCAGCATATTTGATAATGCTGATTATTAGAAGAAGAAGAAGAACCCAATTGCACATTGAACCAATAACCAACAGAGAGTCTTTGAAGGGTGGCAATCTTCACAATATTTTATATGGTGGTAGAAGTAATTGTTTGTACTATTTGAGGATGGATGTGTCTGTATTTATGCAGTTGGTCAATATGTTGCGAGATCGAAATCTGTATTTAAGTATGTAGTTATATATTTTGTAATAACCTGTTAAGTTAAACTATGTATTTAACCATCTTTTGAGCGGACTTGTCTATTAACCTGCTAAGATGTCTTTTCTAATATATTAAGTTGTTTCTGTAGTAGATACAAATCATCGTAATATTTATTATGATATTTGAACATATAGTGAAACTGATGTTCCCTCATTTTTGGGTCTTTTTCTAAAATCTTACTAATTTTAAAAATTATTTTAATAATTTTAAAATTAAAATTATTTTATTACTCAAATTACTTAAATATTACTTATTTTCAAAAAAATAAGTATATATTTTCTATATTAATTAAAAATTATTTTAGAAGATAAAAATGAAAGTATATTAAATAAATCTGTAATTGATTATAATAAGATATTTACATAATCTTTTTTTTATTTCTTAAAATTATTTATTATTTTTAATTGTTTTAATATAATTTTCAATTTCTTACAGTAAAAACTCATCCAAACACAAGAATTCAATAACTTATGGAATTGATCAATTCCATTTGTCAACCAAACAACGGAAAGGAATTGACCAATTGCCAATTCCCTACAGTAAATACTCATCCAAACACTGTAATTATCTAATTCCCTCAATTCCTTCAATTTCCTGGAATCACTCAATTCCTACGATTCCACGATTCCTAAACCCGGAATCCAAACAAACGAGCCCTTAGTGTCTGATTTTAAAGGACTTTTATTAGGGCTAAAAGTTCTTCTGAGTTTACTAAACTTGATCAAAAACTTGTAAACAAATTTAATGATTTATTAGCGAAATTTTATAGTCTTATTGAGGATTCTATCTTTTCTCTTCCTTATCGATTCAAGGGCTCATTGTGGGGAAGAGGATGGTAATCTCCTTCCTATTTTTGCACTCTATTGTGTCAATCTTTTTGCTTTGTCAAATATTTTTCATTTACATAGATTTCACACAACTTTCCATTTTGAGATTGACATTTGAGTTGATGATTTGATCTAAATATATGTCCACGACAAATGAGTTCTCTAAGGATTGAAGAGTGGGTTGTGTGTGTAAATTTTCCTTCAACATTGGTTGGTAGCAAGTCATTAACTCTTATTTAACTTTGTCATGAAATCCAAGGTTATAGCATTAATTTCTGAACAAAGCATAATCACTTCTTGGCATAGGTGATAAGCATTGGGTATTGAGGAGTAATCTTGAAGCCCTGTAGAGCCTGCATGGCAATCAACGACTGCCCATCATCTTCAAACTCGACAAAGGCAATGCCTGGCTTTGCTTCTATCATCCGAACCTCCTTGAAGCCTGGATATTCCCGGAAGAGGATCTGTAGCATCACGCTTGTTGTTTCGTGAGGCAGGTTTTGGATGAAAAGGATGTTGTTTGGAGTGGTGGCCTCCTGTGAGTTAACTTGATGTGGAACTTGAGGTGCCTATAAAACAGGATAATAATACATATTACCTCATGTATTTTTATTTGGATAATTTAAACCCATTTAAGTCAGCAGAAAGCTTTCAAATATGTGACACAACTTATATGCCATAATTTTCCCTGCCTATCTGTACCCAGCTATTATCCACAATGGCACAATGTTAATTTCCCAGTCTATCAGTGATTCAGCACCTATCCTCTTCTCATTAGCATGTGGAACTCACATTAGGGTTTAAGAACACTTCCAATGGCCTCATGTCAGCAATTTGATTTCCTACAATGTATACAATCATCTAAGCTTGCTCGGCTCTGACCATTCAAGGGCTGTGTTGAAATCGTACCCACTAACTGGGTTTAAAATTAGACCAGAACCTAATCCAGCATGATTATGTTTGGATCAGCGTAATCATAACCTGTGAGTTCAGTGTTCAGGGTGGGTGCCACAATCAAGCCCGCATTTACTACTAGTGCCTTGCTCACAATAGTCTGTGGTCAACATGACAATAAAATCTGTAATTGTTGATTATTTGATTAAGGGACAATTTTTAGGCACTAAATATGGTGTTTGCACTTCTGCATCAACTATCAGGAGATGATAAGCTTGGCATAGAAAGCTGTTTTTTGATAACTATTATTTGCAAAAAAGCTGGAAAAATCTAACATGAGTTACTAATAAAGGATAAAAGTTAAGTCACTAAAAAAGCACACAATTAGTTGGTGGATAAACCAACAAAGAAAGCTAACTGGATTGCACATACAAAAGTCAGATGACCAAAGAGGGTCCCATCAGGAAGCAATATTAACAGTAGATGTAACAAAACCATAACTTGTACAAGAGATGAATATATATATATATATATATATATATATGTGAATTTCATGCCATCAGGACCTCTATATGTGATTTTTCATGAATTCTCCATGCCATCCTAGAAAATGTCATTATCATATTTTCTCACTCATCAATTTAACAACTATAAAATTTTGTTTCCTACTCATGACATGCCCAATAAGTTCTAGGCTTAGCAATGCACACAAAGGCAGTGTGGACAATGTTCCAGATCACAAACTTATAAGCACACCCAACTAGCATTTCTATAGTCAACTCCTGACCAATACCAGTTCCTGTATAAGTGGATTAGATACAAAATACTAGAAGATTGGAACAACAAAATGAACATACTACTGGAGAGATTCTGGCCATGCAACAAGAATACACATTGCAGGGAAGTAAACAGAATTGGCCTGGGATTGGGGCCAAGCAAGCAGTATTATCTATCATTATCTGTGGCTTCACTCACTCAATGATCGAGGATGGGACTATCAAAATTTCTCAAAATATCAAAAGCCAGTCATGGCCCAAAGTGTTTCCCAAGTTCAAGCCTACAAAGTGAATTTTGTAACTAAACTGGGCCATTGGCAGCCAAGGCTGCAGGACAGCTAAGATGGACAGACATAAAAGGAACTACTCCAAGTCTATAGCCAACAATCAATCCATATATTTCAAATTGGAATGCTGCCAATTAGACGAGCATTTCCCAAACATGAGCGGGAAACAAAAACAGAAAGTAGAAGAAAACCAGCGCTGAGATAGTAAAGAAAAAAACTTACAGGAGGTCTCCCATTGCTGTGAATGCTCGGACCATTAGTAGTAGCACCAGACTGTTGTGCTTCCTCAGCCTTCCGTCTTTTCTCACCAGCTGAACCAAAACACACAAGTATCAGAAATGAAAACAAAAGAAGCAAATAATATTTTTCTCAACAGCAACCTCATGTAAGAAAAGGAAATCTTCATAAACACCAAGGAGAAAAGCTACTATTTACAGAAAAATAGAAATTTAAATTGAATCTGAAATACATATTCCATTAACAGGTACTGCTCGGTATTTACACACAAAAAATTGATAAGGTGCCTCATCCAAACAGATGAAATAGATGGTACTATAGAGACAAATGACATTCCCACTCTAATAAAATAAAATGAACACTTCATAAATATTGATTTCAGAACAATGAGTGTGTGTTCCAAAAAGATTTGCATTTTATGGCATCATAATCACAAAGTTATTACACGATGAAATCCCCAGAGATTTAGATGTGCAGTCAAGTATCAGCAAAAGTAGAAAATGGAGATCCACACGAAAAAGAACATAGGCTAGACAATTTAATGAAACCATAATTAGAGCTAATGCTTTTTTAGAAAGTTTGTACCCACCAGAGGAAGGTCTATATTCAAAAATGGCAAACATAATGGAAGTAAAATGAATTCGATCTGACTTCTGAATTTTATATACTGATAACAGATCCCATCAAGTATCTTCGAATAGAAAAGAATATTCTTAAGCAACGCGCAAAAAATTCAAAAAGTTCTAGTAATTTAACACAACCATTTGAGCAATATTACCTTAACAAGAAAACACATTCATAAATAGATCAAGATGATTTTGCATTGAGGCAATGAATAACAATCTCAGGAGTGAATTACCACTTATTCAAATATGAAAAAAATTTAGAATACAATTCAGTAAATCTACATTGCTTAATCATGTAGTCCCAATCAACCACAAAAAATTAAACTAATGAACAGACCAAAAGCACAATGTACTAATCCTCACATTAAATCCAAATTATTGATCAATAAAACTTAGAGAAAGCTAAAATATTTTTTATCTCTTCTGGAAGAATATATAGAAATCTAGAGAATTGGTAGCGAGTCAAATTCTCTGATAATAAATGTTTGAAAAAACTCCAACTTTTCTCACCTTTCTCTTCTTTCCTCTTCTTCTTCTCCCTGGGCACAAACGTCCCATCTGCTCTGGCAACACAATCCGACTTCGTCTTTGCATACTGTATCCTCTGCAGACCAATCAGATTCAATCTTTCAATGCCAACAGCAAGTTACTGTCACCCATAAACCCTAGCAGAGAAATAGCTCACAATGGGCTTGTCATAGAAGGGGAAGCTCTGCATCTGACGCACGGCGGTGCTGGCAGCCGTGACCTCGCCAAAGACCACCCATGCCTGGCCCCGCAGCCTCGCCGTCTTCAGGGCCACCACGTCCAGAATCCGCCCGTACTGGGAGAAGAGGGCGTACAGCGATCTCTTCAGTTCTGCCAGAAAAGCGAAGCAATAGGCCTTAGAATAAACCCTAGCGCCTATGACGAAACAGGAAAGGGCAAAGAAGGAGAGGAAGAAGAAGAAGAAGAAGAAGAAGAAGACCTTCCTTCTTGACCTTCTCGTTGAGGTTCTTGATGTAAATGGTCTGGTTCGGGGGGATGTCGCCGGAGAGCATGGTCACTGCGTCGCCGGCGAAGTGGAAGGAAGGGTTTGGGTCTTCAGAATTCGGGGCAGCTACAAATGAATTGAAAAGTGGTGGAAGTGGCCCTATCCGAACTCGGCATCGGAAATGCCGTATTTACTATTTTGTAGTGGCAAAATGGGCTAAATCGTATTTATATATATATTAAAACTTAATTATATATTTATAAATTTATTTTTCTTAATTTTTACTAAAACCGTCATATCAATAAATAGCTTTAAGAATTATTTTGTAGTTTATATTAAAATTTTAAATTATTATAATGTAAAATATAAATTTTAAAAAATAATTATTTGAGAAATCCATATATCAATTTTAAAATTACTTTAAAATTATAACTGAAAATCTAATTTTCATTTCGAAGACGTACGATTTTGTTTTTAAAAATTCTAAAAATTAAAATTAGATTTCCATTCTGAAAACGGTAAAACTAGTAAAATCTACCCATTTTGTCCAAACTTGTTAACTGTATTATTTTTTTACAGAAAACCCCTATGACATAATATATTTACTGGCAAGGCCAGTTCAAACGGGATTTTTCACTGGAACGGAAAAGTTCTTGAGGACTTGGATTATGCGACTTCCAATAAGTAAAGAAACTCGCGAGTTTTCTGAATTTCACTATCTGTTGGTGCTTCACGTGGAGCCCGTAAATTATCACCTATTAAGTTCCTTCATTTTTTATTGTGTAGTATGCAAAAACAGCAAAACTTTTAGCTGTATCATTTTTATATTTTGATGTTGTTGTGTTTGAATGGGAGTGAATTTTGCAATAAGAATTTTAGTTCTGTTGAGATGAATTCATAATTAGTTATATCACGATCAGTTGAGGATCACAAAGCTAATCTCAATTCCAACGAGTCGGGAGAATTCATCCTCGTTGCATAACTTCTATGATGATTCAACTCAGAAAAAAAAAAAAAAAAAAACTTCTATGATGATCACATGAACAAAGAATTAGAAACTAAAGAAATACTATACCATTTCATGTGCTGATCTCAAATATGAAAACTATCAAAGGACCGTCAGACAATATACAGGCTTTAGCTCCTCCCTGGCTTCACATTTTGCAGCTCCAGCTCAACCAATGGCTGAAGAGGTGGCCTCAAACTGTCGTCTTCTCCACTCTTCGAGTGGCTCCTGTAATTGATACTCATAGACAAACAATCAACACTTCGATCTGTTGCGGTCTCCATAGACGTCTCAGAAGAAAAGCTAACATCATCCCGGCTCAACGCCGCCAACGCGCCGCCGTCCTCCACCTTCCGGCGAAAGCCGTCTTCCTCGACGTCGTAGAAGTTCCCGGTTCGGACCTCCTGCGCCACAGCACACCCCCAGCAGAACAGCCACATGATGAAATCACTCACAGAGGCACTTCCGCAGCAGAAGCCATTCTTCGGGAGCTTGAACCTCTTCCTCAGCTGCGTCCTCCAGAACCCGCCGTAGAGCAACCCAAAGAAGCACAGCGCGATGCCGACGATTCCCACTGCATACTTCACCGTTTCGTCGCTGATGTTCAGCGCTGCCACGCTGAAAACCAAGAATGGCGCGACTAGGAGGAGCGCAAAGGTGGCAATGTGAACGTACATGTTGCCGAACCCGAGCCTCTCCATGTTCCATCCGAAGACGCAGATGGTGCAGAAGAAGGACGAGCATGCGACCGTTGAGTCGTCGCAGCAATCGAACAAGCCGCCGACCCACTCCGGGCTCGTCACGACGAGTCTCTGGCTACTTGCCATCCTTGTGTTCTCTTCTAGACTAATTGATGTCATGGAGATTTCATGTGCTGCTTCGCTCTCGGGCTTCCGGCCTAAAGGGCTGTAGAAGGAGTAAAGTCCGGCGATCACCGGAGCTACGGTGCCTATGCCGACGCAGAGGTTCTCGGCCCAAGAGGGTCGGGTCTTGCTAGCGAAACCCCAATAGAGCGCGCACAGGGCATACTGACCAAAGCAGGTGATGTGGAGGAGGCCAATGACAATGGACATGTGGATCCGCTCGTACGGCTGGCGAGCGGCGGTCTTGGAGTACACCTTCCTCAGCTCCGCTGCGTCGCTCGGGCTCCATGAGCAGAGGAGGAAGAAGTGGTGAAACAGCCTTGGGTGCTGGTATATACACATTATGGTGAAGAGGGCGTTGAGGATTTGGTTGGTGATTTCGGTCCACCGGTTTCGCTGCGAGCTCTTGGGAATGGCGGTGTTGAGAAGTCCGGTCATGAGAAGGCCGAGGAAGACAAGGCCAACTCCGACGAACAAGAGCCAGACCAGAAGAGCCATGTTCATAGGGTGCTTGATCCAGTTCTTGCAGTACTTGACCAGTTCCAGCCAGTTGATCTTCCTGACAAATGGCACCCGGAACCGCACCCTTCCACCTCCGGCTTCAAGTTCCGGAGGAAGAGCATTGTTTTGAATTGTAGGACGATGAAGGAACGCAAAAGCAGCGAATCTACCCACTATGCCAAACTTGTAGAACCAGTCTTTGGAAGGATGAGCTTTTAGGAAATCCAGTAGTCTGTCCTCATGGCGAGGCAGGGCAATGAGCTCCTTCTCCGCTGGAGAAACGTAGATTTGGATCAGATCGTTGAGCGTCATTGTGGAATTAACTGCTCTTGTATGATCTCCTTCTTCTTGGATCTCAGGGTTCTTCTCTCCATTCTGCATCGGGGCCATGTTCTAGTGTTTATGCTTCAAAATATTTTCTTATGTGGTTGTGTGCTTCTTGTAGATCCTTGGATGGCCTGCAAGAGATGCATACTGCAGCCTACATAAACTATTTTAGCAAAAATAAAATGAAACTGAGTATTCTTTCGATCAACTCAAGTTCTAAAGCTCTCGAAAGAAGTTTACAAGATCTTTGCTACGAGTTATTGTATCGACCAATGAAGTTAAATATCAAGTTAAAATAATGCAATCCATTTGTTGTCATAACTCTTTCTTTATTTATTCTTGCTAATAAATAGTCTTGCCATGCTGATGCTAAATTTTGGTATTGCCGTCTTCGAATATTTTCTCATGTCGTTTTCATGGTTATTTTTAATATCTCTCGAGCTTGAAGATGGAAATGGTCATCGATTTTTAAAGCTCGATAGGGAGGTTACCAATAAACATGCAGAATTCTAAGCATATAGACCAAATTCGCAATCATCTAAAGCATCTGTAGACTTGTTAATCTTTTAATGACCAAGTCTACTTGTTTACTTGAGAATTTCTATGTATTAATCTTTAATTTTTTTGTCTCTGTTCTTCTTGTTTGTTCTCTCCTACTACAAAAACTACTTCCAATATTTTCCAGTTGAAAAATGTATCCTTATGGTTCTTCTCATCAATACTATTTCATTCACTTGTTCATTCCCCTTGTTCTCTATCAACTGTTCTTCGTACTTCATGCATATTTAATAAGCTTTATATTAGTTGTTTTTTCCTAGCCCCTTTCGATGAACAAAGGAAATTTTTTTCAGTCTCTCTCCAATTCTTCATTTTTATTGGTTCACATGCATCACTAGACTACTCAAGGTTTCATTTGACAAAAAAGCTTCATTAGTTTGATCATTATTTCACTAAGCTTCTTTAGATCTCTTGATTTGACTAAAATAAATTTGGTTTTATGTTACTCTTCCTCTGCCAATTTCACCTAAGATATCTGAGAATTCATCGTAGAAAAGTATCAATATTACATTCAACTTTATTTGGACAGATCAAAGACACATGAATCTTGCATGATACAAGTAACTTCAATACCCCATATAACAGCAAAACAAAGTCAGAGAAACAACACCAAGAAGAAATTGGTGTAGAATTGTACCTTCGGAGTTGAGACCAAGCCGAGGAAGAAGAAGAAAAAGAAGATCAAAAGCTGTGCAGTTCTGATCCTACTGTCTCCTCAAATCTCTTTACATATGTAATGCTTTATATATACATATAACAAGTCAAAGACAGAGACAGAAAGAGCTGCCAAATGGACTTGCTCTCTTCTTTAATTAGAAAAACAATTATAGAAACTCCAAGCAACTTTTCTTTTATGAGTGTTCTAATTCTTTGTGGTGGCAAGTATCATTTGATAGTTTGATTTTTATTAGGCGTTTTTTGTGCTTCTAAAATGAACAACAATTGGAACAGGGAAAAGGTTACTGTTGAGGAAGCATGATTGAAAATTGAATTTGGTTTAAGAGACTTCTTGAGATTTTGATGTAGCAGACCGATTTGTTGTCAATCTACAAGAATGAGACACTATGAAGAAAATAGTAAAGAACTCTCTAATGGCCAAATCAATAACTGAAATATTTTATGTAGAAAATGAAAAAAGTAATATTAGTCCTTATCTTCATGTCGCTTCTCTATTTATAGTGACCTCGAGTAGTTCAACACATCCAAGATTTCTTGATCATAGCTAAGATACCTGTCATATCTCTCTCAACTGATTATTGCAAATCCCAAATTTTTCAAAATCATATCTTGAGTTATAAAATATATATTAGCCCTTTAGTTATTCAGCCTAATTGCCTTGAGGTTTTCGACCCTAATTACCCATTTTGACATGGCTTTTCATAGGATCCACCAAACTATGATCACTTTCAGAGAAGTTCAATTCGAGCCTTTTATTGATCTTGTTGGTGGTTTGGCTCATTAGTGTGGCTTCAACTTTTTGGCTTAGTGATTTTGATTTGGTGCATCATTAGTGTCGCTCAACTCTAAATATCAATCCCCTTTCTGATTCGGTGTATGGAGTTAGCTTGGTCTCCACCAACTCAATACAAACACTGCCAACCATTATGATGCCTCAAAAATTGAGCCTTTGCCTTGTCAAATCATGTGAAATTCGTAGAGTACACTCCTCAAGACAATACTCTGAGCTATTAGTTCAGTCATTGAGATATCACTTGAGATTAACATGTGTACCTTGTGATTGTCACCCTAAAACCATTTTTGATGATTTTGCTTGGATGTGTGACATGTGTTTCTTATGATTCTAGTAGCCAATTCAAACTTCTGGGTTTTGAGTTTTGATGCCTTAGATAGAGCCATGTGGAGGTCATCCATTAGCTCAATGAGGGTCCCTCATTTTTTGCTATTTTCAGCTCTTTGCACTCTTTCTTCTCTAGTGAATCTATTCCATCGGCACTCAATCTCTCCATTGATGACTTTTCCAAGTGCTTCCAATGGTGTCGTTTTAGCCCTTGAGGGTATCATTGCCTTGGCACTTGCTTGAACACCAATGGTCCTTGCTCTTAGCACCCAAAGTGTTGTTGGATTGGGCTTTGTAGTCATTCCTATAGACACACCAAAGTCTATCAGTTTGACTCCTACAACCACCACTGTTGCCCCACAAGGAGCCACCAGTTTGAGCTCCACAGATGTTGTCATTGCCTTGAATTCAAGTAAGACTGCAAATCACTTCTTTTGATTCAGCTAATTGCTTTAGCTATGCTTGGCTCAGCGTGTAACTTTGACTCAATTTACCAACTTGTCATGTGAACTTTAGGATAGACAACATGATAACTATAAAAGAGCTGTAGATTTATCTCGGTTGCACATTAGTAGGCATATAGGATAGCTTTAGCAAACTAGCGATAGTTTGGTAGCTTTTAGTTTGGTTTGGAAAAATCGGTCCTTACAGTTGTTCTTCATCTAAACTAAAATTAATCGAACATATTACTTTTGATATATGTCCCTGAAATTAGGCTTTGGATCACTAAACCTACCAATAGGGAGAAACACATTGATCATTTGGTCAAAATTTTTGGCTTTCCAGATGGTATCGAGCTAGACCTGTGCAGGTTAGATATTGATAGCAAACATTTCAAGGAGGAGTTCAATTTTGAATTTATCACCTTTTGGGAGATGTTTGAGAGTGAACTTAGGTGTCCACTAGATAACTTCACCCAAGAGGTTTTGAGGGATCGAGATTTAGCTCTGAATTATGTAATTTTCAATGCAATGAGATTCATCATTGCCTTCTGAACCTTAGCTAAGTCCAAAGGTTTCTCCTCGACAACTAAGATGTTTAGGAATACCTTTAAGGTATGTTGAGGCTCTAACACCAAAGGTTGGTGGTCCTTTGCCTTGAAGACAGGGTTTAGGTTATTTGTTTCAAATCCTTCTTCCATCCACTTCTAGAAAACCATAATATTAGATTTTTCTCCCAAATTGATCAAAACCTTCTCTGTAAGTGGGGTAATCCTTCTAAACACTGAGTCGAGCCAAAGATCTTTCTCAAGGTACACTGACTCCCCATAATCTAGGCTAACAAGGTAGAAACTCTTAGATCTACCCCAACATAGTCCAATGAGGCTCAACTACAATAGCACAACCTATTTATAGCATGATCAACTAGTATGCAATTAACCTTTCCTTTTTTATTTTTCTCAAAGTCTTAACATAGCCTAACCCCTAGCTCTTCAAACTTAGGACTTAGTTAGATCTCATTCATGAATGACATTATGAAGAAAAATGTGACGCCCCCGACCCAGCACGATATTGTCCCTAAACGTCTGCGACTCGCGGTCCACCTGACCCCAGGATTTTGTTTTTTCTAGTTTTCCAGGAAAAGGCCTCATTGTTGGGTCTACGAAAGTTATCATATTTAGCCCAATCTCAACTTCAACACTTTGTCGATGTGGGACTAAAAATAACTGCTACCAGTTATAGACCCACTGGCCCCACCGGGCCTTACAATCTCACCCCCCCCCCCCCCCTCTCAAAGGCTTAGCATCCTCACTGAGCTAGCCCACATCGATCAAGAGGTGCGAAGTGCCTCTGATACCACTATAAGTTGTAACACCCCTATTGTCGTCCAATTGAACCACAATACGAAATGGACAACATATATAAAAGGTTTACAGAATACATAAAATTAAGATTTATTATATCAATACAAATATAGTCAAAATAACCTACAAACAAGTGGCCCAATAATAGATACTCAAATTTCTCACAATGCTCTCTATATAAGAACATAAAATAACCTACAAATAAAGTAGCTCCAAGCATAGTCCCGTGCGCGTGCATTGCTACTGTTGCCACTTGCGTTTATCAGCTACTCTCCTATGAATGAGGAGAGTCAAGGGGTGAGCCAATGATGCTCAATAGGGATTTACCTCCTCCGAGCAGTAGGAGAGATCAATATATAGGAGGCAATAATAAAATTAACAACAATAACATCAATAATAGTACAATGACAATAATGATTAGATAAACTAACATTCACAGAAAGGAATGGATCAATAAAGATATCATATCCACAATAGCCAACGGATAGGGATTATGACTATGGACTCCCCTATAAATATTATGGAGATGGTTGCACCCCCCCACCAAGCAAAGTCAAATCAACCTATACGTAAATCAGTCTGTGAGTATTGATCTCATTTAGCCATATAACGGATTGCGTCCCATAGAACTTAGGAGACCGGCCATAATATAAGCGTGTGGTCAGACCCCCTACCAAGTAGAGTCATACCACGCTGCACTCCCAACTGCTGATAGAGTGGCGATCGTGTCTAGTCACACAACGGATCATGTCCCCTAGAATTTAGGAGACCGACCATGATATAAGCTTGTGGTCGGACCCCCCTACCAAGCAGAATTATACCACGCTGCACTCCCAACTACTGATGGAGTGGCGATCGCGTCTAGTCACACAATGGATCACATCCCCTAGAACCTAGGAGACCGGACATAGTATAAGGGTGTGGTTGGACCCTCTACCATGCAGAGTCATACCACACTGCACTCCCAACTGTTGATGGAGTAGTGATCCCATCTAGTCACACAACGGATCACGTCTCCCACAACTCAAGAGACCGACTATTGTCACGTCTGACAGTCTTGCTAATCCTCTATCGAAGTAGGGAATCGCCGATTGGTACCAGCCAAATAAAGTCCTGCTGCATATGTCTCCCAATATACCAAAGGCTCAGCCACAATAAATATCGAGTCGAGATTACCAAACGATAGAAAGGAATCGACTCGCACAAATCAGATTAAATCAGGTAAAAGATATTATTAATTTAGCCCTTCAATTATAAGATATTATTTAACTTATAATCATTGTTCAATTCAGGTCTCTAATTAGTTCTATAAATTCAAGATTAAATTCAACGAATTAAACTGATTAACCCAATTTAGAGTCAACAATTTCCCTATGTGTCTGACCTGCTACTAATTAAACTTCCAAACTAATTTCATCAAATTATAAATCCTGATTATTTGATTTAATCTAACAACTTAGGTATCACTAACCCAATTAACTCAAACCTCAACCCAACCCAACTTCAAACCATAACCTAACCCAAAACCCATCCTAAATTAACCCTAAACCATCTCCTTCTTCCTCCTCAAAACCCTAACCCTAATTTGCCGCCACCGCCGCCTCCGCTGGGCCACAACCACTGCTGGATCGCTGCCGCCAGGCTGTCGTCTCCGGTCGTCGTCAAACTCATGCCGTCTGGCCGAAGCAGGCGCTGCCACAGCCTATGTAGCCGCACGCTAGCGGACCATGGCCCGTGTAGTCGTGCATGCACCACCGGCCTCTCCTGTTGTCATGCCATGCGTTAGAATTGCGCCGACATTGGGTCCCATGCTGGAATCGCGCTGCCGCCGGTTTTGTGCTGCTTGCGTGCAATGCTTGCACGCAGCGGCATCGCACGCTGCCGCACCACACGCCTCCTCCCTCCAGCCGCCCTACTCTCCACCGGTGAGCAGCTCTCACTACTCTATGGAGAGGAACGAAGGTTTTGCAAAAATAATCTAATTTCTATTAGGTTTTGCTTAATCTAGATTATCATCATCCTCCTAAATATCATGAGATGAGGGCACTAGGTTTACAAATTATTCGACATGAAATTATCTCAGGAATAAAGACAAAGAGAGAATGAACGAAAACAAAAGTACCCTATCTCGAATCTCGATGGGAATCGTCCCGAAACTTCTCGCCGCTCTGTGAGCCTTCACGACGATTGTTTCGGGACTCTCTTCACTCCTAGACAAGTCCTCGATCCATGAAGGTTTAGTAGGTGTTTCCTGCCTATAAATAGAGACGGTTATTGGGTTGTGGGTTGTGGGCCCAAGTAATGGGCGGTTATGGAGTAGCGGGTGGTTACATCCCTTCACCCTTTAATAAATTTGGTCCCCAAATTTAAAATAAACTTACTTTAAAAAATATGGGGGTATTTGGCCTTGATGTCCTCCTCTCTCTCCCAAGTGGCCTCATCCACCAAGTGATGTTGCCATAATACTTTTACTAAAGGAATCATTTTTCTTCTTATCACATGCTCTCTTCGCTCCAAAATTTGAATTAGCTAATCCTCACATGTCAAGTCCTCCCTCAGCTATAACTATTGAAACGATAAAATATGCACGACATCTAGAATGTATTTTCTTAGTATTGACACGTGAAAGACATTATGCACATTAGCCAATGCTAGAGGTAAGGCGAGTTTATAAGCAACTGCTTCAATTCTCTCCAATATTTCGAAGGGGCCAATATAACGAGGTGCTAACTTGCCCGTCACCCCAAGTCTCATCATTCCCTTTGTTGGAGAGATCTTTAGGAAAACATGGTCGCCCACGGGAAACTCCAGATCTCGCCTTCTGGTATTAGCATAACTCCTTTGTCTACTCTGTGTTGTGAGTAATCTCTTTCGAATCATCTCAATCTTTTCGGTAGCTAGTTGAACTAACTCTGGACCCAAAATCTATCTCTCACCAATCTTTGTCCAACACACAGGGGATCCACACTTCCTCCCATTCAAAGCCTCATAAGGTGCCATTTAAATACCAGCGTGATAACTATTGTTGTAGGTGAACTCAGTTAGACACAAATGAGAATCCCAGCTCCCCTTGAAATCCAGAGCACACGCTCTTAGCAAATCCTCTAGAGTCTGCATTGTCCTCTTTGATTGACCATCGGTTTGAGGGTGATATACAGCACTAAAACGTAGCTGTGTCCCCAAAGCTTTTTGAAAACTACCCCAAAATTGTGAAGTGAATCTAGGATCTCTATCGGAGATGATGGTAATGGGTACTCCAAAAAGCTAGAGCCCCCTAAATTACTCCATTGCAACCTCTAAGGAGGAAGAAGGTAGCTGAAGGGGTGAGCGAGTTTGCACCCACAGTTAAACGGGGGAGCGAACACCTGCTCCCACAATTGAGGCTCTAGGTCACAAGAAAAAAAAGACTTGGGAGGGATACAAGTGGTCAAGCTAAGGCCCATTGTGAGAGGAAGAGGAGAAAGTGAGTAGTTGCCTGATAACCATCGACCCTTGTTTGACCCCTTCCTAAACTAGAAGGAATTCAATGCCTTGAATCTAACAACCTGATTGAAAATTTTGTCTAACCAACTATTCTCCCACCTTGGAGTACAAAGGAAATAATTTATCTTTCCACTACACCATCTCCTTTAGTTTTGTGGGCACCTAGATTGGACTCCTACACAATGTCAAGCTGATAAAGAGCCTTCCAACCTTAATGTGGAAGAATACTTCAACTCTAATGTCAGATTGGATCTGAACTCTAGGATAGATTAGCTCTAGGATGATGACCTCTTAATGCAAGGGGTCCAAGCATACGTTGATGTGTTACCCTCTTTGCTCCTTTTTCCTTGTAAAGGCTTTTCCTTAAAAATTTTGCCTTAATTTTGAATCGGTTGTAGGAGATGGAGTTTTTCCATCTGGCAGGTAAAAAGACTATGAGATAAAGAAGCTGGTGGTGATCAAGAGGTCAAAGGCCACTATTGTCGAGTTGGGTCTCTCCCTTCTCAAAACCCAGCTTAAGAACCTTCATCTAAAAGTTGAGGAGGAGAAGATGAAGCTAAGGATGAGTAGAAGGTTATGTGAATTAAGCATAATAATGCTCTACAGAAGCTAGACCAACTCTAGTCTTAGTGCAACCCTGAGCTAACAAAGGCTCAGGAGGAGGTTGTGGTGGTGTACCTCCAAGGTCTAGAGTTCACACAGCCCATTAAGCAAATGAGGGACAAAACAGTGGCTAATTTCCAAGTTAGCAAGGAGAACTTGTGGTCTCAAGTGCAAATCTTAGTGGACTCCTTCAAGGAAGGGTACTTGTGCTGTCAAGACATGGTAGTCCGAACCCATTGGGAGCCGAGCTTCAAGCCTATCGACCTTCACATTATGAAGTACAATGAGTAGTGAATCATCCACCTCAAGAAGGAGTATGAGGAGTTGATCCTATGTGACCCTCTCTTGGGGGAAGGGAAGGATGCCAAGGAAGACTTCAACTTAGACTTCTCATTGAGTACTGAAGATGAAGCAGCCAAAGCTCCAAGGCCAAAGAATTGGACTTTTGTACTTCTCTGTGTTTTTTATTTTTAACGAAATGTTGTAATTGAGCTCATTTTCTACTGAACTCATTTTGTATTAGCAAAAGCATCAATGAAAAAATTTCTTTCTATCTTTGCATGAGTTTTGGTTCAGATGTGATGGTGTGTTTTGACTTAGATTGAATTTGCTATCAACTAATGTAACAATAATTTAACACAAGTTTTACTTTGGTGCTATAGCGTAGCTATAATAACAAGTTAGCACATAGTTTTGACTTGGTTTTTATTAGAGCAAAGCAATCATGATTTTATCCCAAAAAAGCCTCAAGTCAATTTGAAACCAATCATTTGAATCGAAATGATTTTCAGAGTCCCGCTTAGGGCAAATGACCCATTTCATTAAAAACTTAAATATAAGGTTTAGCATTTAAGTTTTCTAATAATTTCTCAAGTTTTACCTCAGGATAATTAGCAATCTAAATTCACACTCAGCCTCAAATTTTCTAAATAAATCACATGCATCATCATGAATTCCGAGGGAAGCCTTTTTTGCCAAGCATTCTTGCATTTCGCTATTTTTCTTTATGCCTCAAGTAAGTGCATGCCTTAAAGCCAAAGTTTTTATACCTTGAATAGGTGCATAATCTAGAGCCAAGGTCTTTATATGTTGAGTAGGTGTGTCACTTAGAGTCAAGATTTTTATATCTCAAATAGGTGCATGACCTAGAGCTGAGGTCTTTGATTTGGTAGCTTATCACTAAATTATCCCTTTGACCCTAAGTTTAGGTAGCAAGAGCATCACAACATTTTATTAGAGAAAGAGCCTTTTTAGGTTGTCAACATGCTGTGGGGCATTATTTTGTCATTTGGATGCTCTAAGACCATAGCTTGACAGATTTTGAAGGGTCCTTCCCAATTAGGAAATAACTTCCTAGTTGTTTAGTTGACAAGGTTGGCACACAGAAACAACTAGTCACCAAATTGTAGCTCTCAGCTCTATATTCAAGCATTGTAATATCGAGTTGTACAACATTAGTACTCTACCACCCTTGTGCAAGTTGTCTCCTGAACTTCCAATAGAAGGGCCTTTTCGGCCTTGTGGTTCATATCATTCATCTCGGGGTTGTAGCCCTTGGTTTGGGATTAAGAGAGGCCAATCTCCATGGGGATGATAGTTTCAACTCCATATACCAAGATGAATAAGGATTCCTCAATTGTGGTTCATGGAGTAGTTCTATATGACTATAATACATATGGTAGCTCTTCAGTCCTAGCCCCTTTTTCTTTTTCTGATCACTTCTTTAGCCTTAAAAGTAAGCTGATTTTTTATCTCAACGAGGTTGTTTGACTGTGGATGTGTGGCCAAAATGAATCTCTGCTTGATTTGGAGTCACTATAGTATTTCTTTAACTTCGAGCAAACAAATTATTTTCATTGTTAGTAACTAGCACCAGACAATCCAAAGTGATAGATGACGCCTTGCTAGAGGAACTTCTAGATCTTCTCCTCAGTAATTATGGTCAATGGTTCCATTTCGGCCCACTTGGTGAACTAATTGATAACTACTATCAAGAACTTTCTTTATCTCGAAGCATTGGAAATGGGCCTAGGATGTTTATCCCAAATTGAACAAAGGCCCAAACAACCTATGTTTGTTGAAGTCAAACTACTAGACTAGACACACCAAGGCATGCCTTTGGCATTGCTTATACTTTAAGATGAACTTTGTTACTTTGGCTACTATATTTATTTAATAATACCCTTATCTAAGAAGTTTGTGAGCTAAGGCTCGTTCACCTCCATAGCTTTCTCATAGTCCTTGATGCACCTCACAAACAGCATAATTAGCTTTTAATGGCCCCAGGCAATGAAGAAGTGGACAAGTGAGTGATCTATTATGCAAGATTCCTTCTATCAAGATAAAAATTGGTGCTAGTCTTTCGATCCTCTAAGTCTCTCTTGAATCTTCAGGTAGCTTCCCCTTATTAAGGTAGCTCACTGTGTGGTCTATCTAGTAATATCCTTCAGTCATGACATTTAGCTTGATTGTTTAAGCTTTTCCATAAAAATTTATCATGGCTGTGAGTTGATAAAGTGGAGGTTAGACATGTTAGAGAATCTGCCTCTATGTTGCTATCCCTTGGCACTCAGCATACCTTGACCATATCTATCTTTCCCATAAGCTTTCGTACTTCAGCCAAATATTGGACCATTGTTAAGTCCTTTCCTCATATTCTCCCATTGCATGTAAGCACACAAGCTGAGAGATGCTGAATACCTTTGGCCTTTTAGCTCTAGCTTCAAATGTTATCTACAAACCAAGGAGGAATTCATCATATTCAGTGACATTGTTCAAAGTGGGGACTTCTAGCTAAGTTGAATATTCCACTACCCTTCCATCTAGGCTTAGGAACATGATGCCAACTCTGCTACTTGACTCACAGGATGAGCCATCTACCTAAACTTCCAAAGGCTTAGTTTCAGGTCTAGTGTGTATTAGGTAGCTTCTATTACAGAGTTTGCCAAGGATTGAGGTTTGATAGTCTTCTAAGCTTCAAAAGTGACATCAAACTGGTTTAGCTCAATGGACCATTTGAGTAAATAGGCAACCTAAGCATGAGGAGAGGCGAGGGGGGATTAAGTTTTTCAAATAAGATATGCACTTTTCAAACTCAAAACCAATTCAATTAACAATCCAAGTCAATCAAGCCCACAAGCAACAAAAATCACAAGTGCTAAAATATAAAGTAAGAAAGGAGAAGAGTACACCATAATTTATGTGATTTGATGACCAACTGTGTCTACTCTATGACCCTTGTCTTGCTCTTGAGGACTTAAACTCTTCACTAGAATTAGAACCTTTTAAGGCAAGCCATGCCTTTACACTAACTGCAACCCCGTGTGTCACTTCTTTTGAGTGAAACCAAGCTTGTACAACTTTTGCTCCAATCAAGCAATAGCCAACTCTAATACTAGAGATTTATCCCTCACACACTTCTAACAATCTAAAGGTGTTTACAAGGCAAAACAAAAATAAAAGTTTACAAATATGCTTCACTTCAAGAGCCTCTCAAGATGAGTACCAGGTCTTTGAAGATTTGAAAATTGAGAAACTAGACTTAGAGCTCCTATAAGGCTAGAGGGGAAGCTTGTTCTTTCTCTCAAAGATAATGAAAAACATTAAAGTTCTAATTGAAACAAGCTCCATGCCCTTAAAAAGCCATTAGGGAGAGAACTAGATATTATTGACTATTCTTTGTCATGTTTGGATGTCTAGACCATATGGTTTGATCTTCCAAACTACTTTAACAGTCAAGTTCAACTAGCTATTGTAAATGATGTCACAAGTTTGGGCACTTGGTCCATTAGTTTGGGCATCCGAACTGTCCACTTTGGGTAATCGAAGGGAAGAGTGAGTAACGGATGTTCCACAGAAAAAGTCTAAAATTGTTGCTTTAGAACTTTGGTAGTCTGAACCATAGGTTTTGGCATCCGAAGCTATCATAATGCCCGGTACTTTCTATGAAATTTGGGTGTCCAAAGCTTACAGAAAAGCTACACTAGCTTAACTGTAAGTTTAGCTCATTTTAACATCAAATCAAAACTTATCTTGAATAAAGAATAAGCCAGTGAAGGCATTCTAAGTTAAATTAAAGTATTAAATAAAAGCTCTAAAGCATAGAATCAACAAGTCAAATCTTTGACTCAAGTTAAGTAAGTAATGAATATCTAAACCTAGTAAGCTGATCCAATTTCTTGAGCGATCTTCAAGCTGTTTTCATGTCTTCAAGTCCTATTTGTTGAATTGTCATCATGCTTCAATCTTCTTCATCATCTTCATATCCATATTATCTTTGAGGCTTCTAAATAGTCTTGAGCTTCATTACAACATTGGCTTGAGTACAAGCTACACAACTCAAGAAATCATCAAATACATAGTTTGGTTATTATTAAAACTAGAAAGGACAATAATCTCCCTCTTTTTGATAATGATAAGCCCCTGACATAAATAAATAAATACTATAGTTTATAAATAAGATTTATACAGTTTAACACATATATTAACTAGAGTATACACATGAGAATAGTACTATCAACATCAATTTAGCAAAATCTAACCAATTTTAGAAAATAATATTATCATTAAAGCATAAAACTCCCCTTATTTTAAAATTCCTCCCCTTATATTATGCAATCTATCAATGTCATATTTTCTTCCACTTTTGGCATCAACAAAAAAAGTATGTCCATCACAAACCAAATATATAGGCATTAACAAGAAATCTCAAATCCCATAGAAATAAGCCCATATAAGAAATGAATGTGCATATTTTAAATTTTAAAAATATATAAGTCCATAGAAGTGACATCCTTATCCAAGTGAGCTATAAAGTACTTGTGAAGCATCATAACATCATCAAAACATCAATGCATATTTTCTGAGACATGTCATATGAAGATCATTACATTGAAGAAAAGTTATAACAATTAAAAAAGATTGGATTACCCATGTAGTTAAGTATTCTTTGACACTTATTGAGATATCATCCAAATGGACTTTCTCTTCATAATCTATGAAGCAAACATACCTATCTATACAAAGAAGTATAACATAATATCATAAAGAAGGATCAAGAAAGGTTTTAATAAAAATAACTAATTACCAAAAGTTTTAAATGAAAGTGAAAAATCCTACTTAAGCTAACTAAGATAAAGGATGGCTAAAAAATAAAGCCTTAAAGAAATTATTATTCCTAGCTAATAAGAATAGCTTAAGTCGTGGAGTATTTTGGAACCAAAACTTTTTAGATTCTACATATTTAGGAATCATGCTCCTTGATACCCAAATTTGTTTAAAAGTAGTACTTTTCTTGATTGGACAATAAGTGTAGACATGTCCATAAAGGCTACAATAATAATATTTCAATTTTGAAAATTTTGAATTTGAAACCTTTACAAAAGTAGATTTTATTCCTTAGATTTTAGAGATGAAATAAAAAACAAGTCCAGATTTATTCAAAATATTCCTTTGATTTTTCAAAAACTTTTTTAAAGTATCATTTTCATGAAAAAAAAATCTTCCAAGGTCTGTTTCAAATCACAATTCTCCTTTCTAAGTATGTAAAGATTCTTTTACAATCACAAGAGGCTTTCAAAGATTTCAAAGTAATATTTTCCTCTTGAAGCACCTCAATATCCTTTTGAAATTAAAATAGCTTATAGAGGACTTCAAAGAATTAAAATCATTCTCAGGTGAAATTATTTTCTCTTTCAATATATTATACTTAATAAGTAATTTTTCATGCCTTGAATATATACATTTTTACAATTTTTTTGCAATTCATCAAAAGATAAATCATATATCTTATCCTCATTACTTGAGTCTTTCTTTTTTACCTCCTATTTATTTTTATCATTAATCTTTCCCCATTCCTTGAGGCTTATCTCATAGGTTACCAATGAACTTATGAGTTCTTTAAGTGGGAGTGTCTTGAATGGCCATTACTTTTAACTCCCATGAACTTGGCAAAGACCTAATAATTGTTCTCATAACTTTCTTATTAGTATAATATTTGTCTAACGAGTGTAGGCTATTTAAAATCTCCATAAGTCATGAATATATATCTGATCTAGATTCAAAAGAATGCATTTTGAAAACTTTAAATTAATTTATAAGCATTGAAATTTTTTAATCTTTGACTTTGTCAATCCCTTCATGAGTATGTAATAAGTAATTTCAAATATCATGAGTAATTTCAAATGATTAAATTCTTTTAAAATTATTTTTTACTAAGAGCACAATATAATATATTCATAGCTTTAGTATTTGTGGACTCTAATATCTTCTCTTTTTTAGTCGACTCTTGAGATGGTTTAGAAACCTCTATATCATCAATCATCTTCATAGATAGAGAGTACTCATTTTTAACCAATTTCCAAAAATAAAAATCAATACTCTTAATAAAAACTTTGAAGCAAATTTTTTAAAATATTAAAATTATTTTCATCAAAAATATGGTGGACAAAAAATAAATTGACCCTCTTGAAAATAATAAAAATACCAAAAGTATCCATTAAAAGGATAGATCAAATATTCAAAGTTGTTAAACCAAAAAGCAGGAGCATGAGACTTAGATCCTAAGTCGAGAGGAGGAGGAGGAGGAGGAGGAGGGGAGGGAGGGGGGGGGTGGAGGAGAAGAGTGCTAAGCTTTTACACCAACACAACTTATGAATGTCGCTTCCTTCGGGTGAAACCAAGCCCATACAACTCTTGGTCTAACTAAGCAATAGCCAACTCCAATACCAAAGCTTTATCCTTGACACACTCCTAATAGCCTAAGAATATTTACAAGCTAAAATAAAGATGAAAGTTTACAAATATGCCTCACTAGAAGAGCATCTTAAATGAGTACAAGGTCTTTAAAGATTTGAAAGTTGAGTACTAGACTTAGAGTTCTTATAAGGCTAAAGGACTTGGAAAGCTCATTCTTTCTCCTAATGATAAAAAAAAAAAGTTCTAATTGAAACAAGCTCCAAGCCCTTAAATAGCCATTGAGGATGGAACTAATCATTATTGGCTATTCTTTGTCACGTTCGGATGTCCAAACCATAAGGCTCGATCTTCCAAACCTCTCAAATGGTCAAGTTCAACTAGCCATTATAAATAATGTCACAAGTTTGGGTGCTCGTTTATCCGAACTCTCCACTTTGGGTGATGCAACTTCAGCTCATTTTTACATCAATTCAAAACTTATCTTGGATAAAAAATAAGCTGGTGAAAACATTCTAGGTTAAGTTAGAGTATTAAGCAAAAGCTCTAAAACATAAAATCAATAATTCAAATCTTCAACTTGACTTAAATGAACAATGAAAAACTAAACTTCATAAGCTGATCCAATTGCTTAAGCAATCTTCAACCCTTTTTCATATCTTCAAGTCCCATTCATTAAATCACCATCACTCTTTAATCTTCATCATCATCTTTATATCCATCTTCTCTTTGAGGCTTTTAAATAGTCTTGAGCTTCATTACATCCTTGGCTTGGCTACAAGCTACATAACTCAAAAAATTATCGAATACATAGTTTGCTCGACATCAAAATTACAATGGACAACATGATAATCTTTTGAGCTTCAAAAATGACATTGAACTAGTTTAGCTCGATGGACCATTTGAGCAGTCTTTCTAAGGTCTTTGACTTTTGCAATGTTTGCCAATGGGGAAAATTGGTCAGCATGGTGACAATATGTGTTTGAAAGTATAGTCAAAGTTTTCAAGTTGCCAAGACCACCACATAGGTCAACTTCTCCATGATGGGTATCAAAATTTCACTATCATGAGTACATGGCTTATGTAGTATATGGGATGCTATTTGCCATCTCGGTTACTTAGTTGCACTAAGCTGACAACCTGATCTGAAATGGCTACATAGAGAAAAAAAATACTTCATTTTGTTCAAGCTTAACTAGTAGAAGAGTTTTAGAGAGGTACTGTTTAAGGGTAAAATTAGTCTCAATTTAGATCGTAAGTAGGATTAATTTTCCTTTTTGGGTAAAACTTGGATTAGTTTAATTTGTTTGAGAGCCAAACCAAGGCTCATCAGATTATTTCCATAGTTGATTCTGAACCGAGAAAAAAACTACTATTCTGAGGTAAGACTTGTGTAAAAAGCAAGTGAAATTTTTCATTGAAAGCAAATTGATTACAATTTTGAGCCAAAATTTGGCAAAAAAAAACACTTTCATTTCATTGCAATAAGAAGAATGGTTACATAAAAAAAAAAGAAAATTACATTGCTATTACAAAAATTAGCCCTTTGATGTTGGGGCCTCAGCTTCATTAGAGTCGAGAGTTCCTCCAATCTCCTCATCCTCGCTCAGGATGGGATCCTTTAGAATCAGCTCTTCATACTCTCACTTGAGATGAAGGATCCAAGGTTCATTGTAGAGCTCAATTCAGAGGTCCTCAGAGTTAATGTCTATGGTTTGGTGCATCTACTTCACCATATCTCGACAATAGAGGTGGCCCTCTTTGAAGGAGTTGGTGGAGAGCTGCCCTTGGCTATGGAAGTTCTCCTTACTAACCTTGAAGTCAGCCATGACATCCACCTTTGCCCACTCTAGTAGTTGGATAAACTCTAAGCTCAGAAGATCATAAGCCACTGCCTTCTCCTTCACCTTCTTCAACTCACTCCTACTGAGCCTCAAGCTGCTCCATGCTCTCCATGGCCGAGTCATAGTTGACTTTGAGGATCTCTTTCTCATCCTTCATCATCTTCTTCTTCTCCTTGGTGTTGAGTTGCAAGGCTCAAGTTGGGAGCAGAGGAGGTTCCTTTGTTCTTCAATGGTGGTGGCCTTCAACTTCTAGGCTACCACCCACTTCTTGGCCTCATAGAACCTGTGCCCTGTAAAATGAAATTATTCCATCACCTACAATTGACTGAAAAGTTAGAAAATGACTCTAAAGATGTTGGCAATAAAGAAAGGAAGAAGAGGGTCTAGCAACTTACTTCAACATAGGTCTTGGCCCCCTACAAAAAGAGCTTGTCCTCTGGGAGTCGAGCAATCTTAGAGTCAGAGTTGGGCTATTGCACAGGCTAGTGGTGAGGGGGTTGAGGAGCCTTGACCACCCTCTTGCCTCAGTTAGCCCTTGCCATGGCTGAGATGCTCATGGGTAGGACCCATAATATTGTGGGAGGGCTTCAAATGGAACCCTCAGCTATAGTCTAGATCGAAGAACCAAAGGGGTGGGACACCACTTGCCTCTTCAACCTCTTGTCCTCGCCTATGCTCCAACTGCTCCCCTCACCCTTGTGTTTCTTCTTCCTCTTGCTATAGTTTGGGGCAAGCATGGCAGGGATAGGGGGGGACCTCCACCTGAAAGGGCTTCTTCTTCCTCATGGGTTGGGTAGGAGCCACATGGGGAGCCCCTGCACTCTTCTTATAATCTCATTCATTAATGAGATCTGATCAAGGCTTGAAATGACTAAACTAATTATTAGACTGAGCTAAGACTTGGTGAGGAAAATTAACATAAGGAGTAAGTTGCATACCAGCCAGCCAAGCCATGGATATACTGTGCTATAATGGATAGGCCTTGTCAGACCATGTGGTGGTAGAACTAATTGATTCTACCTACTCTAACCAAGAAATTAGAAGATGATGTACTTTAGGGGGAATTTTGGGTCAACTCAGTATTTCAAAGGCTCACCCCACTTACATGAAAGGTGATGGTTGGTTTGGGCAAAGACCATAATAGAATGGTCTTCTCAAGAATGAATAGAAGAGGGGTTGGATGCAGATAGTTTACAACTATGCTTTGGGGCAAAGTACTACTACTCACTGGTGTTAGAACCTTGACACCATTTGAAACAGTCCCTAAACATATCTATTATGGGAGTGAAGTTTTTTGACTTAAACAAGAATCATAAGGTAGTTACAAATTTCATGGCATTGGAAACTATTTGGTTTAGGGCTAGGTCCCAGTTGTTCAATATATCCTAGATAAAGCTATCTATTGTAGGTCTCCCTAGTTAGATTTGTTCAATTTTGGCTTTGATTTATGTAGCAATTTGGTTCTTGAAGTTGGTTCAGTTCAACTCCCTTTTCATGCTTGTACGTACCTCAATAGTTTATATGGTTGATCTACAAAGCGTGCGAGATCCTCATGAAGGTTGTGGGAGCTTGCTAACTTGGCATGGGATATATCCACCCTAGTGGCTTTGCCTTCAAATTTGCCTACAAATAAAATAAATAAAAGAGAAAGCATTCATGAGTTTCTTGAGTGTAGCATCCAATTCATATAAGTAAATAAAAATATAGAAAGAAAATAAAACAAAAAACTTGCCCATCGCCTCAAATGGGAGGGCCTAAAAGGCTCTCCCTAGCCCCTTTTGGTGTTCGTGGAACAAATTTAAAATGTAACAAAATAAAATAACACTAAAGATATAATTTAAGTGTATCAATTGTGATAAAAATAAATTAAAAAAATGGAAAAGAGAGTAGAGAAATATAGCCTATTTCGTCAAAAGGACGATGGTGATAGAATACCCAATTCTTTGGTTAGAACTTAAAGGTTAATAAGGAATTCGACTCTGAATCTCAACAAAGTCTCATAATTGTCATAGAAATCCTCCTTCTTCATCAAAATAACAAGAGTTTCACCTACCAAAAAAATGATATCTAGTATAAATTTTGGGATTCCTTTGTCAATGAAAATGAGTGGTTTTTAATAGGCTAAGAAATCAATTATTTAGGAGAGATGTTGGGTGCTAAATTTAGGTAATTTTTTAGTTAATGGCTACACAAGGATTAGACGGTGGAGATTGCATTGTGTCATTCATCTAGACTAGAGAAAATCCAGATCAGTGGTTAGATGAATTTTGATGAAATTTCAAGAATTTTTGGATAAAAGAATCTAGCTGAAAAATACAAAATAAAATGTTACCCAAAAAAGTGGGGTGCAAGCAAGTTGGCACCCCAATTTTGGGATTTTTCATAAATCAAAATTTTTAAAATTTAAAATTTGATTTTTCAATTCACTTTTTAGCCAATTTTGGCCCTTTTTCAGTTCATTTTGAACTTGATTTCTCATGGATTCCAGCCTACTTTTCCTGGTGTATTTTTATACGAAAGTTTGGATTTGTAATTTTATAAATAAATCCCTAAAAAATTAATTTTTTACAAATAAGTCTATTTTAATGCGATTATTCATCAGACAACTTTAAAACATCAAATTCAAGATATTTTACATCAAACAATGTCAATTTTGTAAATAAACCCTCAAAAAAGTATAATTTTATAAATAGGTTATTGAAACTTGTAAAATCAAG
Source organism: Trichopus zeylanicus subsp. travancoricus (assembly GCA_005019695.1). Lineage (NCBI taxonomy): Eukaryota > Viridiplantae > Streptophyta > Magnoliopsida > Dioscoreales > Dioscoreaceae > Trichopus > Trichopus zeylanicus. The sequence continues at coordinate 972,267 of RXID01022275.1, read as the reverse complement.
ATCAAGCATGATTTTAAAGATTTAAGTATTGCTTTTCTCGAAAAAACAAATCTAAAATATTTAAAAGTACAAGATAGCCAATTAAGATATGATACTTATACAAATAGATTCTTGAAAAGTGTAATTTTATAAATAGGTCCCAAAAAATTATAAAATCTCAATTAAGCCCTATTTTAAAGATTAAAGCACCACTTTTCTCAAAAATGCATATCTAAAATATTTGAAAAATACAAGAAGACTGATTGAGGCATGGTACTTTCATAAAGTTCTCAAAAATTATGACATCGTGTAAGAGTCTAAATCATGAGATTTGGTTGATTGGGTCGATTTGAGGCTACATGTCTAGAATTTAGAAAATCAAAAAAGTGAGTATCGATGGATGCCCCTCCCTTAGCAAGATGTTGAGATAAAAGCATGAGTCAAAGGTAAATTTATGGCCACCTTTGAGGATAAATTGATTAACTTTTTAACTGACTTATTAGCTTCAAAAAGGGTTAAGAGGTTGATTTAACATATTGGGTGTTTCAGATCAATCTAGGGTCTCATAAGCTTATTTGCAATTGTCACACAAAAAGGAAGAAGAAGTAGGGGATTGTTGGGGATACACTAAGAACATGATATCTTCTTGTGGTCCAAGGAAGTTCCATTATTCTTGCAATGGGGTACAAATTTTTGAAGTTTCCACGGTTGTCAAAATTGAGTAGATCAAATGATTGAATCTTTTGGTTCAATGTTATTGAAGCATCAAGAGGATGATGGAAAGAAAGCATGCATGCTAGGGTCATGCAAATGCAATGAGAGCTTTAAAGTACACAAAATTTTAGATGCAAAAAGTCAAAAGGCTATCAACCACTAGTCTGGTCAAGGGCCCTTTTTTGTGAAGAGGGTGCTGTAAAACACCTTGATCATTCCCTAGTGAAGTTTTTTGAAAATAATGTCCTAAGTTGATGCTATTTTGTGATTGATGAAGTGATGAGGCTGCACACAGTGGGCAAGGCTAAAGATCCTAAAAGAAAGAAATATTTGAGCATTTTTTTATCCCAATGTTTTGGCTCCCATCTTATTTTGTGTGCCAAAATCTTGGCACACATGAATCCCTTTTTTCTGTACTAAGGCTTTGGCTTCTATCTAATTTTGTGTGCCAAAATCCTGGTGCACACAATTTTTTCTTTTGCGCACCATGAATAGAGCTCTTATTTAATTCTATGCACTAGATTCTTAGATCCCACCAAGGTCTCCATCTTTCCTCATCTATTTGCTTCCAAATTTGTTGATGATTCTTGGAGTTTGCTTTTTGGTCCGATTTGCTTTCACTTCCTCTTTCATGTTTGGAATCCTTCCTATAATGGGAGATACTTTTAATTTTTCTTCTTTTGTAGTATTCTTGGTGGGTGCCAATAATGAACCTAGATATACTTCTAGACCTTGATACCTCAATCGGGAGCTAGTTAACTTATATTGCTAATTAACTCATTGATCTAGAGGTAAGCTTTACCCTCCTCTTTTTTTTTGTTCCTTTTTTGGTCCCCTTTAATTTTAAATTCTTGTAGGTGGTTCTTAATATTCCTAACTTTTTGTGAGTTTCCTATCACTAATGTGAACTTCCCAATATTGAATGACTTATGGCACATGCAATTGGACTGGGCTCTCGTTGATGTTAAAATAGAATGTTAGAACCCTACTACTCACATGTTTTTCTTTTGTCTTTGGGAGATGCTGCTGACCTTGGAGGAAGTGAGCCAATTAATGGGTTTTAAAGATTCATATAATTTTACCTTTCTTGATGAGAACAACATCACTTTTGGGTAAAATACCATTATTACCATTCTTCTTTAATGTCTAGTGAAGAAAGAGGATTTTTTTTTTCTCTTTATGATGATGTTGGGGAACTACTTTTCCAGCAAGTGTGATTGAAAAGCCAGCCCCTCCTATATTCAGATAAGTTATGTCATCAAAGTATGCTAGGTGCAATCCTCACATTTTGTGGATTATTTCTCTTTTTGAATGGTTGGTGTACTTTAGACAATATTGATGTTGACATTATTGCTAGAGATCTTCTTCACTTTGGGCACTCTTTGACTACTCTCCTCCTTACCAACTTAATTGAGGGTTTTGATTCTACTGCATATGGCAAACCCTTTTTTGGGATTGTCTAGTTCCTCCAACTCTACCTTGGTCATCACTTTCCTACTATTTGGAAAACTTCAAACAAATGCACTCAAGAATGGTGAAGATATTTCTTTGAAAATTATCTATGAACACTAAGTTGACTTTGCTCAATCTTTAATCAATCCTTCACTAACCTTCAAGGGACTTCAAAATGAACTTGTGCTCATGAGGATACATGAGGATGACAGGCCCTACAATGGAATTTCCTGCTCCTTTTTCTTTTGTGCCATGGATGGAGCCCAGGTGCTTTGGCATGGATGGCTACTATTGGCTTTTTGAAGTGAACTTAGTGTGGTCTTTGGGTGTTGCCACATCCTCTTTTCCTAATCCTACTGAGGTTCACCCTTCTGAAATAGAAGGCTATCTAGCTTGGTATTCAGCTTATCTCCCTCTTCCTTTTTTAGTGTCATCTTATGAAAAAACCATGATTAATCTGATTGAGCAAGGTCATGACATCCTTTAGCATGTTTTGAAGCATGGAGAAGGTTATTTTTTGTGAAGTGCCATCATTGCCACTAATTTTGCATTGTACTAATTATTAAACAAAGCATGAACTAGTTATTCTAAATAAAGAAATATTTTTTTACTAGTCATCTCCCCTTTGTGTGTCATTATTAGAGTATAAAGAATTCTGGGTGCAAAGTCCTGATGCCACCTTTTTTATTTTTTATTTTTATTTTTAACTAGTTGTCTCCTTTTCTATAGAGTAGTACAGGCTTGATCCTGCTTTCGCTGGACTTACACATTTGAATTGTTTCTCCCATTTTTCCAGCACGAGTGGATTAACTAGGTTGTCTTTTGTTGATTTTTGTGTATGGGATCCATGGAACTGTCTGGTGGCATTTGAGTGCGAGTTGGGTGTTCAACATGTCATGCTTAAATGAGATCAATAACATTTTAGCCATCTTAGAGTGAATTGTTCTAGTTTTGGTTCTTTATCTTCGTGCTTGACTCATTATCACTCCCACACAAGTTTGGTGGCCGAATCCTCCTTCAATCATTAGGAATGAGGCATTCTCACCTATTTAATTTATCTTTATTTTATGTACTTATGCTTATATCTTGTATCTTTAAGAAGAAATGGTTATATAATCCTTTTATTTGCATAAGAGAGGAAATAAATCTTGCCCCTTTTTATTTTAAAACAAGTTCCTCTACTCTCCTTGGATTCAATCCTCTACTTGATTGGGTTAGCTTGAGCTTTGAAATTTTTGCCTTAGATTGTGCATGGTTGACCAACTAGACTGTCTTCCATCCTTTACTCTAGTGCAATATTTTCTTTAGGAACTCGTTTCAAGTGGTCAATCTATTTTTGCATTCTTCTTATAGCTAGTTGACCCTTTAACTTTTTGGATGTCCCTTGACCTCAATCTCCAAGATTTATATACTCATAGATGTCATCTGGCACTTACTCTTTGGGTAGTATTTCTTGGTTGGTAAGTCACCAAGATGAGGTTAGGTTAGTCCTCCTAGTCCTAGCATGCAATCCAATTTTCTACCCCTTTTCTTTTTTTTCTTTTTCTCTCTCTTTTTTTATTTTGTTTTGGACTTGGGCAATCTCATTTCTTTTTTGAGGATCCAAGGCTTGCAGACTCTCATGGATGCCAATCATTTCTTACTTTTTGAGTTTACTACTCTTGAATTGGTCTTTTATATGAGACTTATCCATTTGGAACTATGCTTTTCATTATTTATTTTGGGGATGATCTTCTATCTCTAGACAGAGATTTCTAAGAGGTTATCCTTTGACCTTTTCACTTAGCTTGAGTACCTGATAAGCTCTTGGTTACTCTAAGATTGGTCACCTTACTTTCAAGCTTACATTCTTGAGGTCAATTTAGAGTTTAGGTGTGAAAGATTAGTCCAGGGCCTCCAAGCTAGTTCGCATCATCACCGACTCTCCCTCTACTTATAGCCTCACCTTTCTTTTGAAGGTTTTGCCCCAAGGAGAGAAGAAAATTTGTCTCTTATTTTTCTTTTTCCAAAGAAATTTCTTTAAGTACATAGCATTCGATGGCTCATAGAGCACTTAACCTTGAGAGTTGGTCAATTGATAAGTAGTACTAGGATAGGCTCTCATGCTCACATATGGTCCTTCCCAATTGAGTTTCAGTTTTTCTTTATTCTTCAATGGGGTGACGTGCTTCAACACCAAGTCCTCTATCTCAAACCTACATTTGATCACCTTCTTCTAGTAGAATCGGGATAGTCACCGCTCATAAGCTTATACATGATTAGCTACCCTCAATTATCTTTTGTCTAGTAGTTCAAGATAGTTAAGAAGAGACTTCTATATTTTAGTTAGACTTAAACCATTTTTCATTGCTATTCTAAGTGATGAAATTTGAATTTTATCTGGTACAACCATCTTCATTCGGTACATTAGTGCAAGCAGGGTTTGACCCATTGAGATATATATGAAAATATGGTAGGTCCATAGAGCCTCTTCTACCTTATTTATCTAATCTAATTTTTACTGGCTTCTATTATCTTTTTAATAATCTTAATTAGAGTCTTGTTAGTAGTTATAACTTGACCATTACCTTGAAGATAGTAAGGACATGAACAATGCAGCCTAATAGAAAAGTGCTTAAATAGGTCTCTCATTTGTTGTGAGACACAATGTGGCCCATTGTCTATCGGTATCATTTTTGGCATCCTGAACTAAGCCAAGATGTTGTACTTGACAAATTGACCATCTGAGATAGCTAAAGACTTGGAGAAGTAATCTGAAAATAATAAATAAAATTTAAGGTGGTTTGAGCACGCAATCAAGAATTGTGGGAACATAACTTTCAATAAGCGTAAGCCCCTATTGTTATTACCTTGATATTATCAGGAACCTTCTAAAGTGAGAAACCTAGCTAATAAAATAGAGATACAAAGAAAAAAACATGATTTGATTAATTTATGAAAGAGTACATGGCTTAAGTAAAGGCACACTCTCACTTTATAATTTAAAAAATTTAGATTTATAATCATAAAATAGCATAAAATGAAGAAGGAATTGGGAGAAGCTTGATGCTCACTAGTGCTTCACTCTTGTGCATTTAATCAAGTGGAATTTGACTCAGATCAGTTCTTGGCTTGATCCTCAAAGAATTTTAATAACTTTTACCTGATTTTAGGATGTAACTGATTATCTTAGCTTATGTCATTTGGCCCTTATTAAGACTTGATGCATTACTAATAGCTTTCTACTTATTATCGGTTGACTTCTTTCGAATATGATGTTTAGCTAATTAACTAAGCGAGCTCAAGTCTACCTTAGTTTAATTTTAATTTGAAAGAATCTTAGCATCCTTAGCTTATGCAAAACATTCTTGATTTGATAAATGATGATCTCTTTATCTTATTGTTGATTAAGTTTTGAAACATCTCCAATGGCTTTTATACTTATATTGGCTAAGCTTAAAGTATCATTGACAGCTTTGCACTTATGTCGGTTAACTTCCTTTGAATATGGTGCTTGGCTAATTGACTAAGTGAGTTTAAGTTTGTCTTAGTTCAGTTTGATTCGAGAAAATGATTAGCTACCTTAACTTATGCTCATTATTTCTTAATATGATAATTAATGATCTTTTTGACTTATTACAAATTAAATTTGAGGCATTGTCGATAGTTTTGAGCTTGTTATTCACTAACTTTACTTTGATTTAAGCTTAGCTCGATCCAGACTCAGTTTTATTTCAAGCCTAGTTCGATTCAAGTTGATGCTCAAACTTGATTTTTGTTCAATTCTGATTTTATTCAATTTGATGCTCAAACTGAGGTTCAGTTCAAGTATGATTCAATTCAATTCAATGTTGAGACTTAGTTTTGATTTATGTTTGATTTGATTCAATTCAATATTTAGATTTATTTTTTATTCAAGTTTGATTTGATTTAATTCATTGTTCAAACTTGGTTTTGATTTAATTCTAACTTAATTTAATTTGATGTTCAGACTTGATTTTACTTCAAGTCTAACTTGATTCAATTCAATATTCAAACTTAGTTTTGATTCAAGCCTGATTTGATTCAATTTGATATTCAGACTAAGTTTGGTTCTAAGTCTAATTTGATTCAATTTGATATCCAAACTTGATTTCAATTTGAGTCTGATTTGATTCAGTTTGATGTTCAAACTTGACTTTAGTTTAAGTTTGTCTTAACTAGATCCAGGTTGGGTTTAACCTTGTGTTAAATTTCCATCGGACCTTGGACTTGATTCTTAATAGATCTTGGATCTAACCCTTATTGGGTTCTTATTTGATCCTTAATGGATCTTGGATTCAACCGTTATTGGGTTCTTATTGGATCTTGGATCCAACCCTTAATGGGTTATTATTGGATCCTTAATGAATCTTAAATCCAATCCTTAAAGGATTCTTTTTGGATCTAAGTTTGATCCCTTAATAGGTTCAGGTACAATCCATGTTGGATCCTCATTAGATCTAAAGTTCAAACGATGTTAGATTTTTATTGGATTTGGAATTGAATTGTGTTGGACCCTCAAGCCAAGTTGGTTCAGATTCAACCCATCTTAGACCCAGTCTTAATTCATGATTTAGGTTTGAACTAGTTCTAGTTTAGGTTTGACCTGGTTCAAGTTCAGATTTGACTTGGTTCACATTTAGGTTTGACCAATTTGAACTATTTTTGGCTTAGATTTAGCATGATTTTGGTTCAGTTCAACTTGATTATGGTCTAAGGTTGACATGTTCCTAGTTCAGGTGTAACCTGGTTCTTGTTCAGCTCTGACCTAATTTGATTTTAGGGTGTATTTGTTTCGCTTCCCAGAACTGAGAATCGGGGGAATGGAGGGAATTGAGCATTCCCGTGTTTGTTTTGATTCCCAGAAATCGGAATCGAGGGAATCTCTCGATTCTAGTTTTCTCCGATTCCTGTTTCTTTTTCGACCAAAACGTGTGGAAAACACCAATTCGCGGGCGAATCGGCTGTGGTTTTCACTGTTTTCCCCGTGATTTCTCTGTCTTTTCCCACGATTCCAGAGCTTGTGATTTCCAGTCGGCCGAGTTCAGAGCTCGTGAGCTTTTCCATCGCTCCGACCGCTGCTCTGAATCGCTGCGTCGGAATGCCGGACGGCCGATCTACAGGTGAGCTCGTGATTTCAGAGCTCGTGAGCTCAGAGTTTGTGAATTTCAGCTGGCCAAGTTCAGAGCTCATGTTTCGAGAGCTCGTGAGCTGCTCCAGTGCCCCGACTACTGCCCAGAGTGCGCCCTGACCGCGCCCCGACCATTCCATTTGTTCTCTCCACGATTAGGTCGGAGAATTTCGTCTTGTAAATCTCTTCGTCTCTGTCCAATTTCCTCAGATCGTCTGTTTTGGCAGGTGAGAAATCTCTTCCACTTCATGCCGTGTTCTTTTCCCCGTTTGACCTTGATCTTTTTCTCTTTTTTTACTATTTTTTCTTGAGATTATGATGGATTCTTTTCCTTTCACGTAAATCTTATTGGGATAATTTGCTGTGTGTTATGGTTATTGCTTTGCAGTCCAGCTTTTAGAATGTTCTTCCTTCCGTATCTATTCTTGCTGGTTATGTTTCACTGCGTTTACAGCAACTTGATGTCCACCGTGAAACAAAGACAAAGGTGTGTATCTTATTTTCCATTTGCTTAAATTTGGATTGGCAATTAAAAGAAGCGGAGGTTTTGTATGCCCCATGTCCAATGTTTAAAATTTTGATAGTTCTTAATGAAAGAGATGACAGAGTAAAGAAACTTTCTCTATTTTATCCTTTATTTTGAGGAGAAAGAACCAATTTTGCTACCATTTTATGAAAATGTGTTGAAACAAGGAGTTTCATAGCTGGAATTGTCTTCAGGCATGGGATATTGGGGGCATTACAACTCTAATGGTATTCATTGTTTATGCTGTTGAAAGGAGAGTGTTGCTGAATAATTATCTAGTTGGATATAGTGTCCCAAAACCACTGGTTGATTTCAGAAACAAGCCTATGATCCTGCATCAGGTATTTTTCACATGTTCTGTTTCTTCCAGCAAACACTTTAGCAAGAACGACATAGATACTATTGTCTTCACTTAGATGTACGACATATCTCTTTATTGATTCCTTTACCAGTTACTTATGGAGGATTTTATTTGAAGCAATATATGTCCTTAGAGTTGCATCACAATTGAAGTTCTAATAATTTCTTTCCCCTGAATTTCTGACCAGATTGAGGCTTTGAAGAATGTTGGGGTGACAGAAGTTGTTTTGGCTATAAACTATCAACCAGAGGTAAAATTATGCCAAGTGCTATTAATTTATGTCGGTCCGTTGCGTAAGTTGATAATCTTGCACTTCAGGTTCTGCATAGAGTAACTGTTTGCTTCTTTAGGTGATGCTTAATTTTTTGAAGGAGTTTGAAACTAAGCTTGGTATTAAAATCATTTGTTCTCAAGAGACTGAGCCATTAGGCACAGCTGGTCCCTTGGCCCTAGCAAGAGACAAGCTTACAGATGGTTCTGACGAGCCCTTTTTTGTGCTCAACAGTGATATTATCAATGCTGGGATCTACTTGTTGGTAATAAGATTTGTGGAGAAGCCAAAAATTTTGTTGGTAACAAGATCAATGCTGGGATCTACCTGTTGAACCCATCTATTCTTGACCGTATTGAACTGAAACCTACATCAATTGAGAAAGAGGTTTTCCCTAAAATTGCAGTAGATCAAAAGCTATTTGCCATGGTCCTACCAGGGTTTTGGATGGACATTGGCCAGCCAAGGGACTACATCACAGGCCTAGAAGAAAACTTAATAGTCCAAAACAATTTGGTTATAGCAGTAATCCTGCTTTGTTCTCTGTATTAGAAGTATGTGTGATCATTCTAAGTTTTTAATAATTCTTGTCACTAGTGGTTCCTGTTCCTTTTCCCTTATCTAGTTGCAATTCATTTAATGTGAATGCGGTAGATTGGCATTTATGCAGGTGCCTCATGTAGTTTTTCCTTCGTTTCGGTCAGGACAATGCGTATGTCAATGTTGTTGCATCCATTCAATATCATGCCCTGGCTGACTGAGCATCAGATGCTTTCTATAAGCTTGGTGACACAAGAAATCAAATAAAAGCCTACATATTTGATGGTATTATATTGTTATATGAGAACGAGGTTGATGGCATGACATTTGTTGATAGTATGGATGATGAAGACAGAATTGAGTGAAAATAATAATATTATATTAAATAATAATAATTAGTTAACATATATTTCTATAATTACAAATTTAATAATTAAGTTTATTATATTTCTATATTAATTTATATATAAATTAATATTTTGTGTAATATGCTAATTCTCAATTTCCTATGTCAACCAAATACAAGAATTTAACAACTTATGGAATTGATCAATTCCATTTGTCAACCAAACAACGGAATTTAGAATTTAGGAATTAGCCAATTCCCAATTTTCTACAGTAAATACTCATCCAAACACTGTAATTATCTAATTCCTTCAATTCCTTTAATTCCCCGGAATCACTCAATTTCCACGATTCCACGATTCCTAAATTCGGAATCGAACCAAACGCGCCCTTAGTTCAAACTTAGCTTGATTTGGTTTTGGTTTAATCTTGAACTTGATTTTTTTTAATTCATGTTTGGACCTAATTTTGGTTTTAGTTCAGATTTAGACTAAATTTTTTTTTATTTTGATCTAGGTTTAGACCCAATTTTTTATTTTGATTTAGGTTTAGACCTGATTTTGTTTAAATAAATTTTATTTGATTTGTTTAATTTATAATTAGATTTATAAAAGAGTCCCTTAGGCTAAGAATATGATAATTAGGTTTCCAAAGGAATCTCTTAAGGTAGAGATATGGTGTTTGAGTTCTCAAAGGAATTTCGTAGGGTAGAGATACAACATTCAAGTTCCTAAAAGAATCCTTTAGGCCAAAAATATGGTGTTTGGATTTTTGAAGGAATTCCTTGGGCTAAAAAAAAGGAATTTGGGTTCTCGAAGAAATCCTTTAGGCCAAAAATGTGGCATTCAATTTTTCTAAAAAATCTCTTAGGCTAAAATAAGGCAATTAGATTTCTGAAAGAATTCCTTAAGCCAAAATTAGGTGATTGGATTTTTCTTCTTCTTTTTTTGGCTGCAAACCCTCTATCTCATGTTGACTTTTTTCTTTTTTTTCTGATTTTTTTGCAGCAACTATTCCAAAATCATTTTTTTTTTGGTCACTTTTACAGCTAGCCTCAACACCCTTCAGATCTTTTTGTAATTTTTCTTTTACTTCTCCTTCTCTCCTTCACATCTCTTCTTCCCCACTGGATCTTTTCCTCTATTCATTCACTTTTTTCTCTCCTTCTCTGTCGAGCTTTTCCCTTTCTCACTAAGCTCCAATGAGATTTCATTTCCACTAAACCTCTCTCCTCACATCAATCTGAGCCAACTTCTCTCCCTTCTCACAATTGGATCCAGCCTTGTAGTAGCTCAAAAGTGGGAGAATGCATGATCTAGAGCAGCATCATGCCACGAGTAGGGATGGGAGCAGGCACATAGTTGGCCTATGGGAGAGGGCAATGAAAGACGTTGACATTTGGATTTTAATGATGATTAAACTAATATTTAACAAGCCTTTTATGTTGTGATAAACTTTAGGACTTACAATGACCATCCAAGTTCATGAAGGATCGAGTCTCAAGATTAAAGCTTGAAGATAATGATTCAATAATAAAGTGGATAATAATTTGGAGATGAAGCTTAAATATCAAGTTGGGAGCTCAAAGAATATTCAACATGTGAGATCAACTCCAAGCTCATACGTTTAGATTTTTCATTTTTTGTTGAGTTGAGAAATTGATCGTTATTTTGCTTGAGCTTCTTGATTAATACTCAAACTAATCTTGGAATGTCTTCATTGGCCTATCATTTTAATCTAAGATTAATTATGAGATGATGTCAAATAAGGACTAAAGTTATAGCAAAATAGTTAAGTTTTTCTATCAACTTTGAACACCTGAATTTTAGAGTTCGAATGTCTAAATATTGAAAAAATAGCCCTCAAGTTACTAACATCTTTAGAGCCTGAACCTTTGGTTTAGATGACCAAAGATCAAAAGTTGCAAATTTTATGACACTCAGGTTTCTATCTTTGGTTGTCTGATACATATTTTGGTTGCCCAAACCATGCTTATTTGAACTCTCAAACCTAATGACTGAACATCCGAACTTGTGACATAAGTTGTAACATCTAGTTAAAATTGACTTTTGAAGTAGTTTGGATGATCAAACCTTAATGTTTGGATGCCCAAACATGGCAGAAATATTTAGGAGTGATTCCCAAATAGCTAGACTTTTTCTCCAATGGTTGTATAAAGATTTGGGACTTCTTTACTTAGTGAGGGAACTAAGCTTTCATATTCTTAAAGCAAATCCACTCTCCCAAAGTCTTCTACCCTAAACAAGAGCTTAAATAGGTATTAACCTTTAAATCCTCATATGCCCTTGTACTCAAATTTTGAGAGGCTCTTGTTGTGATATTTGTTCTTTCTTTTTTTAATCTTTATCATTATAACTCTCCTAGGTTGTTAGAAGAAGATTGAGTGCTCTTCTAGGTTTTAGGAGAATGGTGAGAGTACACACTCCTTGATTTGTGAGGAGTGACCGATTGGCTCTAGTGTAGAGTAACACTCGCAAGTTGCTAGTTTGTTGTAAGGGCATAGTTTCACCTAAATGACGCAGCAACTCTAGGGGAGAGTTTAAGTTTTCAAGAGTGAAGTAAGGGCCATGGAGTAAGTGTGATTGGTCACAAAACCACATATATTGGTTTGGACTCTCTCTACATTTTTATTTATCTTATGCATTTAAATTTAATATTGATTAAAAATTATCTTATATATAATTGTGGATTGATCATTCTCATATGGTTTAATTATTTTACTAATTCTAATTGAGTTTTAATCATCTACTTGGGATTGAAGTACTTTTGGGCTTATTGATTAAATGGAAGCTTATTTTACTATTTGAGAACCTCTTTTACCCCCATCTTAGGTTGCCAATTTGGGCTTTTAGAAGAGGCTAGTGAGTTGTGGTGGGGTTTATCCTCATGGGTAGCCCACGAGTGCACTAGGTTGATAGCATAGGGCTAAAGTAAAGTTGCCCCTTGTGGTGGTTGATGGTAGCTTAGGACAGGCTCAACAAGGCCAAAAGGTAGCCTAGTGGTGGAGATGTTGGAAATTGGGTGGTGAGGCTGCAAACAAAAGATAGAATCAACAGTGGGAGGCAATGGTTTGGACACTTGAGCACCAAAATGTGGCTAGCAATAGGCAAAATAGGCATGATGAATGTGTTGAGGCCTAGTCGGGAGTTCTTGCAGGGATAGTGTGGTAGCATGTGGTGAAGTTGATACCCATGGCAACGTGGAGGTGGTATGAGCAACAAAACCACCCTCGCTAATCACCTAGGGGAGTGTGGGATAGAATAGCTGTGGTTGAGGTATCAGTGGTGGCCACAAAAGCATACGAGTAGCAAGGAAGGTTCTAATCCTTTTTGTAGGAAATTGAAGAGAGAATGGAACCGAGAAGCAAAAGAAATGTAGAGAAAAGAGAAAAAAAATGAGATGAGTTGGTGGTCTTGATTATTTGATTTTCTCTTCATTTTCTTTAATCTTCAATCAATAATTTCTCTATGTTTTGTAGCTTTGGAAGAGTTTTTGTAGGAATACAGATAATCAAATTATTCATTTAAATTTTGAACCAAAAATTTTATTGGTTCCTTTTTTGTTTTTTTTTATTGTAGATTGATGTACTCAACTTGAATTGGATAAGAAATTTTTGCAGGTAAAAGATTTGAATTTTATTCATTTGTAATATTAGGTTACTTGCAATTTTTTTAAAAAATTTAGACCAATTTATAATTATGAAGAATTTAAAAAAATTTTGTAAAAAGACTTATTTATAAAATTTTAAAATCTTGGAGGTCTTTTTTACACAATTTTATTTACAAGAATAATGAAATTTAGGCTTATGTATGGATAAAAATTTCAGAGGTTTATTTGCAAAAAATAAAAATTTCAAGGGTTTATTATGAATATAAATTTTTTGAGAGGTTTTTTGTAAATTCTTTATTTTATAAAGATCAATTTATAATTATCAATATATGAGAGGTTTATTCATGGATCCTAGATTTTTTGTGGATTGATTTGTAACTTTAAGACTTTTTATTGACTGTTTTATAAATATTTTGATGTGAGAGACCTATTTTTAAGAAAAATTCAGCCAAAGATCAATTTATAAAAAATTTATTATTTTTATTTTAGCCTAAATTTTGGATGCATTTTGTGCCTAATTTTGGTTCAAATATCTAGTCCACTCAGCAAATTTGGCTGAATTTAATTTGTGCCTAAATTCTTCAACAATTTAGGTCCCAATTGAGCTCAGTTTTTAGTCAAATTTAGTCACCGTTTAGGTTCAATGGAGACTTATATTTGGGCCTAATCTAGTGGCAACTTATCTTTGATTTCAATCAAATTTTTGTTACATCTAGTTTTAGTAAAAATCACCTCAAATAGCCTACTACTTTGAGCTCCTGAATAGCTTCAACCCATTTAGTGAAATACTCAGTTGCAGTTAGGCTGAAATCATTTTTGCCATTGGTGGCATTTTCCAAGGATGGCTTGACCATGTCCCTGGCCCACATCAAGAATGGCCATGATACTGATAAAGTGTTGAGGGAGGATGTAGGAGCATGGATTTTATTAGCATGGACCTAGCATTCTTGGCATCTCCTTATGAAGTCCCTATAATTTTTGTCCATCATAAGCCAATAGTACCCCATTTTGATTATCTTTTTGGTCAAAATTTGTGTAATAATATGACCTCTACATACTTCTACATGAACTTGCTTAAGAATCTAGGTAGACGTCTTCTCATCTAGGCACCTTTATAGGATCCCATTGAATGAATTTTTGTGAAGGGCACTGCCCATGATCACATATCAGGCTATCATCCTTGACTGCTTCATGGTTATATCTAGTAGTATACTCAAGGAAAATCTCTTTCACTAAGAAATTTTTGATGTCAGGAAATCACGGATTTCCATCATCATAGATATTTACTAGCTTCATTAAAAGAATGTGAGCTGCAACTCCGAGGTCATGTTACTCCTTCTATCTTTGAACAAGTGGGTCACTTGACTTGAATGTTAGTTGTGAGTTCTTTTGGAGAAGAAATAGCAAGATGCTAGAGGGGCTGTGAAATGCCAATCCAAATGAAGACAAGACATCTACTAGCACATTGTCAGTTCTCGAGACATGGGAGATAGTAGCCTTCTCAAATTATTTAGTCAAGAAGAAGGCTAAGTCTCGATATTCTAAAAGCTTGGCATCCTCAGTATGGTATTGGCCTAGAACTTGTAGTATAATGAGTGTTGAGTCACCTTTGATCTTGAGGTACTGACTCCCAAAGAAAGTGACAAATACATGTCGGCTATAAGTGCTTTATACTTGACTTGATTATTGATGCAAGAAAATCCAAGCTGATATTTTGAGGGTATAAAAACTCTTTTAGGCATAATTATAATGATGCATATCCCTCCATCTACTTGGTTCAAGGCACAATCAAACTATAAGATCCACGACTTGGTGTCATCTTCATTAGAAATGAGCAATGAGCAAGATTGACTTATCAAGGAACAAATCTTGAATCGAGTCCATGATAGGCAATGGAAAATTGGCAAGATGATTAGCTATAGCTTTTCCCTTGACTACCTTCTTGGTTATGAACTCGAGATCAAAGTTAGTTAGGAGCATCTGTCATCTTTTGATTTGCCCTAACAATACCAGCTTGTTGAACATAAATCTAATGGATCTATCTAAGAAAGGATGAGTACCTTATGAGCCACAAAATAATCCCTTAGGTTTTGGGAAGCCTAGCCCACAACCAAACAAGTCTTCTCCATCTTTGAATATATATTCCAACATGCTTCAACTAAGATAGCATATCGCCCTTTCTTTCTTATCTTCATCCTCTTGCACCAACACGATGCCAATTTATTCTTTAGTGATAGCAACATATAGGATTAGTAGCCACCTTGAGATAAGCTCTATAAGGACTGGTGGCTTGAGAAGGTGCTTCTTGAGTCAGTTGAAGGTTTCTTGATACTCAAGGTCCATTCAAAATGAGCATCTCCTTTAGGCATCCTGTACAATGGGAGGCACTTTTTAGAGTGTTGAGATATAAACCTTCAAATGAATTGCAATATTCTGATTAGACCACAAAGATTCTTTATCTTTGCTGGGAGTGGCATTTCTACAATGGCACATGCTGTAGTTGGAGCCACTTTAATTCTTCTACTAGTTATTTAGAAACCAAGCAACTTGCCTGATGAGACCCCAAACTCACAATTCTTTGGGTTCATTCTTAGTTGATGCTCTCATGATCGGTGAAGAACTTGCTTTAAAGCTAAGACATGTACTTCCTTGGTTAAGGACTTGAGTAGAATATCATCAATATACATCGCCTTGCAATCATGGATCATGTCATGGAATATAGCTGTCATGGCCTGTTGGTATGTTGCTCCAATATTCTTCAGTCCAAACGGTATGACAACATAACAATAAGTTCTCCAAGAAGTAATAAAGGAAGTCTTCTCTTCATTTTCTAGTGCGATACCTATTTGATTATATCCCGAATATCCATCCATGAAAAACAACATTTCATGGCCATAAGTGTTATCTACTAGGGTATTGATGTATGACAGTGGGAAATCATCCTTTGAACAATCCTTGTTCAAGTCTCTAAAATTAAAACAGACTCATACTTTGCCATCCTTTTTCTTAAGTGCAACAATATTTGCCACCCACTTTGGATAGAGGACTACATGTATGAATTTAGCTTGGTGGAGTTTGTCAATTCCCTCCTTCAATTGATCATAATGTCTGAATGTACCTGTCTTAACTTCTACTTTCTTGATCTCAGGTCATCTTCTAAGGTGGTCTTGTGTTCCACCAACCCTCTATCTAATCCTAAGTATCTCCTCATATGTCTATGCAAAGACATCTTTGTATTCAATAAGAATTGAGATAAGTTGAGCTTCAATTTTACTTCATAGATTTGCACTGATCAAGATTGGGCTAGGGGTCTCAAGCGAGCCTAATTTGATTTCCTTAGTTGGTTTTGTAGTTGTGATTGTCTCCTCATTGAATCTCTTGAGTGCCTCCATGAAGTTATCAGGTTTTTCATTTTTATTTTCATTTTCTTTGATCTAATAAACCCAAATGAGTCTTCATGTGGTCCTTTGTGTGAGTTAGGAAGGGGTTCATCGAGGTAGAACACATCTTTCTTTAGCCCTAAGCTTTGGAGAGGTAGCTAACTTGTTTTAAATATGTTAAGTACATAATCTAGAATGCAAGTATAAAAATTTCCTAATCTAGCCTAATAAATAAAAAAAATAAATCTAAATTACAAAGTGAGTCATCCTCTGGGGAGGATAAGGTGCCCTTGGTGTCATCATGAGGTTGTGCCCCACTGTGGGTTGGGGGTAGATTACCTTCTTCAATTAGGAATAGTTGGTTAGTTCCACTCACGATGCTTTAGAGGTCGTTACCCTCACTATTTCCTTAGCAGTAGGGGTCCTAATGGCATGCTAGACTCAAGCTGTGAAGTACGACTTGAGCATCCAAATTGATGGTGGATATTGATCTGAGCCTTTGAAAGTGTAGAGGGGCTGATCTCTCTTCTTACACTCCCTCCATGAGAAGCCAAGACCCTCTCTTCTACTTGAAGCTCATTTTGGAAGCTATTCAGGATCTCCTTGGTTTCTCCTACTAAGCATTTGATGAGGTGTGTATCTGATCTTGAACATCAATTCCTAGAGTTTATCAAGGTAAGGTGGGTTGGAAATTAGAAAATAAAGGCTTAGATTTAAGGGAGATGGAGGATAAGTTGTTTCTTGTGGAGCTTGAGATGGCAAGAGGACAAGGATTATTTTCTATGGTTGTAGCTAGAGTTTCATGAAGATTGTATGATGCTCAAGTTTAGTTTGAGCAAGAGGAGGTTTGTTGGGAGTTGGCTAAAAGGCTTGAAGTGCAACTTCGAGGGATGACTCTATTATTTGAGTTATGATAGTAGGTATTTTGCAAATCACCTGACAATCCTTATCTCGAGCTGCTAGGTCATCATGGATCTTGATGATGATACCTTTTTGAGGAAATTTGAGGCATTGGTGGTAGGTTGATGAAACTACTCCCATGTCTTTAAGCCAACTCCTTCATTGGATGAGATTGTAATATGAATGAATGTTAAGCATATGGAACTCCGTCTTAATCATCTTGGGCTCAAAAGTGACTAGTAGACTAATCCTCACTTGGTACCTCTTCTTCGGGTTATCGTATGCCATTATGTTGATGTTGGACTTTACTAGTTGATTCTCTAGAATGGTCATTGCTTTTAGAGTAGACAATATACAAATGTTCACTAGCGCCCTTGTATCCACAAGCATTGTGTTAATTGTTGCACTTCTAATTTAAATAATTATGTGAAATGGCTCATCCCTCAGCTCCTCCTCGGGAAAGTCCTAGTCAAAAAAAGTTATAGTTGGGTTTTGGAAAATACTTTTAAAAATAGTTACTAACCTTTTTGGAGGTATGTCACCCTTGAGCTTTGCATTACTTGGAGTTTTAAATAGAACTTCTCTGTGTTTGGGAGAATTTATTGCCCTTCCTAGTTTTGATAATAAGCAAACCATATTAAAATTTTTTTTTATTTTAGTCAATAGCAAAAGTAAATTAATGTTCTTAAGGGTATGTTTGAAGGCATCAAAGAAAAGGAAGTGTGTTGGTGGATTGGTGAGCATGACTTAAAGATATCAAAGGTTAGCTTGAAAGAGGCTTGAAGGTGTCTAACAACTTCAAGATTCGAGTATGCATGAATATAGCCAAAGTAACTCAACAACTCGACACCAATTAGGTTCATGCTTTCTTTTATTTTAGTTGAGTTGAAGATTTGATTTTAATATCACTTGTTTTAAAGCATTTGTCATGTTATGTTTTGCAGAAAATTCTTAACAAAGTTTTTTTTTTTTTGCAGAATTGAACATTTGCTTGGCTTAATGAATGGTAGGTTGTGTTAGATAGAAGATTCATACTTCTGATCTTAAGCAAACTAGATGACCGGTTGAGAAATCAGATGACTGAAAAAACTATTCTACAAGTTCTAGTAGACCAAAATTGGTTGATTGGTTGTCTAAGTGGTCGATTAGTTTGGATTTTTTGCATGACTAATAGCTAGTTTTCTGACCCTTGAGCAAGGCTAGTTGCAGGATTTCACCCTCAATGGCTAGTTTCAATCCATGTACTATAAATAGGCTAGGATGGCCTTCTCTAAATAATTTTTACAACTTCTAATTCATTTTTGAGAAGAGATCAAAGCTCTTCAAGCCTTCTAGCCCTAGAGTGCCTAAGGTTCTAATTTCAAATCAAATATTTATTACCTTTGAACTCAAACTTAAGAAACTTTGTAGCAAGGCTTGATGGTAAAATTCTTCATCTTCTTCCACTTGCAATATACTCCAAGGGTATTTAGAGTAAGAGATAAAAGCTCTGGTGTGGAGTAAATCTTATTGGTTAGAGTAAGATTAATTATATGGGATTGGCTTCACTAACAAAGCATTACTCTAATAGAGAGTTCAAGTCCTTAAGAATGACGCAAGGACCGTAGAGTAGGAGCTATTGGTCTCCAAACCACATAAATCATGATGATTCTTTCCTTTCTCTATTTATTTATTGAACTTGTGATTTGCTTAAGATTTGTGTAGATTTCTCTTGGTGGATTGAATTGAGTTTTGGATTTATTCAAAATCATAATTTATTTTATAAAATCTAAATTATCACCCCTCCCTCACCTCCTTAGGCTATATTTGGTATTTTAATTAGTATAAGAGTATGGTGCTCTTGATTTGGTTTTATAACCTATAGTTTTTCGATCATTTTTATGGAGAATTTTGTTGCTTTACCTTCTCTTCAAGAGACACAATCTACCACTACCCATGGCTATTCAATAACACACACTTTAACTATTGGATAGCCCAAATTTGGATCTTCATTAAGGCCATTGATTATGACCTCTAGCAATTAGTTGAAGAAGTGTACTCCCCACCAACTAAATTTATTGATGGTGTGAGGGTTCCAAAACCTAAGGACGAGCAGAATGAAATGGGCAAGAAAAATGATTCTTTAAATGTGAAAGCGATAAACATTCTGTATTGTATACTTGGGCTGGCCAAATTTAATCATATTAGTATTTGTGAGATGCCTCATGAGATATGATATTGTCTTGAGGTTACCCATAAGGGTACACAATAAGTAAGAAAATTTAAAGTGAACATATCAATTAACCAATATAAACTTTAAGATGAAGCCTAGTGAGCCTATCACTAAGATATTCACTCATTTTACTAATATTATTAACACATTTAAATGTCTTAGTAAAATTTATACTCTTTATGAGATAGTGAGAAAGATATTGAGATGTTTGCCTAGGTATTGGAATCCAAAGGTGATGGAAATTCAAGAGGCGAAGGATTTAAATACTCTACCATTTGAAGAGCTCCTAGGATCTCTCATCACACATGAGATAATGATGAAGGATCGGATTCAAGAGGATAGAAGATAAAAAGAAGAAAAACATAGCTTTCAAGGCTAAGGAATCAAGTGAAGAGGAAGAGGAAGATAGCTATGAAGAAATGGTGCTTCTTACAAGAAAGTTCAAAAAATTTCTTAAGGAGAAGCATATGCCAAGGAAGTCCAAGAAGGGTGAGACGAGCAACCCTATTATGGAGTAAGAAAATGTACCAACATGCTTTAAGTGCAAAAAGTTAGGACATATGATAGCCAATTTCTCTCTCATCACTTAAATGAATAAATTCAAGGAAAAGAAAAAGAAAGCAATGGTAGCAACATACGATGACTCTAAGAAGAAGAGCGAGGATACCTAATCTGATAAAGAAATCATGAACTTATGCCTCATGGAAAATGAGGATCATGTATGTCGTCTGTCCTTTGAGGAGCTATAAGAAGCTTTGGATGATTTGCTTTCAAGGTGTGAAAAATTATTTCTCAAGCATGACTTATTGAAAAAGAAATTATCTTCACTTGAGAATGGTCTTGATGCTTTGAAGTCTTCTAAAAGTTCTTGTAATTGAAAAAGGACATTGAGGCACTTCAATTAGAATATGATCCTTTAAAAACTTCTAAGACTACTTGTGAATACAAAAATGAACAAGAAATACTTAGAAATGAGAATAGTCATTTGAAAAAGGCTTTGAAAATTTTTTTTCATGGAAACACTATCTTGAACATGATCCTTAAATGCCAAAGGAATATTTTAAATAAATCTAGACTAGGATTTAGTTCTTCTTCTAAGTTCAAAGGTACTAAATCCACTTTTGAAAAGTCTTCAAATGCTACCTATTCTCATTTAACTTGTAATTATTGTTGTAGAAAAGGATATGCCTAGTTGCCTAATTAAGAAAATTTTTTGTCTTAAATAAATGAGTACTTAAGGGGATAATTCCGAAGACTAAGGAATCCATGCTCATTTGGGTTCCTAAAACCTCTCTAACAAGAGTAGCTTGGGGGTAGGTAGGAGTGGCCCATGTGTTTTTACCATGGTTCGATGTTTCGGCTGGTCCTGAACCGAAACCCTATTTTGGGTTTCGATTTTGGAGTGTGGGCTCGAGCGCGCCGGAGTGGGAGAAAACGGATGGGGGAGGGGGGGGGGAGGGGGGAGAAAAAGGGGGGGGGTTTTGGTTTGGGGGGGGGGGGGGGGGGGGGGGGGGGGGGAAGAGCTCGCGCCAGCTTCGTGTCCGAGCCCAAGGGCCCTACGCACTCGCTTGTCTGCTGCCGCTCCCTCGCCTATCTTGCGCCCTCACCGACCTGACTCGTACTCCCGCAAGTTGAGGTCGATCTTACACTGGAGCTAGTGCTATCGCCAATTTGATTTTGATGTCCTTATCAGTTTCTGTCAGATACTATTCACGTACATAATTTATTTACGTAATTATTCATTATTTTAAATTTTTTTAAATATATTATAATTTTTTAATTTGAAGTTAAAAAATAATTAAAATAAAGTTAAATTTTAATCAAAATATAATTAATAAAAAATTTATTTTGGTTGAAACTGAAATGAAAATGTTTTTGATCGAAACACATTGATTTTTTTGTTAACGTGCATGTGTGAATGGTCGTTCCACCGAAAGTAAAGGCAAAAAAAATTTGTGTCGATCTTACCCTCATGTGAATCACTGTCACGAGATTGCGCAGAGTTAGTTGTTCTTGTATGTCTATAAATGTTCATCTGGATCGTTCAGGTACTGAATTAATAATTCCATATCTAGATATTTTAAACTCAACTGATGATGATGATGATTAATTGTATTACATTATATTTAATAAATTATGTATATATCAATTATATTTTAATAATAAGTTAAATTTGCTTATTTTAATTTTTGTTTTAATCATATTCATATTATTTCTCATATATTATTTCCAAACTCAACTGATGATGATTATGATGATTAGTTGTATTATCTTAGAATTTATAAATTATGTATGTGTGAAGTACATTTTAATGAAAAGTTAAATGTGCTTATGTTAATTTTTAACTTTTAATCATATTCATATTATTTCTTGTATGTTTTTTTAATACACTAATATATATTAAAAGTAGACTATATCAGTGACTAATTATCAAAATTAATTTTAATTAACTAAAATAATATTTAATATTATGATAAAATTAAGTTTAAATTCATTCCTAATTTTTCAAATTTTTTCAAATTTTTTCTAATATTTTATCGTATTTTTAATTTGAAGTTAAAGTACAGTCAAAATATAATCAAACTCTGGTCAACACCCAATTAATAATTTAAAAAAATCTTTCGGCCGAAACCGAAATGGCCGAAACTGAAATCGAAAAGGCCGAAACGGCCGAAACGTATCGGTTTCGCTGGGTCTCGAAACCGAAACTGAAACCGCACCATAAAACCTTGGTTTTTACTAGCTATATATTTATGATTACTCTCTATCTAATATGGTAGAGGTAAGTGATTACATTTAATATATCTTATATATCTTGCATATTAATTTTTTCTATTATGTCTTGTTATATGCTTTATTTTTCCTAGCTTGAGGATCCATAATTCAAAACGAGTACCATCTCAATTTTTAATATGTTAGTTATGCCTTCACTTCAAGAAGAATAATAAAAAATGATTTCTCGATAGTTAATGTTCAATACATATGATGGAAAATACATCAATGTTCAAGGAGTTGGTGAGCAAAAAAGGTGGATTCATCACTTTTGGAGACAATAATAAGGCAAAATCATTGGTAAAGGTAATATTTTCATTGGTTTATCTATAATTAAAGGTGTACTCTTAGTTGAGAAACTTAAGTATAATTTGTTATTTATTAGTCAATTATGTATAAGGAATTTCATGTTTTGTTTAAATCTAATTATTGCATAGTTAGACATAATGATAAAAACAATATTGCTGTTGTGGGTCATCATGATGGCAATGTATAATATTGATTAGTATGACCTAAATGTTAAAAAGTATTTTGTACCTAATGAAAATAATGAATGGCTATGACATAGAAGGTTTGGATACACGTGCATGGATACAATTGCCAAAGTTAACTAGAAGGAGCTAGTGAGAGGACTATCCAAAGGAAAGTTCATCAAGGATCAAATATGTAGTGTGAGACAAATGGGAAAACAAGTGAAGTTCTTATATGAACCCAAAAAGGTGGTATCAACTATAAGGTTGTTGCAACTTCGTCACCTAGACCTATTTAGAGCAGTTGGAAATACAAGTTTAGGAGGTAAAAACTATGCCTTTGTAATTATTAATGATTCTTATAGATATACATGGGCTCTATTTTTTGCTAATAGAAGCAATACTTTTGATGCTTTTGTTGGTTTTACAAAGCGTATTTAAAATGAAAAAGGCTATTCAATTTTAAAAATTATAGTGATCATGGTAGTGAATTTAAAAATTATCCATTTGAATCATTTTGCATTGAAAATAGTATTGAGCATAGCTTTTCCACTCGTCTCACTCCACAATAAAAGGATGTTATTGAGAGAAAGAATAGGTCTTTTCAGAAGATGGAAAGGGTCATGCTTAATGAGTGCTCCCTACTATTTTTGGATGGAGGCCATTAACATAGCTTGCTGCATTTTAAATACAATTTTATTTATCTAGTTCTTGACAAAACCCCATTTGAGTTGTGAAATGGGACAAAAAGCTAAATATTGCATACTTTTTTTTGTTTGCAAGTACTTTATTTTGAATACAAAAAATCATTTTTAAAAATTTGATTCTAAAATTTTTGAAGGCATATTTCTTTGTTATTCATATATTCTAGAGATTTTAGAGACTTTAACAAGTCATTGATGCCTTGAAGATTATATTAATATTGAATTTGATAAATCTAAACCTTACTTGGAGAAGAAGTTTATTGATGATGATATAGAGATCTCTAAGAGAATGGAAGATTTTCAAATATTAGAGCAAAAAGAGTGTGAAACAAGTAAATAATCCAAAAAGAAGAATGCTCATGATAGAGATGATGAGCCAAAGGAACAAAAATCTTGACAAGAAGTTACCTAAGAAGTAAAAAATTAAGAAGAATCATCCAATGGATCAAATCATAGGTGATATTAATCAAAGAGTAAAAACTCATCATGCTATCAATTATAACCTTCATCATATTGCATTTCTTTCTCATATTGAGCCTAAGAATTTTGAGCAAGCTTAAAAAGTTAAAAGTTTTTTTTTTCTATGTAAGAAGAATTAAATCAATTTGAGCAAAATCAAGTTTGGGAGTTTATTTCTAGACCAAATAACTACCTAATTATTAGTATCAAATGAGTATATAGGATTAAGGTATTGTGGTTAGAAACAAGGCCTAATTAGTGACCAAGAGTTTTAATCAAATTGAGGGTATTGATTTTGATAAAACTTTTGTACCTATGGCTCATTTAGAATTAATGTATATGTTATTTACTTTTACATATTTTAAAGATTTTAAACTATTCCAAATGGATGTCAAAAGTTCTTTTTGAAATGACTATTTATCCAAAAAAGTTCATGTTAAATAACTTTTTGGATTTGAGGATTTAAAATTTTCAAGGCATGTTTTAAAATTGAAGAAGGAACTATATGGTCTTAAGAAAGTTCAAAGGGTTTAGTGGGAGAGATTAGATTCCTTCTTGATTTCAAATAAGTTTACAAGGAGTTGTATGGATACAACATTATTTCTTTCGAGAATGCATGATGATTCATTAGTAGTGTAAATTTATATTGATGACATTATTTTCAGTGTTACTAATGAAAAAATTTGTGAGATTTTTGCAAGCACCATGCGAGAAGAGTTTGAAATGAGTATGATAGACAAGGTTAACTTCTTTCTTGGATTACAAGTCAGGCAACTCAAAGATAGAATTTTCATAAGACAAAGCAAGTATGCACGAGAATTGCTCAAGAAGTTCAATATGGATCAAGCTAAAGCTATTGAAACTCCTATGAGCCCTTCCACCAAACTAGACAAAGATGAAAATGGTGAAAAGATCAAAAAAAGAGGTATAGAGGTATAATTGATAGTTTATTATATTAACTATAAGTAGATTGGATATCATATTTAATGTGTGTATATGTGCTAGATTCCAAGCATCACCTAGGAAATCACAACTAGTGGCAATAAAATATATATTTAAATATCTTTAGGGCTAGATTCCAAGCATCACCTAGATTTAGGTTTGTGATGGTTACGAGATGATCATTTTGATTTAATTGATTTTTGTGGTGTGGATTATGCAAGGTGTCATGTGGATAAGAAAAGCATTAGTGGCACTTGGCAATTTCTTGGTAAGGCTTTTATTTCATAGAGCTCCAATAAATAAAATTTCATGGCTCTTTCTATCACTGGGGCTAAATATATAGCCACTAGATTTTGTTGTGCTCTAGTTTTATGGATGTGGCAAACACTCTAGATTTTTGGATATGATTTATGAGAAATTTGATTTTTTGTGATTACACTAGTGCTATCAATCTTTGAAAAAAATCTGGTTTTGCATATTCCTATTCCAAGCATATTGATATTCAACATCATTTCTTATGTGATCGTGCTTTAAAAAATAATATTTTGTTGGATCTTATCGAAGCTAATCATCAACTTGCAGATATTTTCACAAAACCTTGGATGAGTATCAATTTATTTTTCGTAGAGAAAAATTAGAAATTTTGTCAATTAATTGATTTCAAGTTTCAATTATGAACCTTCCTAGAGAGTGCTATTTTGCCTAAAATGGTCGTCTCGTTTGGTTATTGATCGATCAATTAGCCTGGAGGAACTGAGGACCACAATGGAAAATGGTTGTATGCTTATGGAAATTGTCATCTGATTATGATGTACTAGATGTTTGGTTGTCCAAATGGTCAATTGGCTTTGTGAGCATATGTGGACCAAAAGTTTCTGTTGGTCAATTTGTTGTCTATAATTGTTGACTAGTTCATAAAAAACTGGCATAATTTCTTCTTGAAAACCTA
Source organism: Trichopus zeylanicus subsp. travancoricus (assembly GCA_005019695.1). Classification (NCBI taxonomy): domain Eukaryota; kingdom Viridiplantae; phylum Streptophyta; class Magnoliopsida; order Dioscoreales; family Dioscoreaceae; genus Trichopus; species Trichopus zeylanicus. The sequence goes on along the minus strand of RXID01022275.1, from coordinate 946,530 downwards.
ATCGTCCATCCTTTTTTCCTAATTTCTTTCATGGCCAGCAGTCCAAGGCAATCTCCCAAAGTTTCCAAGTGTTAATTCCAAGCAATCCAAGGTGATCCATTGCCATCATTACTTGATTTTACCCTTCCCCCTTCATTTTTTCTCATCTCTTGCCCTAATTCTCCTTTTTTTCTCTTCTAATGGCCCCAAGACTCAAATGCATGGCATCCAAGAAGCAAAAAACTGGAAGGATTATCCTCCTCCTCTAGTAATCATGCTTATCCCTCTAAATTTTCATCTATTGAAAATTTTAATAAATTCCAAGGTTAATTCTCTTCTTCTAGAATTGTTGTTCCAAGGAAAGTGAACTTTGATGATCTTTACTCATTGAACCTTAGACTACTCAAGGATGGACATCCCTTTTGCTTGAGCATGAAACCTATCATCAACCTGATGTCTGTGTTTTCTATGCAAACTCATGCTTTGATGAAACTAGTAAAATCTTTGATGCTCATTATGGAGACAAGTGTATGCTTATTAACACTATTATTCTTGGTATTATTCTTGGTATTCCTATAGATGGGGAGAGATTGATTTTAACTCACAAATGGTTTGACCAACTTCCAAATACTAATCGATTGTTGAAGATGTATTTGAGGAAAATTGGGGTGAAGTTATAAAAAAAATTTACAATCAAATCTCCTCCCTCCTAGGGCATATGTGATTGATCAGATTTTGGCCTAAACCCTCCTTTTGAAGGATGGGCATCGAAATGAAGTCTCTTTTATGGATTTATACTTGATTTGTTCTGTTTTGACTAAGCACAAGGTGTGCTTACCCTACTTTTTCATCTACCATATGGGCATATCTTAGATATAGCCATGCTGCCCATGGATGCCTAGGATTCATTACCAAACTTTTTTGTAACTTTTGGGCTTCTGTTCCTCTCTGCGACATCTCATTATACCATGTCTATATCTCCTTTGATACCTTCTCCCACTACACACTCTACCATATGGGCTTTGCTGACCAAGATGGCACTTGGGTATGCAAACCCATGAAAGCTCCTGAGAAGGGACATGCTCAGGTAGAGGAGGTAGAAATTTATGCTACGGAAAGAGATGAGGCCGTTGGAGATGATTTTGATGGTGATGAGGCTCCACCTGCTGCATCTTTAAGTTCACTTACAAGGATCTCGTAGATACTAGCTTGTCTAGAGGATTTTGTCGAGATTATGATATAGCAGTTGACATACCTCTGGTATGCTAAATTTGTTAGTGCTCATACCCATATACATGCTGTGCTTCAATTTTTTTTTTAAGGATTTGTCATCATAAAAAGGGGGGAGATTATTGCCCTTCCTAGTTTTAATGATGAGTAAACCATATTTAATTATCTATTTGATTTGTGTTGCTTTTGATCAATAGCCAAAGTACATTAAAGTTCTTAAGAGTACATTCAAAAGCTTCAAAGAAAAGGAAACATAATGGTGGATCAGTGAGTGTGACTTGATGATACCAAAGGTTGGCTTGAAAGAGGCTTGAAGGTGTCTACAACAATTTGAAGATTCGAGAAATATGCGAATTTAGCTAAAGTGACTCAACAACTTGGCATCAATTAGGTTTAGAATTTATTTTATTTTAGTCGAGTCGAAGATTTGATTTGAAATTATTTGTTTTAGAGTATTTATCACATTAGATTTTACAGAAAACTCTTAACAAAGTTTTTCTGATAGAACTAGATGTCCTCTTAGATTAACAAACTACTTGTTGTGTCAAAAAGAAAATTCATACTTCCGATCCTAAGCAAACTAGATGACCATTGAGAAACTAGACAACTGACATAACTAGTTTACAAGTTCTAGTAGACTAGAATTGGTTGATCGATTGTCTAAGCAATCAATTGGCTCAAATATTTTGCACGACTAATGGCTAGTTTTCTAATTATTAGAGCAAGGCTAGTTGTGGGATCTCACCCTCAACGGCTAGTTTTAACCTATAAATTATAAATAGACTAGGATGATCTTCTCTAAATAATTTTTACAACTTCTAATTCATTCTCGAGAAGAGATCAAAGCCCTCCAAGTCTTCTAGCCCTAGAGGGCTCTAACCTTCCAATTTAAAATCCAATATTCATTGCTCTTGAGCTAAAACTTGAGAGACTTTGTAATGAGACTTGATTATAAAATTCTTCATCTTCATCTACTTGTAATCCACTCCAAGGTTGTTTGAGTGAGTGACTGACAAAAGCTCCAGTGTGGAGTGAATCTTGTCGATTGGAGTGAGATTGATTGTATGGGTTGACTTCACTGATGAAGTGTCACTCTAGTGGAGAGTTCAAGTCTTTAAGAGCAAGGTAAGGGCCATAGAGTAGGAGCCGTTAGTCTCTGAACCACGTAAATTGTGGTACCCTCTTTTTTTCCTTTGTTTACTTTATTATACTTGTGATTTGCTTCATATTTGTATGAATTTCTCTTGGTGGATTGAATTGGGTTTTGGATTTGCTCAAACTCATAGGTGCGGGATTTCACCCCCAAGGACTAGTTTCAACCCATAGATTATAAATAGGCTAATATGGGCTTCTCTAAATATTTTTTACAAATTTTAATCCATTCCTGAGAAGAGATCAAAGCCCTCCAAGCTTTGTTGCCCTAGAGTGCTCTAAACCTCCAATTTAAAATCAAATATTCATTGCCCTTGAGCTCAAACTTGAGAAACTTTTAGTGAAGATTGATTATTAAATTCTTTATCTTCTTCCACTTGTAATCTAGTACAAGGGTGTTTAGAGTGAGTGTGAGATAAAAGCTCTGATGTGGAGTAAATATTGTTGATTACAACAAGATTGATTATATGGGGTTGGCTTCACCAATGAAGCATTACTCTAGTAGAGAGTTCAAGTCTTCAAGAGCAAAGCAAGGGTCATGGAATAGGAGTGGTCGATCCCCAAACCACATAAATAACGATGTTTTTTTTCTTTCTTTATTTACTTTATTGCACTTGTGATTTGCTTGAGATTTGTGTGAATTTCTCTTGATAGATTGAATTGGATTTTGAATTTTCTCAAAATTGGTGCCCTCCCTCCTCCGACACTTTTAGGTTGTATTTGGGATTTTAGAATCGATTATGAGTTTTAACATGAAAATTTAGCAAGGTTTTTAGCTAACTGTTCTAAAATACTATACTCTTTCCCAATCTCAATCCTCTTTCAATGAGTTCAGGTTCTTTGTTAGTTGCAAGGATTATCTTATTAGTTGATTTATCTTGGTTCCTAATAGGTGCCAATTGTTCACCTATTCTCTCTTTAAAAGGTTCTCATGTAGTGGTGAATCTTTGTTCATATATTTTAGGGAGTCAAAATCATTATCCTCGAAATCATATCCATTACAGATATCACTGTAGGTATATAAAGTCCTTATATGACCACCAATATCATGTTCAAATTTGAAGGTTAGGGTTTTCTCTCGAAGATCATTGTGAAGAACAAACCCTTCCTAAGGATCTTCCACTTCCTAGGTTAGTTTTTTGGGAGGTAATTTAGTTAGTTCAGGAATAGTTCACTTATAAATCAACTTTTGACTTAGCTCGCTAGGGTCCTTGTGAATAAGAAAGCCTTTCCAAAGATCCTCTATTTTCCAGTTACCATACCACTTTTTGGATTTAGACATAATTTGCACACAGTTCACATTATTCTAAGATAAGTTTAAGTGGATTGGTTATAATAGTCATACCTCTTCCCCTTTCCTCATTTATACAATTTTGAATTAGCTCTCAATATATTATATTTTAATTGTTCATATTATAAATTATATTTTTTACAGTATGATATTGCTGAAGGGTGTGCCCTAGTGTTCTGTGAAAGGGACAATACAAGAAGTAGTCAATACCTTGGAGTATGGGTTTTTATTTTGGGAGTTGGATGAAATTATGGACTAAGAGACTGTAAGGTGTTAGGGATGGTTTCAAGTAATCGGGAACAATTGTGTCATCATGGTTCATAGTGGAAGTAGGTGTTAAGAGGTAGATGACACAATGCATAATTGTTTGGTGAAGATATATTTTGGTAGTTGCATAGAAGCTCAAGGTTCTGAGCTAGTGAAAGTTATGGCCATGGGGGTTGATGGGGGATTGGGTTTTTTGGTTGTTGAGGTTGGGTTCGTGGCTGATAAAGAGTTGGAAGAGATGGAGATTAGTATGCAACTGGAGGAGATAGAGGTTGATAAGGAACCAAGGGTCAGTAAGAAGCTGGAGGTGGAGGCAGGTAAGGGGCTGGAGATTATGCCCTTGTATATTAAAGATGAGGCTTTGGGGCTGATACTTGATTAACTTGGGTCTTGAATCCTCCATGAATAGTTTCCTTAGCTACCCCTCATGTCACATTCTTGGGAAATCTCTTATCGGCTTGTGTACCATGCTCTAGTAGAAATTTTTTCCATGCATGTGCTTTTTGATATGAAGTTTCAAAAGAATGAATATTGGAAGATAATAAAAAAAATTTAAAAGTAGGTAATATATTTTCAATCAAAAGGCTAATTTATTACTTCTTTATAAGAGGGATTTGAGCCCTTATGGCTTTTCCCCTCCATCAATTAGCATAGTCGATGAAGGTTTCACTAGCATATATTTTTTCAGATGTTCGCTTGATGATGTTTGGAGCATGAGTCACCTTATGTGCATACTCCTACCGGAATGCTGAGAACATCATCTTCAAAGACTGCAACTTGTCTTGAGGGAGATTATTGAGCCAACTTAGAGTAGTTGGACTCAATGACTTCTGGAATAGATGGATCATGAGTGGTTCATTATTTCGACATGCTTGTACATAAAAAACCCCAGTAATGTGATGGTTTGGGCCTCTTGTCCTATCATATATATGAAATTTTGATGCCTTAAAACCAATAGGGAAGTTGACGGTGGGAGTTGAATATTTGTTACTGCCATGGCAACAATATGTGAAAAATTTTGTGCCAAAAGCTTCGCAAGAAGTTGAGACATTCGCACTTTAGTCAATTAGGCTGGTATAGGCTACCCATTGGATAGTTTATTTATAGAGATGGAATTAGCAAGGCCATCACTTGATGGGGATGTGAAAAGCTCCACACCGGTGGTTTGCTAATTCTCAGCCATAAAATTAGATATTTTATTAAGACCTTATATTTGACTAACAAAAATTCATAAGTTCAGAAAAATCAAAATTATGCATTTCAAAAATCTCGTCAGACATGGTTGGTAAATAATTTTTGCTGATTTTAGAGTTTAAGTTTGGATTATTATTTTCTTTCAACCTGCATGACACTCTTTTATTTCTAAAGTAGTATTCTAAGATGTCCCCAATTTCACACATCAGCTATCTCCGAAAAATTAGTATAACCAGCTTGTGGTTGCATTCCCCATGCCCATAATAGACTCTCCCATTATGAGCTCCTATTTGTATTATCGTATTTTAAGCCTATGCAAGCTTCTCAACTGACATGAGGTTGGGAACTTTTGTTTGCACTAGTAGCCCCTTGATTTACTAATCACGTTCAATAGGGTGTAATCTCTTAGCATGCTTAAAAAGAAATCAATATAGTTCACCTTCTTTTTGAGGTGGGAGTTATGGAGGTCTAGTCAAGCAATATTTAACCTCAGGGTCTTACCGCTATATCTAAAATAGCACTTCCAATTGGACTCAGTATTTAAACATAGGGGACCCTCAAGGCCTCTACTTGACTGAAGCTAGCTTGAATCCTAGTTTTCCTCATGATCAATTTTTTTTTACTCGACAAGAAACATAAAAATAAATAATCACTGAGCACTTCATGAACCCCCAAAAACTAATAATTGAAATCTTTTTCTTCTTTTAAACATGGTAAGTGTGAAAAATAAACCTAGAATTAGGAGGTCTCACTATGGTCTCCATTCTGTAGTCTCCCCGATTGGTTTTGGTTTAGTTTTAGCTTTGAGTTGTGCAGTGAATTAGTTCTTAAACTTAATTCAGTTCAACTCCCTTCTCATGGTTGCACACACCTCAATGGTTCCATATGTAGCCTAAAAAATATGTGAGATCCTTGGGAAGGTTGTGGGAACCTCCTCATTAGGTATAGGATATATCTACTCTAGTGGCCTTGACTTCAAGTTTACCTACAAATAAAAAAAAGAAAAAAAGGGATTTGTGAGTTTCTTGAGTGAAGCATCCAAATCATATTAGTAAATAAAAATATAGAAAGAAAATAAAATTAAAAACTTACCCACCGGCTCGATGAGGAGGGCCCGAAGGTCCCTCCCTACTCCCTTTTAGTATTCAAAGATTGAATTTAAAATACAACAAAATGAAATAAAACTAAAGTTCTAATTTAAGTGCATCAAATATGATAAAAAGAAATGTGAAAATCAGAAAAGAGAGTGGAGAAATGAGCCTATTTCTGCAAAAGGACAATGGTAATGGAATGCCCAATTCTTTGGCCAAAACTTCAATGTTGCTGAGGAATTTGACCCCAGACCTTAGGAGAGTTTCATGATCGTTGTGAAACTCCTTTGTTAGAATGTTGAGAGTTCCTTCACCAAAATAATGATCTCTAGTATAAATTTTGGGGTCCCTTTGTTAGCGAAAATGGGTGGCTTTTATAAGCTTAGAAATCAATTGTTTAGGAGAGATTTTAGGTGCTAAATTTGGGCAATTTTTTAGTCAACGACTACATAAGAATTAGACAGTTGAGATTATGTCATGTCATCAATCTAAACTAGAGAAAATCCAGATCAATGATTAGATGAATTTTGGTAAATTTTGGAAAATTTTCGGTGAAAAAATCTCATTGAAAATACATAATAAAATATTATCCAAAAAGGTGGAGCCACAGATTTTGGGATTTTTCAAAAATAAAAAATTTAAAAGTTTAAAAAATTGAATTTTCAATTCTATTTTCAGCCTATTTTAGCCCATTGTCAGTATATTTTTGATCCATTTTTTCACGAATTTCAATCCATTTCCCCTGGTGTACTTTTTAGATAAAAGTTTAGATCTTTAAACATATTGTAATTTTACAAATAAATTCTTGAGAATTAATTTTTCACAAATAAATTTATTTTAATAATATTTTACATCATATGAATTTAAAATATCAAATCTAAGATATTTTGTAGAAAATGTGAATTTTGCACATAAACCCTCAAAAAATAATTTAATAAATAGGTCTCTAAAATTTATAAAATTACAATTAAGTCCGTTATAAAGATTAAATCACCACTTTTCTAGTAATTGTAAATCTAAAATATTTGAAAGCATGAAAAGTGGATTAGGATATGATGCTTATGCAAATAAACCCTCAAAAAGTATAATTTTATAAGTAGATACCTAAAACTTATAAAATCTGGACTAATTCTGATTTTAAATATTAAAGCCCCACTTTTCTAGAAAATGCAAATCTAAGACATTTAAAAATACTAGAAGATTGACTGGAATTTGGTACTTTTATAAATAAAATTTTTGAAAATTTTGACGTAATATAAGAGTTTGCATCATGAGATTTGATCAATTAAGTCAATTTGAGACTATATGTCTAAGATTTAGAGAACTAAAAAGGTGAGTATCTACATTTATGAGGTACCTAAGGTCACTTTCAAACATCTCTCCGAAGGTAGTGAACTCATATCTAAACTCCTCTCTAAGATTTTTACTATTTGCTTCCGATCCCTATAGGTCCAGCTCGGTTCCATCTAGAAAGCAAAATATACTTGCCAAGTGTTCAACATTTTTCTTTCTAAAGGTCAGTTCAGTAATTTAGACCCTCACTTTAGGGACACCTATGAGTAATGGGGTTGGTTAATTTTGATTTGGACATGTATGTTCTTATGAACTAGTTTCCAAGCTAAAATACGTTAGAAATAGCATAGGTATTTTTGTATGCTTTATCACATGTAAAACTAAAGTAAAACTATAAAGTTTTTTTGAGTTTATCATATTTTCTATCCTATGGTTCATATGACAGGTTGTCCGTACTAAAATAAAAGTCTATATGTCGAATTGAAAATACCGAAGCTAGAAAACTTACTTGAGGCTAAAGCCAGAGAGGCAAGGATGGAGATAGACCTCGAACTGGCTATTGCACAAGTTGGAACGATGATTGGACATGAGGTGAATCTCTGTGCAGCTATAGAAGTAGGCACAAAAACCCAAACTAGTGGCACCCTAAGCTTCAAGGGCCAAAAATACTTGTCTCGAGTGGTGGTCAAAGCAGCAGTATCCTTGGAGGTTAGAGTACCTTTACTAGAGGAGGAAGGAGCAGACAAGGATGCCATTGAACCATACTTGTCGACTGAAGCAAGGATTCACCAGAGAGAAAAGTGCTTGAGGTTGCATATGGCCAAAATGGAGAAAAAGGATGAAGAGACCTTCATATAACCCTCACCAAACTATTAAATTCTCTCCACATGGTTTGATCTAGGCCATTAAAGCTCCAAGGGTGGGAGTTGATTCAGTATGAAGATTATGAGGTACACGTGTCGACATTGGGATGCACCTTGGTAGTTGAGTGAATGGCTTGGTGTCGTCCCCTAGAAATGAGACAAAGTCTAATGTTTTTGTAAGATTTGACGGGGAGATAGCTGAAATTTTGAAAGATCGAGTGACTCACATTGCCCATAATTTGATGAAATGGTGGCTCGAATTCCAAAGGGTCTTGGCATTTGGTGGCTCATATCAATTCAGCGAGACTAAGTTGACCCCACTTATCAAGTTAACTTTACTCTTTGAGTTTAGGAATCAAGGCTTATAGTTGGGGATACTGATGATATATTAAACTAAAGTGCTTAGGTCAATAAATAAAAAATAAACCAAAATCTAGTTTATGGATCGAGCTACTAATCGAGACTATCGGGGTCACGACATCGAGGTACTAAGGCTAGGTGAGCTTGATGGCCTAGGCATTTGTTCACATAGTGGATTATTATCTTGAGGTAATTTAGAAAGCCCAGTGACCTCAATTATGGATGAAGGTGACTGAGTATTCATGAAAACTAATAGATATTTATCTCCATAGGTTAATTCCGAGAAATCCAAGATTTGTGACAATTTGTTACGAGGAGTTTGGAGGGATTACGACTGAGATCATAAAATTCTAGATATGTCGAGTCGCCTCCAAGCCCTATAAATAACATAGTATTTGTAAAGGTAAGAGACTAATATTCAATTGCATTCTTAACTATTTTTATCATAATTTTTGTTTACTTGGACGTTGAAACGGCTATCACCGAAGAATTTTTAATAGTTTTTTCCACATCTTCTTTCTTTTATAGATTAGTGAGAAAAATAACTTAATAGATTGGAATTGTGAAAAGTTTGCTAGACCGAAACTAGTAACAAATCGAGCTTTATTAATACCTTTACTGTATAATATTCTGAGGATCATTTTTGAAGCCGGTAGAATTTTATTAATAACTAATTTATAGTTGAAAATTTATTCTTAGATCACGTCTCCTCTTGTCATTATTCTTTCTTCAAGTTTGTCTAATACATTTATATTAGATTTTTTTTGAAACCTTGCTATTAATATTTCATTTTAAATCGGGATTTAGTACAAATATAATGGACTGAAATTTTAACGGAGCTTAGTAAAAAAATAAACAGAATTTAACGGGTGTTGATTCATTAACAATCCGCACGGGCTGATCTCGAGCGGGCCCAAACCCGCGCTGGTTGAGGCCCTTGACACCCTTGGGCAGGCTTGGCCGAGAACCTCGATCCACTTTCACGTCCACATACATCGCTTTTCCCTAACCGTCCGATATCCACCATTCCAGATTAATCCCATCATTTCCTTAATCACCCTGCTTAAACCTCGAGATATAAAATTACAAACTACCCCAACTAATTCCATCGCCAATAGCAAAGCAGGTAAGGATATTATCGTAAATGAAATAACTAAAGCGGTGTACGTAAAGCGTACCTCGTCCTTCCGTCCCTCTGTACCGCCAAGAGCCGAGCAGAGCTCCACTCCCCTCCCCCGTCCTCCGGCGGCGGCGCATCGGTGCCGTGAACCATTTTCAACCTCTCAAAAAGCATAATTGGCGCCGGAATCATGTCAATCCGGGCGAAGATGCAGGTGCTTGTGGTCCTCCCGGCCCTGATACTCATTTCCGCCGTCCCCTCTCTTTCGGACTCCTCCGTTGAGTTCCTGATCCGCCACGCCGGCGTCGGATCAGACACCGGATCGCCAATTTCCTACGCCAGAGTGATGCGCAAGTCCTTCGGGCCAGCGGGAGCGCTCGCGCTCCAGCTCTGCTTCGCCATCACCAACGCCGGCGCGCTCATCATGTACCTCATCATCGTCGGTAAGGGGAATTCGATTCGATTTGGGGCTCTGATTTGGGAATGGGGGATGCGGGAGTTTGAGATCTGGACGGATGGTGGCAGGGGATGTAATGGCGGGGAGCACGGGGGAGAGGGCGGTGCATCTCGGGGTGCTGCAGGAGTGGTTTTTGGCGAGCGGTGGTGGAATGGGCGCGAGGTCGTGCTGCTGATCACCGTCGCCGGCGTCATGTGCCCTCTGGTGCTGCTCCGCCGCGTTGGTGAGTGCTTTCTTTTTGTGCTTTCGAATTCGATTTTTCCAGAATTTTCCCGGAATTACAGCTCGGTACAATAGGTGTAGAATGCACTGTTATTTCCGACGGCGTTATTATTTTGATAAATAATATTATAATTCAACCATTTAGTCAATATTATTATGAAAGGGACACTCTTCTTTTAATTAAAAAATATAAAGAAAACGCGAATCGGGCGATTGGTAACGGTAGTAGGGCAAAATTGACAGAATCGTGCTTGGTCTATCGCTAGTTGCACCGATTTGATTATCGGAAAATTTACCCATATACTTCTATTGACGAGACATATATAAAATAAATAATTTATTTTTCTAATTAAATACCTTTGAAAAATTAAAATTTATCTAAATACCAACAAATATTCTATTTTTGTTCGATATGTATGCTAGGTTGATAGGTAAACATGAGTAATTTCATCTATCCTAATAATAGAAAAAGTACATTAATGATTAGGGTCTTTGAGTAAAAATTTTAACATTATAATTTTATATTTTTAGAATATAAGTGTAAAAATTTTATAAATAATTAAGCATGGAAATTGAATTCAATAGTTATAGTTAATTTTGGCCATAGACGTCTAGATTTATGGCTCAAAGGAGCGAATAAATTTAGAACTTATTGAAATCATTTATTTCTTTAGACGGCAAATTTAGATATATATTGCTAATTGAGTCTCTGTCACCATTGATTTTGGTTGAAAAACTCATTGAGATTTTGACCCATTTGGTTGATGCGTTTTATCAATTTGCAAAAGAAGAGGACTGTGAAGAAAATAATTAAAAGTTCTTTGACAGATCTCTAGTCAATTACTGTAAATTTAAAGTGCAAAAGAAGAGAATTGAACATTAGTTCATATTATAGTGCACTTCACTTCTCTATATATTCATCTCTTGATTTTGTCTAAGGTTTGAGTTGGATCTTGCTCCACGAATCCTTTTATATCCTGATTTTTTCATGACAGTTCTACAGATTTAGCATTTCCTAAGTTGACTCTTTGAATCTCAAAAATACCTAAACTAGAGCTACCTTAGTTCAATGAGACTCTCCCAAAGTGTTCGAACTGGGTAGCATATCGAATCACTTGATTACTCCAGTGTTGGCCCAAAACCAATTTGATTTAGTAGCATGGGGTGAACAACCATACCACACAGGCATGTTCAGTGTTCCAACAATGCCCTAGCCTTAGGTGACAAGTGCCATTGGTTTGGTGCATGGGGTTGCGTTTAGAACTAGTGAACCTACCATGTTTCAAAGTGACCATTGACATTCCTTGGGATTTGCACTTCTACAAATCACGTAATATTTTTAGCATTTGCGTGTTCTTAAGACAATAACTTTGAGCTATCAAATTAGTTCCTCAAGATGTCACTTAAAGTCAACATGTGTTCCTTGAGATTGCTACCCCAGACTGCCTTTTGGTGATCAACCTCGAATACCTGACACATGTCTAGGATTCGAGTGCCAAACTTTGAAATTCCACTTTTAGCTTTCTGTGGCTTAGATTGAGCCATGTGGGAAGCATCTAGCGGCTCAATGAGGCATATAAGATTTCCTATGCCTTCATTCACCATGTTCAACTCTCCTTGCTTCCTACATTTTTCTCTGGTGATTTATGCTCCAGCTCTTGATCTTCTCCAACAATGACTTCTCCAACTTTCTCTTCCACCTCTAGTGATGCTACTTCGATACGTGAGAGTACTGTTGCCCCCACTATTGCTCTCCCATTGGTGCTCCTCATGCTTACCATGTAAAACGCTATTGAATCGGGCTCTATAGCCATTTTTTGTGGCCACTCAAAGAGCCAACAGTTGGACTCCTTCCACAACTATCCGTCAACTTTGAGTAGTTTTTGCATCGCATCTTTTGGTTTAGCTAATAGCCATATTTAGTTCAACGTTGAAAATTTTACTTCGGTTTTCCAACTTGTCATACAACCTAGGGCAAAAAACATGATAACTTTAGAAGAATTGTAGGCTTACCTCTGATATAGCATGTGCATGTAAAACTCCTATAATTTTAGTAACGGTTTAATAGACTCTTGGTTCAATTTGTGACTAGTCTTTAGGATAACCTTTTCAACCAAACCAAAAATTTAGTTACCCTACTATTCATGATTGGTGTACCTAAACTAACGAAAGCGCCTCTTGAGGTGAGAGTTTAGATTACCAAACCAATCCTCTTGAAGAAAAACATCAACCAATTGGTCAAGACGTTTGGCTTTTTAGACTCCAGTAAGATGCAAACTTGGTGAAGGCTTGGGAGGAATCTAAAGTAACTTACCTCTAGAGTGACAATCTTGCAACTCTCCTCACACAGGCGAAGGACAAGGTGATAGTCGAGTTCTAACTCGGTAGGAAGAACCTCGGGTCTTGAGGGCAGCTCTCAACCAACTCCATCGAAAAAAGGATATCTATGCTGTCGAGACCTCGTGGTCTGAATCCATCGAGATCCGAACTTTGATCTAGTTGACCTCCACATTGAGTTATACAATAAGGCCTCAAGAGGGAGTACGAGGAGTTGATTCAAAACGTTCCTATCCTCAAGGAAGGAGGAGAATTGGAAGATGACTTTAATTCAGACTTCTCACTTTGAGAGGATGACGATATTGCCGAAGTCATTGAAGGAACTGACTTTCGAGGTCGGAGACATGACTACCTCATTGTAGTTTTTTTTTTTGCACGATGTACTATGCCTCAGACTTGTCCCCAAAATTGGTGAAATGTCTTTTTGTCTATTTATGTTATGGTTCGGATCCAATTGTGTGGTTTGTTGTTAACTAATATAACAAACAACTTAACCCAAGTTTTAGCTCAGTGTTAATTGTTCTACAATGAATCAAATATCATGATTTCATCCCAAAATTAGAGTTTCAACTTGGCATAAACTTCACTACTCAGTTCAAAACCAAATTTTTCTTGAAAAATTTCCAAAAGTTTGGAACAAATAATTGTCAACAAAATGTCTAAGTTCCACATTATGACAAATAACTTGTTTGATTAAGACCTAGCGAAAATCAATTTAATCATCTAAGATTTTTCAATAATTCATCCCAATTTCTACCTTGAAATGATGAGCCAGTTTGATTCATTATCTACCTTAGATTTTAAAGAAATTTTGCTCAATGTAATTTACTTTGAAGAGAGCCTTTTTTGCCTAGTATTTTGGCACTCGACCCATTTCTTCTCACTTCGATCAGATGTGTCACTTGGAGCTAGGTTGTTTACTTTGATCAAACATGTAGCATATCACCAAACATTTTTGTCTTGGATAGATGTGTAATTTGGAATTGAAGCTTTCATCTGATCAAGTTCATAGCTTGTCATCAAGATCTTTTACCTCGGATAGGTCCATGACTTGGAGCTAGATATTTTATTTGGTCGAACTTATAGCTTGTCATTATATTATTTTACCTCAAATATGTCTATAACCTAGAGCTATGTCTTCATTTGGTCAAGCCTGTAGCTCATCATTGAGATGCTTTGCCTCAGATATGTTCATAACCTAAAACCAAGTCTTTTATTTGGTCAAGTTTATAGCTTATTGTCGAGCTTTTTTTTTTTTTTTGCCTTGGACAAGTTTATAACTTGGAGCCTAGTCTTTCAACTTGGTTAAGCCCATATCTTGTCACCAAATATATTTGCCATGAAGAGGTTCTTAACCTAGAGCTAGATTTTTCATTCAATCAAGTCTCTAGCTTGTCACCGAGTTGTTTTGCCTTAGGCAGGTTTGTAATTGGAGCCAGGTCTTTTATTTGGCCAAGCTCATAGCTTGTGACTAAGGTTTTTTTTAACCCTTCGAGTGACATGTTTAGGTAGAAAAGAACATCATAATTGTATTAGAGGAAGAATCGTTTTAAATTCTTTAAATGCTAGTGTGTGGCATCACTTTTTCATGTAAATGCTCCAAATCGAATGCTCTCAGTGCCACAATGTTGAGTTTTAAATGTCTTGAACTCTAATTAGAGTTTGAGTTAAAGTAGGAATTCAAAGTTGGATTTAGATTTATATTATTAGGAGTTGTAATTAAGTAAAACTAAAACCCAATAAGAGTCTATAAATATACTATAATATATAGGGCTTATGTGTGGCGTAATATAAAGGTTGAACTAGAGAGAAATAGAGAAAGAGGAATAGAGAGAATAGAGAGAAGAGAAAGAGAGAGAGTGTCGGCTCTCGTGTGTGGGTCTTTCTAGTGCTTCTCAGTGGTCTCTCGTGGTGGTTCCTCGTGGTGTTCTCTTGGAGATTCTCTCTGGAGGTGGAGATGTTATTGAGGCTTGGAGAAAGAGTTTAGTTGAAATAAGGTGATTCGTGAAACTTCCGCTGCGAATCCCAACAATTGGTATCAGAGCACGCCCAAGTCGCTTTGTGAGGTCTTCTTTCTCAATTCAGAGACAACTTTTCAGTAGCCTAGTCCATGAGGTTGGCATGATGAAATACCTAATCAATTGATTATAGCTCTTGACCTCTACTCGAGCATTATAGTAACAAGCTACACAACATTGATATTTTGCCACCTTTGTACGAGCTTTTTGCTAAACTGCTGGTAGTATATCTTTATCAATCCTTTGGTTCATCTCATTAACTTCAGGGTCACAGACTTTGGTTTGGAGTGACTGAAGGCCGATTTCCAGTAGGATGATAGCTTATATCCCATACACCAACGTTAATAGAGATTTCTTAGATGCAGTTTGAGGGGTGATTCTGTATGACCACAACATATGAGGCAACTGTTTCACCCATGCCCTCCTCTCTCTCTCCAAATGCCTTTTCAACCTTAAAAGTAAGGTTTAGTTCATTACCTTTGCTATGTTGTTTGATTGAGAATGCTCTACCGAGCTAAACCTATGCTCAATGTGGAGGTGAGTATAGTTCTCCTTGAATTTCAAGTTGTTGAATTATTTGCCTTTATTGGTGACTAGCACTCATGATAATCCAAATTGGCATATGATATTTTGTTAGAAAATCTCTTGGATTGTCTTCTTGGTAATCATTGTCAATGGTTTAACTTTCACTCACTTGATAAATTAATTAGAATTTCCTCTATCTTGAGGCCAACCAAAATGCGCTTAAGATATCCATGCTCGACTAGTCAAAGGGTCAGATGATTTACGTCTACTGGGGCAGAACCACTTGGCTAGGTATATTGAGGCACATCTTTGGCACTGTTCACACTTAGCAATGAACTCGGTCGCTTCAACTGCTCTATTTATTCAGTAATATCTCAACCCAAGGAGCTTGTGAGCTAATGCTCATCTGCCTCTATGACTCCTGCATATTCACTTGTGCACTTTCCAAAGGGCATAATTTGCTTTAGATGCTGTCAAACAATAAAGGAGTGACCATGCAAGTGACCTCTTATACAAAAGCCTTTCCACTATGGTAAAGCTTGTCACAGCCTTTTGATCCTTTAAGCTTTTTTTGAGTTTTCTGGTAGTCTTCCCTCATGAGATTGTTTATTATAGGATCCATCCAATTTGGCATCTCGGTTATAGTATTCACCTTGGTGGTATTGAAGTACCTCGATTGACTGAGATTCTTCATGAAGATTTGCCATGATTGTGAGTTCAATTAAGCTAAGGCTAGCTGCGCTATGGCATCTACTATTGTATTGCTATCCTCTAGGATCTAACACACTTTCACATTGTCCATTCTCTCAACAAGCTTTTGTGTCACAACCAAGTATTGAGCCATCACTTAGTCTTTTGCTTCATATTCTCCTATTGCCTGTAGGCATATGAGTTGAAAATTGTTGAATACCTTTAATTTCTTGGCCTTTACAATTAGTGTCACCCATAGATCGAGAAATGCTTCATATTTTGTTATATTATTTGACGCAGGAAACTCAAGTCAAGTTGAGTATTTTGCTACTCTTTTATCTAGCTCAGCAATCATTATAACATTTTGGGGCATTCTTGACATTTCAAAAATGCCCCTAATAATGCAAAAATCGTCAGGAAAAGATTTTCGGTATTTTTTCACGTGCTCAAGAAATGCCAAAAAAAATAATGTCATAAAAAGTCTTAGCATTTTTAAAATGTCGGGAAAACTTATTCTCGGTGTTTTCTGTGGCGGTTGACAAATATTGGCAAAAAAATATTTGAGGTATTTTCTCAAAAAATGCTAGAAATATTCTCGATATCTACTATTCAAATACTAGGAATATTCTTGATATTTACTATGCAAACATTTGAAAATTCTTGACATTTTACTATAAAAATGTTGAGAATTTTACTACTACTACAGTAACATAATACAGTAAAATAGAAATTACACCTATTAGTATTTTTACAGTAAAATATAACTTATAGCATAATATCTTTATAGAACCATGTATACAATTTCATTGATCAATATTTAACTTGCAAAAATTCTAATAATATAAAGTACTCTATTAGAACTCTACATTGGTGCAAACTATACTTGTGAAAGTAGTCTCAAACCACAATACTAATCCATGACACCAAAAGCCTTAGACTTTCTGTTTGTACCATCTCCAAGAGGATGGCCCTGTCTTAACTTTAATTCGAAGCTCTTGATGAAATCCATGTCGCCTATCTTTATGGTTGCCAAGTCAATATCCTAAAGAAATACAAAACCAAGCATTAAACTTTAAAACCAAATATTGCTAAAAAAACAAAGGTAGTACAAACCACTATTATCATAAAATAAAAAGAAGCCCTTAGAGCCTAGGTGCTAGCTACAGGCCCTAAAATCCTCAAGAAGTCCAACGATCCCAGTACTATCCTAACTACTAACTTAAAATAGTTTAAAAAAGACATAAATTACAAATATCTCTTAAACTACAATTATGTATTCAATTTGGCAAAATTTGTTACTGGTTCGTAAAAACTATATACCTAAGCCAGAAACACAATCAAGGTCTAGCAAAGATACAACACAAGAAAATGCAAAACACACATGAAAGAAAGATAGCTAACTGAGATTATATTTTGAAATTAGATAGTTTTAGTAATGATTCTTCAAATTTCAGGCATGAAAATTCTAAGAAATAAAATTTCAATTTATTGTTTCTTGGAAGGCAAACAATCATACTTCCAAGTAAGACTAAGAGAAATCATTTCAAGGGTGGAGGCCAACTCTAATAGATGTTTGTGTTTAAGCATCTTGTTGGTTATTAGATTTTTTTATTGTTGGTTTTCTTCATATTTTATTAATAGAATGTTAGAAAATATGGAGGAATTTTCCCTCATTTGCATGTATATCCTCTCACATATCATCTTCTGTACTACTTTTTAGTTACATTAACTAACATTTTCAACAAGAAGAAGGAATCCATGCCAAATCACCAAACACTACAACATGGATTACTCAAAAGAAAAAAAGAAGAAGAAGCCCTATGTACCATTCTTTCATCCAGCCTAGCATGCAAATCATCCAAATAGATAATGACTTGCATAATCAAACAAGACACTATTTCATGCAATGGCTGTAGTGTTATTATCTTAACAGCACACCTTTAATATCATAAAATCCAGTATTAAATAAACCAAAAGGCACTATCCCAAATTTAGTTGGTGATAGCAGCACTGTGCAATGTCAAAAAGCTTAGAAGGCAAAGACAAATATTAGCAGGATAATAAACAAAAGCAAAACAAATTACCTTGTTGACAAGAATAGTTCCTGCCAAACCTCTTATTCCAGCAATACCTCGAGGAGGTGGAAGAGCACAATCATCTCCAACAATAACCATCTAAAAATATTTTATGTACTTTAGTTTATAAAAAATCAATTTTAGACCTATTCAAGTTGTTGGAGTTATCTTTGACATTTACCTCCATTTCATAACCCTCTGATTCGCTTGTTCAGCAGCTAAATCAAAACTGAGTCAGTCTTCAGTATAATTCTATCAATACAACAATCTGAATCTCCTTAGAGCAATAGCACTTGTACAACCAAGACAATATTGATCATTCATATGGTTGAAACATAAAACATCAAAATAAAGGAAAACCAACAAAATACAAAAACTGTCAATCATCAAGAGCACAGAAAAAATACTATTTAACGTAAGAACATCTTATCATAGGAACATTGGATCACAACAGGAAACAATCAAGAAGGGAAAAGAAAACCCTACTAGATCTCTAGTATCAGCTTATGCAATTCAAGATGGAGCTCCTCGAATTTGTCTTGTACTCCACTAGTGACCCATTTGGCCTGAAAGCAACAACTTGGATGAATTCTATACCCATAATAGGAACAAACAACATGATGAAAAGTTTCTGTAAATGCATAATATAGAGCATGTTCTTCTAGTCATCACACCAAATTTGTCATTAAATTTCCAAATTGAAAACTCTAGTGACGGAGGTCGAGCATGGGTGCGGGAGGGCCAAATGCGGGCGTGGGAGGTAGAGCATGAGCATGGGAGAGCCAAGCACGAGCATGGGAGTCGAGCATGGGCATTGGAGGATTGAGTGCGGGCACGGGTCACAGAGCGCAGGTGTGGGAGGCCGAGTAGGAGCATGGGGGCCAAGTGCGGGTGTGGGATGTCGAGCATGGGCATGGGAGGTCGAGCCCAAGTGTGGGATGACTGAGGCATGGGCGGGGCGGGTTAGTGTTGTCATGGGCCAAGGCATCGGCGGGTGGGGGGCCTGGGTGTGGGGCAAGCACAGGCGAGTACAGCAGCGAGTGTAGGTGGGCTAGATGACAGGTGGACGGTGCTAGAGTTTGAGAAGGCTTGTGAATAAAGGGGGTGGCTAGCTGTACAGGTTTTTTGAGAGAATATAGGTCGGAAGTTCCTGATATTTTCAAGAGAAACATCAGCATTTCTTCTCATATATCAGCAATTTATCAACATTTTTCTTGAAAATGCTAAAAAAATTTTGGCATTTGACAAAAAATGCTAGAAAACCCTAGCATTTTCTTAACTACCCAGAAAAATTTTGGCATTTTTGGTTAAATGCCATTTGTTATCATCATTTTTAGTAAGATGCGGGAAAATTCTATGTCAAAAAATTCATTATAAAATGAAGGTATGTTCTTATTTAATCCATGTATTTTTTAAAAAATTAATTAAATAATTTTTTTGTGTCACTATTTTATTAACTAGGTTTCTCATTTTCTAAGGTTTTTGACAATCATCGGGGTAATTAATAATAGGGGCTTACGTCTATTGGAAGTTATATTCTCACAATACCTAATAGCGTACTTAAAATTAAAATAAATTTTAATTTATGATTCGAGTTCACTCCTAAGATTTCTGCTATCTTGGGTGATTAACTTCAATCCCACAAATTTTGGTACACCTGGTGGGACTTAATTTTTCCTCCAAGTAGAGAAACCTAATTAAAATAGGCACATATCAGAAGAAAAAATGTTAAAAGTTAATAATTAATTAAGAGAAAGGGAAATGGTATCACCAAGTGGTCCTCCTGCCTCAATCCACACCATCATCCTTAGTGGAAGATTTATAACATACTTCGTCAACCAATGATCACCACGGGGGCAAAGTTGCAACACATTTTGTCAATCAATAATCATTACAGGGGTAATGGAAGTCCACATAAGCACAAATCAACCCTTCATCTGTCACTTAGTAGGTAATGACTAAGTCCACTTAGGGAGTAAAGATCTCTCGTCTAGGGGGCATAGATCTCCTGTTTAGGGGTAAGGACCTCCTATTCAGGAGTAAGGGCCAAATTCATTTAAAGGGGTTAAGTCCAAATACTATTATGTCAATCCTCGATGACAAAATAACAACCATCATAGGGGCAAATGGAGTTCACATTAGCTATCGAGCTATGTCCAACTCTACACAATTCATGCATGGTGCTTTTGCTTTCATTAACAACATCACTATTTCTAGCATTGCTAATGCTACGATTGATCCAGTCATGGTTCACTTCTCTAGTACGAATAAGCCTCTCATCTCCTACCCTATGTGTAAAGATTAAGTCCACCCAAGGAGCAAAAGATCGAGTCCACCTACGAGACTAAACATGTGTAAAGATTAAGTCCACCCAAGGAGCAAAAGATCGAGTCCACCTACGGGACTAAACAACAAGTCCACTATAGGGGCAAAAGACCAAGTCCACCAAGAGGTAAGGACCAAGTTTGTTCTAGTGGCAAAGGTCAAATTTTAATATGTTGAATCTTGACGATGAAATAGAGGTTTTATTAGCACAAAAAAGGACATTAGTCTTTTAAAAACTAAGTAATAAGCAAAAAATAATTTTGACTGCCTATAACTTATTAGAGAAAGGATCAATGGGACATTTAGTCAACTTGGAGATATAGAACTGAACCTAAAGCTAGATTCTACAATCCTCACTGGCAATGGTACAAAAGATAAAGGAGAATAATAGAAGAATATACATTCATTTTTCTTCAACTAGGAAAGGGGTAATGACATTTTTTAACACCAAATTGATTAATGGACAAATAATTAAATCTAAAAAGAAGGATGCTTGCACCAAGTTAACAATATGGAAGAGCCAAATGGTTGCATAAGCTTCAAAATCACAAAAAAAATAATTTAAACCTATGACAAAATGTCTAGTCACATCAAAATTGACTAGTTAAGTATGCATTTCATACTTCTTGAGGTAAAATATAAAATAAAAAAATTCACTAGGAAAAATAAAATAAAAAAATTTCTTGGTATTCGAGTAACATATCTTCTATTTTAGAGATAAGGTCTCTGAAAATGAAATGTTAATAAAATCAAGGATGGTCCATGATGAAATCTAATGGAGTTAAAATCCCAACACTTCGCTTATCCATAGATGTTCTAAGTTAACTTTAGGAATGCAAACTTAAAAATACAATGACAAATTCACAAGTAACTAAAATCTTATGAGAAAAGTTACTTCAAAGATAAAAATGCTAAGATCAAAAGATAATCTCTCGAGAATTTTCTTCTAGAGGTAAAAGATCACTCCTCTTTAAAAAAAGACAAAAGAAAAATTGAAAATAAAATCCTAAATAGACAAGTCTCATATGAAAAACTACGGCAAGAGAAGTAGACTTAAAGAATAAGAACTAGTTGACATCTGCAAGCTCGCAAATCTTGGATCCTCAAAAGAGGAATGAGATTACTACTGAAAAAAGATAAAAAAAGATAGAAGAAAAAAGAAAATAAGGGGAAAAATTGGATCACATGCCGAAATTAAAAGGACTAACCCAATTTCATCTCGATATATTATCAATCAAGAAAGATCATCTAAAGAGTATGTACCGGTTGGCATTTATTGGTGTATAAACCTTGAAAATTGAAGCTAAGAGACATCTGAGATCAAAGCCAAAGTCAATGAAGTAACTAACAAATAACAACATAGTGAAAATAATAAAGTCATCAGAAAAGTAAATTCTTGAAGAAAATATTGCATTAGATAAAAAGTATAAAGAAAGGTTGATTGGTGACTTACCACCTTTTCTGACCCAAAACTATCCTCAAACTTTAACAAACCTAACCAAGTAAGAGGTCTTAATTGAAGATGAAAGGATATATTGCCTATCAACCAAAATATTTTCGAAATAATAAATCTATAAAAATTTTTCTTTCAAAAAAATACAAACACATATGCTTTACATCATTTTCTTCTTCCAGCATCATAATCAAATTAAAAAAGAGAGAAAATATCACTTTAAAAGGCTACTTCTCTCAAAGCTTATGCACCAAACTAGAAGATGAACTATTAGCTTGAAGTATTGCAACTCGACAAGCATCAATCAAGGTTTCTACTCACTAAGTCACCTGACCACCACAACATGTCCTACTCCAGCATGTCAATATGGCATTATAGAAGACAAGTCTCATAAAAATAGTAACTTCTTGCTTTATTCTTTGCCCTACCAAAACATGGTACAAATGACAAGATGAAGAAGCTTTAGGATGGCATTCAAGATAGCCCTCCAAGCAATCAAAGACAAATTGGTTGGATTGATTGGTCAAGCCATCAACCACTACCTACAAGAGATCAAAACTGGAGGCATATCTTTTCGTAGGCCCTTTGATTCTATGGCCACTCCACTATAGGTTGGGATCTCTTCTCCTAACCATTGTCAAGGGATAGTCTTTACATTGTGGATAAAAGGGTTCTAATCCACAGAAAAGAAAAGTAGAACTCCTTTTGATTAAAACAGGATGTTACTCCTTTACTATTATATTCAAGGAAGAAAATGGAAAATACCCGCATCTAAAGTATATGAGAATATGCAATAACTCTCTTCCAAAAATGAATGATGATGTCAGGTAGCATATTGCCTAAGCATCCATCATGAAAACTCAAGCAAATAATAAATCCATTCTCTTATTAAAGCATATGGTAAGGGTAAAGTCAAGTCCTCTTTCATTCAAACACTTAAGAAAAGCATGTTGCTAAAGCATTTAAAGTGGACAACCAATTTATTGGATTAATACCAAGTGAGATCTTCGTTTCTCACCATTAAGAGGTTATAGATAAGAAAATCAAGACTCTCCCACCACTACTTGGCTTGCAATCCTTGAGCATCACTGTCTCCAAACTGCTATAGAGACCTCTCGCTGTGAACTATCACGTGATGCCATAGCCACTCGTCCTCCTCCTTCTTCCAGAACCAACCACAATCCATCTCCTTCCTCCTCCACAACCCCAATTTATACTCTCTCCCAAACCCTAAACTATAGAGAGAGATGAACCTCCATGGCAGAGACTTGAGTGCCTTCTTCTCCTCTACCAAAGCTGCTCCTCCTCAGCTGCTTCAAGGTCGGCAAGCTCCTCGGCCACGACAACTTCACCAAGGTCTACCACGCTCACAATGCCCACATCAGTGAGAGCATCACCATCAAGGTCCTCAACAAGGAGAAAACCCTCAAGGGTGGCCTCGTTGCCCGCATGAAGCACCATGGTCATCCAAGCCAAAAAGGGGGCCAGATCTAGCCGCAATGGGCCAGATCTTGCTAGTAGAAGGGAGAAGGGAGGGCCTTGTCCTCCCTTTGTTGCTCGTCAGCCAATCTAGGGGCTGGATCCAATCAAGATGAAAATTGTGGTTGGGCCCGGTTATTGTGTAGAAGAATGGGGAAGGGAAGAAGATAGAGGAGAATATAAAAGAAAACAAAATAAAAAGTTGACAAAAAAAAAAGTAGCCATGGACAAGGGAGAAGAGCATGGAACTGAAGAGAGAAAAAAAAGAAGTTATCCAAAAAAAAGTTACATCTTGCCTTGATTTCCATGCCACTAATCACCGTGGTCATACATGATCATTCAAAGATAGTGTTGAAGATGGTAGACACTATGATCCTACTGTGATCACCTGCAGCCCTTTAAAAATGGCGATGAAGATGGAGGGCCCCATGACCCTGCTATGACCATCTGTAGTACCTCGAAGACTGTGATGAAGATGGTAGACCTTGTGACCTCGCTGCATCAACCCACAGCCCCCTTAAAGATAAGGAATCCTCATTGCACTCAACCAACCTTCCGGCTAACATGTAAGCCATCCATCGGGCTTGCACTCAGCCAGCCTTCTGGCACACTGCCAAATTAGCATTTAGGCTTGCATCTAGCTCAGACTTTGAGTTCGCACTAAGCTAGCTTTCAAGCTCTCTTTCAGCCTTTGGTCTGCATCCAAGCCAATTTCAGTCCGCAATTAGCCAGCCTTCGAGCACGCACTTAGCTAGCTTTCGAGCACGCATTTAGCCAGCCTTCGGGCTCGTACTCAGCTAGCCTTTAGGCTTGTACTTAGCCAGCCTTTGGGCTCCATTTAATCAGCTTTCAGGCTCTTACTTAGCTAGCTTTTGAGCTCTTACTTAGTCAACCTTTGAGCTCGCATCAAAGCTAGCATTTGGGCTCGCACTTAACCAGCTTTCGAGCTCGCATCCAAGCTAGCCTTCTAGCTCGTATTTAGTTAGTCTTTTGGGCTTACACCCAGCCAGTCTTTGGGCTCATGCTTAGTTGGCCTTTGGGCTTGCATCCATGCCGGCCATCGGGCTCGCACTCAGTTAGTCTTTGAGCTTGCACTCATCTAGCTTTCGGCCTTGCACTCAGCCAATCTTCGAGCTCACATCCAAGACAGCGTTCAAACTAACACTCAATAAGCCTTCAGGCTTGTACTTAAGCTAGTCTTTAGGCTTACATATAACTAGCATTTAGGCTTACACTCAACCAATTTTCAAGCTCGCATTTAAGCTAGCCTTAAGTTTAGTACTTAGTCAGTCTTTGGGCTCGTATCCAGGCCAGCATTCAGACTTACACCAGCCAGCCTTCAGACTCGTGTCAAAATTAGCCTTCAAGCTCACACATAACTATCATTCGAGCTTACATTTAAACTAGTCTTTGAGTTTGTGAACTAAACCAGTCTTCAGATTCGCACATTTAAAATCAGGCTATGGGTCCGTTTAAAATCATCATAAATAACTAAGGACCCTCAAATTAAATTATTTAAAATAAAGTAACTCAATTATATTAAAATTAAATTAAATTCAAACAAATGGATAAATGCTAAGCTGGCTCAAATGAATCTAAATCGATCAAACAAATATACTAAAGCCCAAATTGAGCTAGACTTGAAGTCTAACCAGGTTCAAGTTAGGTCAATTAGAATCTGAATTAAATTAACTTGAAATGAAACCTTGAGTAGGTTGAATCAAATCGAACAAAAAGAGCAAACTCAAAGTCAAACCAAAACCAAACTAGGTTGAGTCTGAACTAAAACTAAATTGAATTAAATCAACTTGAACTTGAACTAAAATCCAGCAGTCCCAGACTTTATAAAGGTCCAATATAAGGTCAAAACTTAACTCAAGGTAAATAAAATCAAATTCAAACCTGAACTATATTAGTCTCAATGGAACTAATTAGCATCAAACTGAGTCCCACTAGGAGTGTTGAAACTTTTATAATACTCCAAAATTATGAACAAAGGGTGATATCACCCTCTGACCTGAACTTGAATTAGTTCGAATAGAACTAAATAATGTCAAACCGAGTCCCATTGGGTATGTTAAACCTTTGGTAATATTCTAAGGTTATGAACAAATGGTAATATTATAACCCTAACCTAAACTAGAGTTAGTTCAAATAGATCTAAATAAAATAAAACTAAGTTTTGTTGGGCATGCTACAAAAACCTTTAGCAATATTTCAAAGCTATATCCAATTTTATAAGTCGTTGGTGATGCTACCAAAGTAAAAAAGTTAATCGCCAATACATTCAAAGCTATTGGCAATACTTCAAATATATACCCAATTCCCTAAGCCATTGGTAACATTGTCAAATTAAAGAAGTTGATTACTGACACACTCAAAGTTGGTGGCCACACTTCCAAGTAATATCCAACTCCATAAGTTATTGGCGATACTACCAAATTAAAGAAATTAATTGCCAATATGCTCTAAGTTATTGACCACACTTTCAAGTTATATCCAACTCCATAAGCTGTTAGTGATACTACCAAACCAAAGAAGTTAATCGTCGATATGATCAAAGTTATTGACCACACTTCAATGCTATGACCCCTAAGTCGTTGATAACACTACCAAATCAATAAAGTCAAATAATAATGTGCAAAGTTAATGTTATTATGCCATACTTTGTGCTTAATGTTATTAGCCATACTTTAACCTAGTCAACTCCATAAGTAGTTGACGACGTACTCTTTCAAGCTAGTCAACCTCACAAACAGTTGACAAAATGCTCTTTAAGCTAGCCAGCCCCAAAAGTAGTTAGTGGCATATATTCAAGTTATACCCAACCTCATAAGAAATTGGTGATGCTATCCAAATCACGAAGTTATCACCTATATCTTATTGGTTATGAAAATACTTAAAAAACTAATGAAGTTATCGCCGATGCTCTATCTGCTATAGAAATACTTTAAGGTTAAAAAGAGTTATCGCCAATGTCTTATCAACTAATGGAGTCATTCCAACCCAAAAGGAGTTATTTCTAATATCTTATTGGCTAATGGAAATACTTTGACCCAAACAAAATTATTATTAACACCTTATTGGCTAATGAAAATACCTCAAATCATAAAGTTATCACCAATACTCAAAGCTATTAAAAATATTTCAAACTTCTTTTATTCCCTTCCACGATTCAAGTCGGACGCTATGTGGTTCAGTGCATGGAGAGTGGGGTAGTAACACACATTTAAGCTTTATGTTCTTTCTTTCTTCTCCTCTATTTCTTTTATATTTTCTATACTTTTATGTTAAAATTTATTGTGAAGTGAGGGCATGCCCTTATTTAAGTCATGTATTATTTCTTAAAACCAATCAAATATTTTTTTGTGTCGCTATTTTATTAACTAGGTTTCTCATTTTAGAAGGTTTCTAACAATTGTTGGAATAATTAACAATAGGGGTTTACGCCTATTGAAAGTCATATTCCATAATACCTGATAGCATACTTAAATTAAAATAAATTTTGATTTGTGATTCAAGCTCACTCCTCGAGGTCTTTGCTACTTGGGCCATCGAAATCGATCCCACACTCTTCGAGCTGGTCAACCCCAAAAATAGTTGGTGATGTGCTCTTTTAAGCTAGACAATCTCAAAAGTAGTTGACAATGCATTTTTCAAACTAGTCGACTCCAAAAGCAGTTGACGATGTGATTCTCAAGGCTGCACCAATCTTATAAGTTATTGGTGACACTACTAAATCAAAAAAAAGTTATCACCTACACTTTATCAGTTATAAAAATATTTTAAAATAAAAAAATTATCACCTACACCTTATTGACTATAGAAACATATCAAAAATCAAAGAAATTATCGCCTATACTTTATTTCCTATGAAAACATTTCAAGGTTTTATTACCATTGCTTTTTTGGCTAAAAGAAATACTCCAATCCAAAAGAAGTTATCCTTGATGTCTTATTGGCTAATGGTAATACTTTAAATTAAGAAGTTATCACCAAAACTCAAAACTACCTCAGGCTAATTCCGACAAGCTACCAGCAATCCCAAACCAAATAAAGTTATCACCAAATCTCAAAACTATGGGAAGCACTTCAAACTTCTCTTATTCCCTTCTATGATTCAGATCGGATACCATGTAGTCCAAATATGGGGAGAAGAACAGTAGCATACATCAAAATTTCTTCTCCACTCTTTTTCTTTTCTTTATTTATTTCTTTTATATTTTTTATAATTCGATGTCAAAATTCATTGTAAAATGAGGCTTTGTTCGTACTTAAGTCATATATCCTTTTTCAAAATTAATTAAATATTTTCTTCTTTTCTTTTTTGTGTCTCTATTTGATTAAATAGGTTTTCCACTTTAGGAGATTTCTGATAATCATTGGAGTCATTAATAATAAGAGCTTGTGCCTAGTGAAAGTCATATCCTCACAATACCTGATAGCACACTTAAAATTAAAATAAATTTTGATTTGTGATTCGAGATCATTCTTGGGGTCTCTGCTATTTTAGGTGATCAACTTCGATCTCATAAATTCTAGTATATCCTGTGGGATTTGACTTTTCCTCCAAATAGAGAAACCTAGTTGAAATAAGCATATATATATATAAAAAAACTAATTATTGATTAAGAGAAAAAAATGGTATTAGCAAGTGGCCTTCCTGCCCCAATCCATAGCAACCATGAAAAATGCCATGAATATAATGTTCAAGTCTTTTATTCCAATGCAAATTTTGATGAACACAATCACACCTTTGACACATCCTATGGTGTTAAGAACATGTCTCTTATACCTATAGTCCCAGGCTCCATCCTTACTATACTTACAGTAGGGGAGAAACTAATTCTTATCTACAGATGGTCTAACCGACTTTCCTCATATCAGTCGGTTGTTGAAATTATCTTTGAGAAAAATTGGGGTGATGTCTTGTGGATGCTTCAATCTAACCTCCTCCCACCTTGTTCCTACATAATCCATCAGCTTTTAGCCTATACCCTCCTTCCGAAGGGTGGGCATAGGAATAAGATTTCATTTATTGAGCTGTATCTTATTTTATTATCTTCTGACTGGGCTTAGGATTTGCTTATTATATATTATTATTCACCATATGGCTCAGTATGTTAGATACTCTTATGCTACTCTTGGCTTCTCTAGCATTATCACTTTGATTTTCGAAACTTTTGAGCCCCCATCCCATAGCATGGCCTCTCTTTGTACCACTCCTTCACATCTTTTAATTCCTTCTCTCACTTTACCCTCTACCGAATGGGGTTTAGCTAGCATGATAGTGTTTGGGTTCGCAGACCCAAGGGCTACACAGAGCTGGGCGAGGAAGACAAGATGCAAAGCAAGGCCAAGGAACAAGATACGATTGGGCTACACCTCCACCTAATTCATATTCAAGCTCTAGTTTAGGCTTCATTGAGAGGCTTGCTTGTCTAGAGGACTTCATCTTGGAGAACAGCTAAGAAGGTCACATCCCTTCGGACTTCTATTGATGACTTCTGGGATGAGGTCACAGAGATGCTATGCACCTTGCTCGATCACACTATTCCAGGACGATGCCCCTAGTCTATCCATGTTGTATTTATACTTTTCATGATGCTTCTAATTTGGATGTTTTTGGCTTACAACTTTTATTTATGTTTGGATGGTGTTTAGTGTATTGGATGGTGGATTATGGATTATGTTTTGGATGCTGCTTTTTTACTTAACTTTATGGATATTAAGCACTTTATGTGATTTTATTTATGAAAATTAGTGGTGTTTTTCTCTCATCTCTTGGATATTCACTTCTTAGGTCATATATATGCATCAATTAAGCAGGAGCTTGTATATAGTTTGTTGTTACTATTGCATATCTTATTTTGTTACTATTATTGCTTGTGATGGAGGTTTAGCTCACATACAAGTTATGCTCATGGTTTAAAGACTATCATTTTTCATTCTTATATAGTACCCTTTTAGTGATGTCAAAAGGGGGAGAGCGCCATATTGTAATATTATGATATTATTATGATATATGCATATTATGCTTTTATTGCTCTTATTTGGTACTTTACATTTTTAAGTTTTTTGGGGAGTTTGTTATCATCAAAAAGAAGGAGATTATTGTTGTTCCTAATTTTGATGATAAACAAACTATTTTTGATATTTACTTGAGTTGTGTTTCTAGCAAAAGTACTTAAAGCTCTCAAGGGCTCTTTCGAAAGCTTCAAAGGAAGAGAAGTGCGATGGTTGATTGATGAGCATGACTTAAAGAGATTATATGATGGCTTGAAGTGACTTGAAGATGTCTACACCAACTTGAAGGTTTGAGGATGATATGGATAAAGCCAAAGCAACTCAAGAACTCAACATAGACTAGGTATAACTTTTCTTTAATTTTCAATCAAGTCAAATTTATCTTAAGATTAATTATATAGGGTTCTTTGTCATGTAAAGTTCTATAGGAAGCTCTTCACAAAGCTTTTCTGACGGAACAGGATGTCCGCTTGACCTAGCAGTCAACCATTTCTGTCAAAATAGAAGATTCAAAACTTTTTGAGCCTACACAAAACTGAACAATCTGTTGGGAATTGAACAATCATCTAGAAAAACAAAGCCTTGAGTTTTTTACAAAACTGGATGATTGATTTAAAACCAGATGATAAACTATAGAAAAAACAGTTTTGATTCTTCACATAATCAGTTGACCGGTTGGCCAAGTGGTCAATTAGTTTGTAGATTTTTATGTGATTAACATGTAGTTTTTTAACTATTGGAGTAAACTTAACTGTGAAATTTCACCTCCAATAACTAGATTTGACTCGAAAGATATATATAAAGTAGAAAGGGCTTCTCTAAATAAATTTTACAATATCTAAATCTTACTAAAAAAGAGATCAAAGCCCTTCTAGTTCTTTAGCAATTAAAGTGCTCTAAATCTTTAAATTTCAAGTAAATTTTCGTTACCCCTTCATTCAATCTTGAAAGAAATTTGTGTGAGCTTTATTTGTATAATTTTTATTCTAATTTTCATTTGTAATCTATTGTAAGGTTGTTTGGAGTGGATGAGATACTCAAGCTCCTAATTGGAGTTTTATCTTGCGGTTGGTGCAAGAGAAAGTGTAAAGGGGTTGGTTTCACCAATGAGACAACATTCTAGGGGAGAGTTGAAGTTCTCAAAAGTGAGGCAAAGACCGTGGAGTAAGATTGGTTGGTCTCTGAACCATATTATATTGTAGTGTACTCTTCTTACTTGTTTTACTTAATTGCACTTGTGATTGTTTGAGATTTTCTTGTATTTATGTTGGTGGATTGACTTGGTTTTTGACTCTTTCAAAAAAAATACTATTTGCTCTCAAAACCTAATTCACCACCCCTCCTCCCATTCTCCCCCACTCTCTTACGTGATTTTGTGCTTTCATTATTCGACCAACTCCCTCATACTACTTGGGTTACCCCACAATCAGATATATGAATTAAATGTTACTAATTTATAGTTTGCATAAAAGATTTATTTGCAATACTAATACATATTTTTTGTGAGAAATTATTAAGGAGGTTTCAGATGTAGTATCCCAGCAAATAAGGCGATGCTAGCGATAGCCAAGTTGCTTCCTAGAAGACTCCTTCCACTTTTTAACCTACTAAGATACAAATACATTTGAATATTTATTATATATATTAAACATTTATTGTTTATGGACACAGGTAGAGGGAAGGGAGCGGAGACTTAGGTGTAGGAATGGTGACCATGTGATTTGGGCATTCTAACTAGACTTGGGTACGAGTGTAGGGGGTGGAACTTGTTAACGGATATAGGGGACTTGGGGACTTGGGGACTTGTTAGGCACGAGTACTTACTTATATTGTCGCTTATAAAAATTCTAAATTTTTGTTTGTACTCACATAAACCTATTCAAGAAGACCATCTATGAGCTAACAATTGAGAGCACAACAGGCAGATAGGGGCATGGAGTGATATTCTCATTTTTTTTTGGATGGATTGTGTTGTACAATAATTTTATCTTATATTGGTAAACTTTTAATTGAAAAAATACGAATTACATTTGGAGATTGTATTTATATCTTTTTGATTTATATTTTATATATCAAATATATTATTTATGATATAAATATATTTAGAATATATTTATATTGTAAATTATAAGATTTTGATATGGGTGGTAGAAAGGTAAACATTGCCAATCGGCCATTAGTGGGGTTAAATAAATAGAGAAAGCATTGGTGATAGTTGATAGCACTTTTTGATTAGTGCCATGAATGGCAATATTTGTGACACTAAATATCATTATGTGCAATATTAATAATTAGTGTCGTAATTGATCATTACAGACACTAATTTAGTATCGTGAATATTCACCTATAATAGCACTAAATTAGCACAAAAAATATTTATAATTATTGTAGTGGCTCATGCCTGATCCAAGTTAAATTAGATTATATTGAATTGAATTATACTGTTTACATATTAATTTACAATAATGTTTTAACTAATAAAATTTTTTAGCCTAGAAAAAGTTATTTCCTTGTAATCTAACTAGAGCATTTTCCATTTCATCTTGCTATTATTGCTTTTAATACAAATATTTGCTTGTTCTTGTGATTGCAGACTCATTGAGATACACTTCAGCAATATCAGTGCTCCTTTGTGGTCTTCATGTGCTAAGCTCTGCCATGGCCTCTATCAATGATCCTTGAGGCTGATGCCGAATTTTTCATCTTTCTTCGACTTCAATAACATAACTCATCTTCACCATTGTGGCTCATTCCATCTTTATAGTTCTACTTTATATTCGATATGCATTTTTTTGTATTTAGAATTCAATACTTAAAGTCTATTGTGCTGCTAATCAGCTAATGTTCAAACCTGTGTAGCACTAACAATGACTTCATGCAGTCCATCTCATCAAAGTGGAGCTCGAAAAGGCCGCAAACATGACATTAGCCTAGCCATGCGCATCTCCTTGCTCCTTTGCTCTATCATTTATGCTACCATCGGATACTTCAGCTACCTGCTCTTTGGCCAGTCCATGTTGGCAGATGTGCTATCCAACTTTGACCGGAGCTTGTGCTCCACTGCAAGCCCGATGCTTAGCGACATTGTTCGCTTCAGCTATGTGCTCCACTTGGTGCTTGTCTTCCCTCTACTCAACTACTCATTGTGGCTCAACATTGATGAGCTCCTCTTCCCCATGTCTCGGCCTTTTGATAATTCCCCTTGTCATGCAATAAGCATTGCTCTAGGGAGTTCTTTTACAAATAGTCCTAGATGCACCGACAGATCCCTCAATCTAGTGGGATGACATGAGTTTCAAATCCTAACTATCACCATTTTATAAATGATGCAGTTACTCGAGGCCCAGACATAAGCTATGCAGGGCCTAGAAGTCCAATAACTACAAAATCAAATCCAAATGATGCAAAATCTCGAAGCTCATAACACCCAACAATAGGTTCTAATTCATGCTTTGGTGCTAACCCAAGGTGCTACATCAAACCAGCACCATGAATCATAGCTGCACCTCAATTCCTGTGCTGAACACCATCAATGAAGCCATCATGAACCCTCGATAGTAATTTCACTTGGATACCAAAGTTCGAGGGATTATGATGAATATGACCCAACTTATGATCCAGTCAATGAGGCCACGTACCATATGCTACCAGCTAGGTACTAGATACGACAATATCAAAGTTTTCAAGGGAGGGTACCTTCGGTTTAAGGAAGGTTATAGGCACCAAGTTATCCTTAACAACTAATGTTCGATACTCCTTTAATCCCAAAAATAGCATACTCTCTAGTATAACCAAAGTTTCACCAATCTCCCTATCAGGTGTATGATGATTTGAAGGACTCAATCAATTATATCAGTACCTTTAAGAATACCATGATTCTACAAGGAGCATGAGATTCTACTATATATAAATCATTTCTGATGATATTGCAAGACCTAGCTAGAGCATGGTGGACTCTAGAGGTACATAACAACTTGTTTTGATGACTTGGCAAATAGTTTCATAGAATAATTCATCTTGTTGATTCCTTAGTGAAAGAACTCATCTATGCTCCTCACATTGAAGCAAAAAGAGGGAGAGAGCTTAAAGAAATACTTGGCTTGGTTTAATAAAGTCTGGCTAGAAGTTACCAAGCTAGACAGTTCCCTTATCCTCACTATTGCAATCAATGGAATTAGGCAAGCTCAGGTGGCTTATGAGATGGCCCACTAGCCCCCATGCAACCAAGTGAAATTCATCCAATTAGTCCGTGAGCATATAAATGCTAAAGAACTAATCTTGAGAAAGAAAGAATCTGAAGGTGGTGGTAAGAAGAGAGAATTTTAGGAGAATAAGCCCCTCGAGTCAAAGAGACAGAAAATTAAATGGAGGGAGTGAGGGCCTAAATTCCAAGCTTATAACTTATTAAAAAGCATAGATTAAATATTAAGACTTCTTGAGAAGGCCTCAACCGATCCATACTGTCATGCAAAACCTTAACAAATCAAGGCACTGTCATTTTTACTATGCTTATGGTCATAATATAGAAGGATGCAGGTACCTTAAGGATGAAATTGAGAGGCTTATCAAAAAAGGCCATCTCGAGTAGTTCATCCATTAAGGTGAATGCACAGAAAAAGCTCGCATGCTGAAAAATTATCAACGAACTTCCCCCCAAAGGGATCCTACTCTTAAGCTACAAGCCCTTTAGTCAAGGGCAATCTTAATATGATCTTGGCAAGCCTATTGACTTAAAGTGATGCTTTGACATCGACAATGAGCTAGGCATAAGACATCGTTAATAAGTCAGACATAAGACCTTGACAATATGCTAAATATAAGACCTTGGTTCCATCTAAGGTATAAGACCTCGGTTCTACACTAGATATCAGACCTCGATGATGAGTAAGCATAAGACCTTAGCAATAATTCATGCTTAAGATTTAGTTCTACACTAAGCATAAGATCTCGGCTCTACACTAGACAAAAGACCTTGGTTTTACACCAAGCATAGAACCTTGGTAGCAAGCTAGGTGTAGGACCTTAGTTCAACACCAAGCATAAGACCTCGGCAATAAGTCAAGTATAAGGCCTCGGCCTTAAGCCAACCATGAGAAGTTTAAAACTTTGCCAAGACATGATATTCCTATGTAAAGTTTTCACCTTAAGTCATAATTTGGTCCTTGAAGTTTCTCTCTAAGTAGACCCTTCTCTTTCTAAAGTCATTTTGTTCTTGGTGGAAGGACAAGTACCGAATATATCTAGTTGAAATACCTTTACTTAAAGAGCTCTAAAGCCAACCATTGCAAAGGCGAGCTATGACTTGTCACTTGATAGTAATCTTTATCATGGCTAAAGGATAAAACTACACACTAACTCATAGGCGTAATGAGGGCCAATTGACTTCTAAGTGAGCTTAGGCTAAGATGTGTGGAAGAGGAATATGAACCAAGGACACAAAGGAAAAAGGCACAAGTAAAATAAAATCTCTTTCATTCATTAAAAGAATATCATATCCGAGGAGAAATACGGATACAAAAAGTTTTTTTTTTTGTTACAAAAAAACAAAGGAGAGCGAAGCAAGGTCATTTGGAGGATGTTGGAGACTTGGGGGGAATAAGTGCTCGGGGCTCAGATTTGTGGAGCTCCTCAGCTCTTATCTCCCTCTAAATGATCTCCTCATATTCCCACTTGATATGGCAAATCCTCAAGTTATCATAAAGTTCCACTCAGAGATCATCAAAGTTAAAGTCAATATCACAATGAGTCTTCTTTACCATATTCCTATAACACAAGTGAAGTTGGTCGAGAGGAGGCCCCATTCATGAAGATACTCGTTGCCAACCTTGAAGTCAAGGATGGCTTACATCTTACTCAACATCAAAGTCTTGGTGTATTCTAAGCTCTGGCAAAATGTAGCCACCACATCATCTTTGGCCTAGTTCAGCATGACTTTCTACCTATCCTCCAGTTCCTTCAGTCTTGTCAAGGCCAAACTCACTCCACTTATAGGAGGTTTCTTACCTCCTCTGCCTCCCGCTTCATCTTCCCAACCTTGAGCTAGAGTGACTCAAGTTCAGAATGGAGGATGTTCGCATCCTCCTCGGCCTTAACATCCTTATTCTTTTTGGTAACCATCTTTTTTCAAGGTTCATAAAAGTGCCAGCCTATATATTGAAAAAATTACAATACTTGCAACTGAGCCAAAAGCATAGCAAAAAGGGGGAAAGGAGAAGCATTAGTGGAAGAGGTTTAGATGACTTACATTGGCACAATTCTGGGCCCCCTTTATGAAGACTTGGTCTATAGGGAGCCACTCAATATGGGGGTTTCCACTATTCCCAAAATCTCCAAAGAAGTACTCCTCAATATCAGTCTCCTTACTTGAGGAGCTATAGTGGCTAGAAGAAGACTTCGACCACACTTTGGTACGAGGCAAAGGAGATGCAGGTGTGAAAGTCACAATCATCTTTTTCTCACAATTGGTGGACTCCGCAATAGAAGATCTCAGCAATTGGGTAGCCTCTCTTTCACATTCAACTTGAGAGTATAATTTAGAAGAGCGAGGTATCACCTACCCCTTCCTTGTCTCTCCTCCACCCACAGACAAACTTCCTTCCTCCTCTCACCTCCTCTTTCTCTACCCTTAGATAGTCTCCTGAGGGGTAGTGTTGACTTCTACCTTGAAAGGCCTCTTTTGAGCTAATGGGATAGGAGACACCCGAGAGTGCCTACCTACTACCTCAAATACTCATTCATGAACTAGATCTAAGTTAACCTTGCACAAAACCAAACCAATGGTTATATTGAGGAGAAAGTAAGTGGAGAATCAAGAATCTGAAGATCAAAGTTTGTCCCAGGTCTCTAGGCCATGGATAAATCATACTCCAGCAAATAGGCCTCATTGGACTATGTGGGGGAAGATCTAATATCCTTAACCTCATTTACTGAAGAGATTAGGAGTTAGTGAACTTCAAGATGAATCTCTGGGTTAGTTAGATGCAAGGAAGTATTACACCATCCACAAAAAGATATTAGTCTACTTTATAAAAATCCTAAGAGGATGGTCTTTCTAGGAATGGATAGAGGTAGGGTTTGAGGTAAATAACTTACACTACTTTTTGGAAACAAAATACTACCTACCCTCGGTGTTTGAATCTTGATAACCTTTGAAGGCATCCCTAAATATTTCTGTAGTAGGGGCATGACCTTTGGATTACGCTAGAATTTGAAAGGTAGTGATAAAGTTCATAGCGTTAGGTACAATCTAGTCAGGGGCAAGGTCTCAGTCTCTTAGGAAATCTAGAGTGAAGCTATCTACAAAGTACCTAAACCAACTTTCAAATATCTTCCAATAGGTATTGAACTTGAACCTAAACTCCTCTCTCAATTTTTTGCTCTCGACCTCAGACCCCCATAGGTCCAACTCAATCCCATCGAGAAAGCTGAAAATATCAGCTAGATCCTCAAGATTTTTTCCGATGAGTGGACTCGAAAATCTAGACTCTTATCTGAAAGATACCTAATGAAATACAAAATTATATTTTATTCTAGAATCCAATATCCTATTCCAAAGTCCACATCACAAGGTGCTTCGCTTCAAAGTAGAAAGCTACAATAGCTGAAAAGAATTAAAAATGTCACTCACTTTAGGGCACTTTTTTGTTCGGATTTGAAACCATCGGTGCGGGAACAATGGGTGACTTGGAGCTAACGAGTGTGAAAAAGGATAGGACTATAGGAGGAGTAGGTCCCTTGGAGGTCGCAATAGCAATAGAGGGCACAGAGCTCTATCAATCAATGTTAAGAATCTTAGTGGATGTTACCGTTGGCTTCCAAGTAACAGTCAAAGTCACAACCACCTTGGCAGATAGAGCTGTGGCTATAGGGATTAATAGAGTGATAGATCTCTTGTCAGAAGATAACCCCTTTCTAGAGGAGGAAAGAGCAAAAGAAGATATCATTTTGGAAAAACTTAGTGAATGAAAAAGAAAAGTGAGCAAGAGTGGGAAAAGACACAAGATATAAAGATTGTCAAAAATGGATGAAAAAAAGATGAAGGATCCCTTAAATAACTTTTCCCAAATCATTGGATCACAACTACATAAAACAAGAAAACCTAAGAGGTGAGAGCTAGAGATCACTACACTAATCATGAGGAACAACTGTCTGCGTTAGAGACCATCTCGGTATCCAAAGGGATGGCTTCAAACTATCGCATTAGGAAAAGGTGAACCCTAATAATTTTACATGATTCGACATGGTGGTGGATTATCCCTCAAAGAGTTATGCTTGTTGGTAGCTCATGCCTAGCATAAAACTATGAATCAGTGACTCACCTCACAAGGAGTCACGATAGCTGGCACCCTTCATGATTAGGTGGAAACAGTGGCTCAAACCTTGAAAATTCAAAATGGCACACCCAGAAAATGTAGCTAAACCATGCCACCTGAAATTGATGTCTAGAACTAGGGGACACTGATGATACACCGAATTAAAAAATAACTGAATCACAAGTGAATAGGGACTTGATCTACAAGTTGAATCGCTAATCGAGGTAACTGAGATATCAGCCTTGAGGTTATCATTTGAGGTGACATCATTGAGGTCCAATTAGCTAGGTGACATTATTATAGCTCATCTAGTAGAGACTCATCCTGAGGCCTAAAGGAAAAATTTGTTGAGCCTAGCCCATATATGAATATGGTCGGATATTCATGAAAATGAGGGAACAAGGATTTTAAAAGAACATCATTAGCACTAAATTTAGGAGTAATAACAATCAAATAAAGAGAATCTGATATAATTGGGATAAACATTACAAAGTCTTGAATCCACAAAAAGATATTCTAAGCGCATAATCACTAAATACCCATGTAGGTATGGGGGATCCACCCTCTCAGAACAAAATAAACTAGCAATATCTTTTCTAATTTAAGCATTAGAATGATCGTTACCATAAAAATTATCGGCGACCCTCCTCATAATATTTTTTTATTTTTATAAATTAGTAGAAAAATAATCTAATAGATTTAATCTTAAATATCCTCTCAAAATAAAACAAGTATTGAATTAGGCTCCGTGAAAACTTATCAAAACCACAAAAAAAAAAGTTAGCTCTTGTGGCTAGGCACGGTGCGTTAATGTGACAATTGTATCTACTAATTTTCAGAGAATTCACGATTTCAATATTTAAGAATACTTACGAAGGCTACAACCTATAGACCCAAGTCTATTCATTAACTATCAAAGAATGTTAATAGGTGTAAGCAGCAATAATAATAAAAAAAAATTAGGTTAGACGGATCCGCTATGAGAAACTAGAGAAATAAGATGTTGGTTATTTTGTTTGGGGCCGCTTGATTTTGTCATTTTTTTAAATTTTTAAATATTTTAATGATCATGCATTTGAAAATTCATATAATGTGCTAGTTTGTTTTGAAGTTTTGAAAGATTTATAAATTTCAGTTATTAAATCTGTTTTTTTAATATCAATCCGCTGTTTTTTCAATCTGGTTTTTGTTAGAAAAAATGAATATTGAGAATATTATATAGTTTTAAAAAATTAGGATTTTTTTTTAGTAAATTAATAAGATTTCCCTTCCTGGTCCATCAAAATCAGGCCTATTTAATGGCGGGCCCCCGGGTCCATTCGGACTTGTTGTATTGCTCATTTCAATTGGGCCAACAGGCTGAACACATAATATATTTCTCGATGGGCCGCAAAAAGCCCATTGTCCATATCACCTGTGTTAGCCCAAATCTGTTATTGACGGTTGACACAATTTGTTTGCTTTTCCCAATTTTGACTAAGTATTTGTTTGTTCCCTGAAATTTTAATGTTTAAAAAATATTAATATTATGAAACTTTAAAATTTTAAATTTAAAAATCAGACAGTATATTTGTTTATAAGAAATATAAATTTCCTTATTTATTTTATTGTAATTATAAATTTAGAATTATAAGTTTTTATTTTATTTAATTTTAAAATTCAATATGTAATTTTTTGTGTTGAAATTTAAAATTCAAAATTTTGAAATTCATCCAATTTTAGAAATTTAATAAATTCTAAATTTGATAAAATTTAAAAAATTTTCATAATAAATATTAAATTTTATAAGTCTAAAAATTTAAAAGTCCAAAAATTTTGAAAACTCACCTCATATCTTTCTCACATTGGCTTGGCAGGGACATTCATGGGATGCCAAAGAGGAGAGACAAAGTCCTGGCAGCCACGATGATCTTCTTGGCCGTCATCACGAGCTCCATCGCCATAGCTTCCAACGCCATCACTGCTATCAGCGGCAGAGCGACGACGAGCAGCGGCTGACAAGGTTGAGCTTGGCAGACTCCATCCGCCTGGTGGTGTTCAGATGTGGACCTGGTGAGTGCAGGAAGACGGTGAATCCAGGAAATGTAGTATTTATTGAGTTCCCCTAGCGCTTCAGGGGAACTGTTATCGTCGGGCTGCGTCCAGCGCACCTGTAAATTTGTAACCTCATGTGAGGCGAGACAGGCAGTCTGGATTGAGAGTGTTTATCTTGCAAGGCATTCACATAACTTGCGATCCAATCAACCACACCGTTGGCTTCTCGATATTTATTTTAGATTGGGTATGCTGGGAGAGATGCGAATAGCCTATGGATAAATACCAAGTATTAGAGTCTCTCACTCTTGATCATTTATTAACCATAGCCATCGAACTAACGATCACCAAGTTATGTTTAACCAAAATCACCCAGTAAAACAAGATAAACAATGTCGGCATGATGAGAGGATCTTTTGACATGTCACGAGTGACGGAATAACTCTAAATGTAGTTCTGAAAACTAATCGAATATTTTCGCGACACCAATTTGATAGTCTCAAAAACTAATTGAAGTTGGCAAGGAATGAAGCAGACAAAACCACCTGAGACAGTTGGTCAGATATGAAGCAATTCAACAGAAACATCAGAACGTGGTACTGTTCTTTTCTACTACCATTCATAGCTGTAAAGCTGCAACGAAGATTGAAGAGATCATCACAAAACTCTCAAGCTAACAAAACAACCACAGAACGGATCCCAAATGATTAACTCAAAGCATGCGAAGCCCACCATGAGGCTTTTCTGTCGTCAGACCACGTGGATTTGTACCACACCTGCTAAAATCCTCATCTCAATATGGATTTGAAGCTGTTCAATTATAGTTTTCATTGACCCAAATGCTTGGAATCCCACAGCTACAATTCAAAGCTGTTGGTACTTGTCTGTTGATCTCTTTTTGTTGAGTGTGACCGACTGAGAGAACTCTTACTATTCTGAGTGCTGTAAATACTCCATCCGTAGTTTTTTTTTTTTCCCTGAAAAACTAATATCTCTTGGACTGTGCTGATGATGCCCGGAAAAGAAAAAGGCAAAACTAATTGGTGGTCCACTTGTTCAATGGTCATGTATTTATTGAGCAGTGAGCGTGCTCAAAAGAGTGGAGCACACAACACCAAGAGCTAAGATGATAGGCTGGAAGAGATCACCCTAATGATGACTCAAATCTTGTAAAGAGAGGCCCATCCTAATAAATAGCTTCCCAAATAGAAGCCGACATAGATGTCATGTTTTCTCTCTTTGAAGTGGATATATGAGCATGCCTAGGCCAGGATATTGCTTTAGACATCGGGCAAAAAGATGGGGTCACCCTCAACATCATGTACATTTTTTTGGCTTTTACTTATTTGTAGAGATTCCCCTTCAATTCAAATTTTGATTAACAACTCATCCTCTCGAAGTTGTTAGCAGATATTACCAGCTAGGATCGACTTCTGTCTTAGTTTATCAAGCGAAGGAAGGGCTACATAACATGCGCTCATCGAAGGAATCAAGCGGCGTACCTCTCATAATAAAGTTCACCACAGATTATGCATCAAGCCTGCAGAGAAGTCTTTTGACGTCAAAAAAAAACATAATGGCATTATCTGTCTGCGTGTAATGTAATGTAAAGTAAATATATACTTTGTATATTTATTATGCGACAGATATGTTAAAATACTATGATAGTAGATGTTGATACGAGAGCATAATGTTGACCTGAAATACCAACAATAAGTTGATGAAAAAAAGTT
Organism: Trichopus zeylanicus subsp. travancoricus; assembly: GCA_005019695.1. Lineage (NCBI taxonomy): Eukaryota > Viridiplantae > Streptophyta > Magnoliopsida > Dioscoreales > Dioscoreaceae > Trichopus > Trichopus zeylanicus. Next base: position 905,003 of record RXID01022275.1, on the reverse strand, counting down.
GGAAATAAATTAAACTATTGGGATACTGGTCAACAAGGTCAAATTTGTAAAACTGACATTAATACATGCACTCGGGGATCCTTTGCATATTTAGGGTTTTGGGGACAACAATGGCTTACAACGTAGTTTGGGACTTGTTTGCCTGCCACCGCTTTTTGCCATCTCTAATGCTCTTGTAATCATTGCTTGCATCTAAATCATTCACAACTCCGAGAATGCTCATTGGCCACCAACTCCAGCATTTATTCGGAAAACTGTTTGTTTATTACAAAGTGTTGGACCAGAATCCTTTGTTATTTCAAGATGTCTGCGCATGCTTCATCCACCCAAACCCTAGTGTGCTTCTCGGTGCATCAACTATGGCTATCTCTTAATCTCTTTTTTAAATTCTTGTGCAAATGACATGGAGCTTTATGCTCGAACCCTCAACCAACGAACCATGGACCCAAGTTTCGAAATGTGTGTACAAACACTGACTCAATCAGAACTCCTGTAATTACAGTTAGAACAGGAGGTTGAAAAACATGATATTTCTCCCACATATCATCGTGTTAAAACCCCAACCAAACAATGCATCCAAAAGTGGGGTCTATCCTACAATGGTCCCCGACCTGCAACTTATATATAACTTGCAACTCAATAGTCTGTCGACAAGTGAATCTCCTCAATTGACATGCAACCCCAAGTGTGCTTGGAGCATCAAAACATATATCTCAATTAATGCATGCTTGGCCTCATAAAAAAGCCGCAAGCCAATTCTTACCTCAATGACAAGCATCCATCACATGTTGCAAAACCAGGAAATTGCTAGAGCTATGAACTTCTCCAAAACATTTCTATTATGAAAGGCTTTAGATTAGGCCCCTTAATTGGAATGATGTGAAACATAGAATGTGATGGGAGATGCAAGAAGGGCTTTTTTCTTTCACAAGAGTTTTGTAAGGACTCCTAGCTTTCCTTTGATTGCCTTTCAAACAAGGAAACCCAATGACCTAGGAAAGGAATTGATGTATAAGGACCACCTGAAATTGATGTGTTACAATGGTCCTTATTTGGATTAATGGCTTTTCAAGTGGTCTCAACTCTTCAATTCATAATTCAAGGATCAGATCCATATGTGATCAATTTGAAGGTTGGGACCAGTTGGAAAACTAGGGTATCCTACTGTGGTCCTTGCCACACTTTGTGTGCAATTTTGGTCAGTGGAGAGCTTGCATTAGTTGCATTCAATGGCAACCAAGTACAAAGTCTTGGTTTGGCGGATTTTTTTGATGAAGGCTACAAGCCCAATAGAACATGCTCTTTGTTGAAGAGCTGAGGCTAGATAGAGCTCGATTAGGATAAAGAAACAATTTTTAGTACCTTTCTATGTGACCTTTCCAACGTTTTGAAAACATCAGACAAAAAGTTAAACAAAAGAACATCACATCTAAAGCTCGATAAATTTCGTTTCCATTTTGAATCCGTATCCTGCTTGTTGATTTATTAAGTTTGATTGTATGCCAAACTATGTTTTTCCTCTTCATTTTTCTATGGTTATAGCATATGACATCGTGGTTGCGAAAGCATCCTTCTCTGAAGGAGAGGCCCTAGGTTTGAATACTCAAGCGCGAAGGACTGAAAATTTGGAATGCTGGTTTAGGTCCTTGTAGCTCTTGAGAGAAAACGAAAGGCAAATTGAAAGTCATACAAGTCATTATCTCGTGATAATAGAGAGGGCTGATTAACTTATATGCATGTTTCATTCTGTGCGTAAGCAAAGAATGTTGTTAGGTAACACCATGTTTGCACAATATATCTCTTGTTAATTAAAAAAAAAAAACTCTATGTTAGTAGCAATATTCATAATTGTGCTTAAATAAAGTTATGACGTCGAATTATCACATCTTTACATGTGCAATCCAAATTGGTAGCTCTATGGCCACTGGAAAATTGAACACCAGCTTTTGGATTATTTTTTTTTTTTTTTGATAAACAAACAGAATTTCGTTTTCATTCTCTTTTAGAGCATAGAAAATAGACGAAGTATGAATTCTTGACTTGAGAATATAATATATAGTACAGTAAGCTTGTGATGATGTTGAACCAAGTTTGCTCCCTCGTAAATTTAAGGATATATTTGGATTGTGCAACAAACACGATCATTAAAATTAGCATGATTAATACAGATAATATTAGTCATGTTAATCACGATTATTATATTTACTAATCGCAATTAGGATGCATCCAGAATGCACCCCTTTGTGGTCTAGAGCCACTGAATTGCACAGGATGATTACATGCGTGCCGCTTTCAGAAGTTATACAACTCCGGGTCATCCGAAACAGGACGACAGCTGTGTTTCCTTCCCATAGCAACGAATGGCTTCCCATCGAAAGTGGGAGGAACTTGGTTAGGGTTTCCACTGACTTGGATTGGACAAGAACAAGCATCATAAATGGGGTTGTTGCAAGGGACCAGCCTGTGTTATCTGCTCGAGTCAGTTTGTGGTCAACGGGGATGCTGGATTTTGCATAATTAGAATTTGTTCCCTTCATAATGTTATTATTACAAGACAAAAATGTTGCTAAGTTTAACAGGGAAGCTAAATATAAGAGACCCGACTGCTTATGTCCTTTTATTGATCGTGACTCGAATTCTAAGACCCAAATTGTTATGGAGGTCTAATTAGACGAATTATTTGAAGAAAAATTAAAAACAAACCTTTGTTTAGGTACGCGGTGCAAGCGAAGGAATATCACCTTTCGTAGTGTCTGAGAAAATATCAAAGTGGGATGCAATAAATGATTAGGGTTTTGTGGTGCATAGAACAATCTCTCTACTCTATCAATTCTGCCATTTTTGTTTTCACCCTTCGAATGCATGCCATCAATTGAATATAAATTTTATCCTTTCTTTTTTTTAATTTTTTTGAGATAAGAATACCAAAAAGCATCCGTAATGCATTCATAAAAACCGGTCTAGATATTAGACCGACGACAACAAGAAAAACACACAACAATGAGAAGCACAGAGCGATACAATAAGGAGGAGTTTTACTATGACTGAGGAAGAGATGCCTTATTTACGAGTAATTTTTGCGAATTTAATATTTACAACATATAATCTCTTTTTTTTAATTTCATTGTATACAATCCCTTTATTGATTTTTTTTAAATAAACTATTAAATCAAAATTTCTAATTTTACCTTTCAACCAATTTCACATAAGTACTTATTTTTTATTTAAATTATACACCAATCAATTGATTTTGCAGAAAATCTATCTAAACATATTAAAATTTTTCCATGTGAATACTTTCACATGAATCCTCATTTTGTTTCTTTACCTGTATTATACACTAATCACTTATAACATTTTATATTTTTTTTGAAATACTTAATTTATTTTACTGAAAATTCTCTGAAATTCTTAAAAATTCTACATGTGAATACTTGCACACAACCCCTCGTTTCTTTTTTTGCATTATGCACCAATCACTTTAGATATCTTCTTTATTTTCAAAATAATTTTGTAGGTAAATTATTTTGCATTATATTTTGTATGAAAAAAATACCTAAAAAAATATTTGAAAATAATACCTTGTAAAATTAGTATTTATTGAAACAATTATATAATTTGCAAAAGAAAGTCAGTGATATAGATGATTGTATATAATATTCTTTGAAATAAATAATTGCAAAAAATATCCTATAATATAAATAATTACAAATAACACTCTACAGTCAAATTATTACAAATAACACTATGTAAAATAAATAATTATCGATAACATTCTATAAATAAAATAATTACAAATAACACTCTATATATCACAAATAATTACAAGTAATACCATGTAAGGGATATTTTAAGCTTATTTCAAATTACACAAACCAACCTGAAAGCTTGAAACTTGCACATAACACCCTACCTTGTTACTTGCAATTCTTTGAGAAATGTCCTATTTATGAGAAACCCCTCGAGAAATTTTTTTCTTTATATACACCCTTTTAAGAAATGCCTTATTTACAAGCAACCCTCGCGAATTTAATATTTGCTTACAACCCCCTCAACGGGTATTATGAAATACAAATATTTACATCGAGAAATTTGATGTTAAAAGATCTTTTATGCAAAATATTTACTAACCCCAAGTCAAGGTAGACAAACAAGAGTCTCAAAACAGAACAACATCAACACTAAAAATCAAAGGGTAAGATTAAACTAGGAGATTCAAAGTATAAAAAGTCATTTGACATAGAAGCATAGCAAAGTATTGATGGAGCTAAAGGAAATAAGATTCCTAATTTGGTCATGGAGACAAAGCTTGAAAACCTTAAGAAGCTCCATACTAGAGAGGTGAAATTCTTCAAAGATTCTCTTATCATATTTCTCATATCAATTTGTTTGTGTTTCATTGTCCTCAACCTAATCTAGAGTTGGTACTTCATTGTGAAATTTGGCACACTAGAATCAATTCCCTATCAATATGAAGAACAAAGGGAAAACAAGCAACCACAAGACACAAAGATTTTCGGGAGATCTATGTAGGTTACAAATATATGACATATGTTATAATGGCCAAATTCACTAGTACCCGCACTATTTTTAATTACATAATCTCTCATCTAGTGCCCATGAACACTATGCTTTATGTTAGTGCTTTTGAGCTCCCTATGTCCAATACCATGTACCATATCGTGCCAACATGACATTCTTTCTACATATACCTTATGCATACCTAGATGATATCCAACTGTCTTGTGCAATCAACACTATTCCCTACAACATTATACATCCTATTCTATTCCACTAGTTTTTGCCAATACCATGAGATACCCAAGAGAAATTCCAAAAAAAGAAAACCATAAAAGAGAAGTAACAAGAGAAATCAAATACCAAATGATACGTCCAAGATAAAAAAAGTAGAAAGGGTATCAAAGAAAAATTCACCCAAAAAGAGAATCTCCAAAAGGAACCACATGAGAAAACCAATATTCTCTTTTTACACTCTTTTTCATTATTTTCCACTTTCCCATCTTCCTCTCTTTTCTTTCTTTTCCTAAACTCCTCTGTGAAACTCAACATAAATAGCCCCTAATTCACCATCATTTTCTCTCTTCTCTTCCAAATCATGGTACTTTTTTTTAGCAATGAGCCAAATCTTAGGAGAAATCCTAGTCATACACAAATTCCAATTCAATGTGTTGTAACACATACCAATATGGAAAGCTATTATGAAGAAATCTATCTAGATGAATCCTCTTCAATCTCTGGGACAACCATGCCATACTTGTGAAACAATAGAAAGCCACTACCCACATGGTTTTTCCCTACAGAAGCCACTTCATTGCCCAAGTCAAATGAGGTTCTAGGGAGATGCATGCTATGAGGAAGGCATGTAATATCCTAGAGAGATGAGGATCTATCTTTGAATGAGATGTACTGCCCATAGGGAGATGAAGATCTATCCTTGAGGTCCCTAGTTGAAACTGTAGGGGATGAAGATCTTTCCACATGCTCCAATAATGGAGGAGTGGCTGAGAATTTCTTTAGCATCTTGCTTAGAGAAGGAGAGTAGAAGAAACAAAAACCTCCCTAGATTTGTAGAGCTTATATCCCCTATGAGTGAGTTGTAATTTAGGATAAATTCTAGAGACCATTGGGTCAACCCATGAAAGGATTCCTACTCTTATGATGCCTTTTCTTGTTATGTATCAAGGGATGAAGGGAGTAGTACGTGGCATAGTGGCTACCAATAGTGCAATAGGGACTACTTCTAGAGGATCTGAGGACTGTCTAAAGAGGGGCCATATTGTGGGAACTCAACTATGGTTCTTTGTGTTTATGGATGAGCTCCATAAAAGGGTGTGGTTTCTTTGACACTAGCTTTTCGAGATAACTAATATACGATGGTTTGGCTAGGATTTTGGAACCAAGGAGAGGTACAAGTGATGCAAATATAGAACTCTTGGATGAGACTCGAGGCCTTTACAAAGGGGGTTAGGTGGTGAACCAAGACATGGAATCTCAATCATGCTCTAATTGTGGTGTGACGATTGACTTTTCCTCCAACTCCTTTAGATGAAACTCATGTTGTCATGAGACTATTGCAGCTTAGTTTTGTTGCTAAGTGCAGAGTTGAGATGTGGATCCTCGGACAAGGGAAGCCTAATACCCACGCACACATTATTGCCCCCTAAATATGCCCTGGAGCTTAATGAATGGAGGAGGAAAGTTTGAGTCTTGACTGGTTACTCTGAGATCCAAATATTTGATATTATAAAGTCTTGAGTTAGCGGACTCTTTTGGCAAGCCCAAAATTTTGGGCATGTATTGATGTGGCTTTTGTTTTGAATATTCTTCCCCATGATTGGGGTTTGGATCCCAAGATTCACTCCAAGAAATCCAAGTTGTTGCTCTATTAGTGGAATTTTATTGAATCCATGGCTTGATCCTAGGCTCAAGCCATGGCATTTGAGCTATTGGTATTCGGGTATATAAGTGAGGGAAACCATAGGATTCACCCTATGCATTATTTATGGAATTCTTCCCCAGGAGTGATGGTGATGTCCTTTGTGTCTTTTGGTTTATGGTGACAAGCTTCCTTCATTTTTTGGTGGATACTAACATTCTTTCTTCTCCAAATCAATGTCTAGTAAGTATAAGGAACTCTCAACCATGTTTTTGTCATTTTACATCAGTGTTTTCTTTGCTTTTGTAGAATTTTGCATCAAACCTTTGTGGCTCACCAGTGACTTTGTCCTCTATCTATGCAAGGGCAAAGGTGATAGTGTTGATAGCTGACACCATGTCTTCTATAGTTAGCACCATTGACTAGGCTGAGGTTTTGAAACTCAATTGCAACGTGGAAAACTAACCTTGGATATCTCATACACTTAGCCATAATCATTTGACTTTCTAAACTTAGACGGTAGATCTTGGCATGGGAGCTTTTGGCTACAAGTAGTACACGCATATGGAAGAATTACTCAATTTTCTAACTTATAGTTTTCTCTTCAACTAAAAGTTTGGCTTGCTTTCCTAGTACTAGATGAGGCGTGGGAACTTAGGTACATCTCCCTCCTCAAGATTGTTAAGAGTTGGGTCCCTTTCAACTATCAAGTGTTTGGCCCCCTATCATGTAGAGCCCCTACCTGGGTTAGGATTTAGTTATCAAAATCAATGCTAGAGAAAAATGTGTAGATCTCCTTGTTTATGTAAATCTCAGCTAATCCTAGGGTCTTGAGCATTCTATAGAGATGTTTAAAAATTCCTGAAAGTTTTGTAAGTATGGTAGTAATCTAGGAAAATGACCCTTTTCCCCCATGGCTAAGGCATAAACTATTATGGAACAATGCTAGTTCCATTCATTCTTGGAATGATTATAAAGTAAAGATTTTCTACAGTGAAGAACTTGGTTTACCTTTAAGCCTAGCGATCCTACCCAACAACATGACAAGCCAAATCTCATTAAGGATAAGGCTAACTTTCTAATTCACTAGGAAGATTCTTCAATCCTTGAGTTGCACAACTAACCCTTCTAGGCCTCTAAAGAGAATTTTTGCTTCTGGGGCTTTACTTAGCTTGGGAAAGAAGTGAGTATACTAATTTTAATAAAAACTTTATTTCTTGTTATACCTCAAAGAGGCTAGAAACTCAGCATGGTCATTCTTCTTGATTGTCTAATTTAACTGACTAACTTTCCTCCTTTTGCATCATAGATCTTAATGACCTAGACTTTATTAACAACACATTGGAGGGATTAGTCACTGCACATGAGAGTGTCCTCCTTGGCTAAGTTCTGAGCTACAAATAATGTTGATATCCTCCAAGTGTTGACGAAGAGAAAAGTTGAGAGCTCTGCCTTTGAGCCTCATAGTGCTGGGAAGGCTCACAAGAAGACTATGATCTCTAGACCTCGTGCTTTAGCACACTAGGGCGACAAGGCTAGTTTTGTGGAGGAAGTCCCATCTTCCTTGCTACATGTGGGGAATTTGATTGATGTACCTCGTAGCTCCTCTTGAGATGTGAGGAAAGTGGAAGCCTCCAGCCCTCCATCGGGGATTCAATTGAAGAAGCCCAAGAAGAAGAAAAAGAAAATTTTCATCAAGAAAGCCTCATCGGGTGCCTATTGGTACTTTGTGAAGAGTACCATAAAGGGGTAGCTACCCTACACTCTCATTGTTTTAATCAAGCTTTCATGCTTATGTAAGTTTCATTATTCTTTTTCAGCTAACTGCCATCTTCGAAGAGGTATTTGTCCACCTCTTGAAAATTAAGGATGGGAAAATGTAGATTGAAACTACAAAAGCTGAGATGTATAGATGATTGAAGCAAGTCAAAGCTTGGGGAGCTTGTCTTAATGGAAATTAAATTCCTCAAGATCAATGAAGAAGGCCTTAGAGGTGGAGAAGAGCACCTTAAAGGGTGATGATGAGGCTGAGAAGAATCTAGCCTTAGTTACTGCGTCAGCCTAGTTATAGTTGAAGTATAGGTCTCTCGAGAAGTGACAGAGTTCTATGATAACAAGGGGTTCAAGAAGCTCTTTCTATTGGCATGGGACGAAGCAGTGACCTTCCACTAGTCTTCCATCACTTTCTATAAGGAGATCACTAATTGGAAGGCTTCTAAGATCCTAAAAGGGTATGCCTACTATATGTATAACCACTTAAAGCATCTTCGGTAGCCCAGGTACAATGCTTGGAGGGACCTTTTTTTGGGAAGAATTTTCAAGAACCTTGTGGAATAATGGACAACAATCTAGGGTGAGGAGGCACAAGTCTAGGTATCTGGTGGTGACTCCCCAGCTGAGGCCTTCACTCCTACTCCTACGACCAAGGTCCCAACCTCTATTCCCATTGTTGATTAGCTAAAAGGGATAGAAGGTGGGAAGCAGCAAATTCTAGTGGAAGTAGCTTAACACTTCATTGATGCTATTTCCCTTTTGCATCATTTTTTTGGGATTCAGCCCCATGTTTTTTAATGGCTCTTCAAGGCCTCTTTTGTAATAGATTTCTTTAATCAATAAAATATTTTTTCTTAGTTCTATTCTTGATATTGTGTATCTTGCTTTTTTGAGTGTTGCAAATTTATACATTCAATCTGTGATTCCAACTTTCTTCCCAAGGAGTGCATGAACCTGATTTCAAATGCACCCTTGACTCCTAATTTTCTTTGAATTTAGTTTCTAGAACTTTAGTTTTGAATTTCCATAGACTTTCATCTTGTTACTGGACTTTAAGGTATTTTGGTTCTTGAAGTTTATGGAACTTGGATACCCAGGGGTATACCACCATAACCCATTGCTCAATCATATCTATGCCTAGGTTGGAAGGAATGACCTCAAAAGTCCTCTTCATCAGTTATTTGCAATACAAGATCTTGATGGTTTTCTTTTGTAGCAAAGTGGTGGCCTATTATAGCTAGCATAGGTTTTGGATCACGGATAACTCTTGGCTATGCGTAAAACTCACACCTTGGTTCCATGTGTTACATTATGAGCCCTGCAACTTCATTTCGTGGTCAAGTGTGGGACTTGTAACTAAGAGCTTGGCTTTTCCTATAGTAAGATTAGTGGTCAAATACATTAATAATATGAATTTGCTCATGTAGCTGATATGTATTGAAGTTGATTCTTGGACTAGATATATTAATAGTCAAGTGTTGGACTTGTAACTAGATATATTAATGGTCAAATCTTGAATTTTAAGATTTGATGTATCAACAATCAAGTACTAAATTTGTGACTAGATTTATCAACAATCAAATATTGGATCTTAGGATTGGATGTATTAAGAATCAAGTGCTAGACTTGTTACCAAATGTATCAATGATCATATGTTGGATTAGTATCTTTTGCTTTTACTTTTATTTTTAAGGGCTTGGTTTGGCATTACAATAGGAGTTAACATTAAAATGAAATGATGACTACTTCCTCAATGGAACCTTTACACAAAATTTCATCATGGTGTCCCATTGACAAGCATTGGACTTGTAACCACTTTGTAGTAGCTATGGCTCCAAGACTCAACATTGTTTTTAATTTTCTTTCAGTCCACTTTTTGCATGCTACCTCATCTCACCTCAATTCTAAGTGTTGGACTCATCATCAGGTTGTGCAACCGAGGCCCTAAGATTGAACTAAGCATTATGAAATAAACTAATGATAAAAATAAAGAAACAATGACTTTTCCAATGGGGCTTGCTTGAAATAAAACTATGTTGTGGCCAGGCAATGAAAGTTCAGCTTGTAATACTAAGGTTCCCTCCTTACTACCTCCAAGTCTATCTTGCCCCCTAGGATTTCAACTATTGGGGAAGATAGACTTGAAGCTTTCTACATGCATCTTACTAAAAAAAATTCACCCTTCTAAGTTATGGGGCCTTGGGCTGCGGAATCACTCATCTTTGGAAGTCCAATTTAGTGATCTTCCATCATGAACACAAGATTCTGCCATGTATCACATTTGTTCAAATTTTGATGCTGCCGAATCTTGCCTTGAGGGGGTCCTTATCTCGGAGTAGGATTAGGGAAATCATAGCCATTGATAACACAAAAGCAGATCCACTTGTCAGGGTGCCAATCTAAAGTTTGGATCCAAGAGATCTTAGCCCTTAGTGACCCTTTACATTTATGACTATCTTCTCTTTTTCTTCACTTTGCTGTGAAACCTCCATTGAGCTTTGACAACTCTAGGACCTATGCCATTCGACATTCTATACCTCTGTCTCGATCCCAATGTGTTTTCACTCCAACTTCCTTCTAATGATGTATGATTAGTTTCTACTCTTTCTTCCAATGCTTCACTCGACTTTAGCCAGTGTCTCTTGCTTTTTCTTTAATTCATCATCAATGATAATGGTAGTTTTGTTGGAGAAGTTATGTTTTGTACTTGCGCACCTCAATGGTATGTACTTGTCAAATAGTAGATGATTAGTTGAGTTTCAAAACTCAGCTATTGGCTAAGGCCTTCAATTTATATGACAAGCATATTATGTGCCTACCTATAGTTGTAGCCTAGGATTGAGGCTCACATTCTTTTGATACTTGCATGCTTCATTTGGACACATACCTTAGTTGACATGTGTTATATGATCTCCTATTCGAGAGAATGGTGAATGGACACTGTAGAACCAATCTTTAGGCACATATTTGGTCATTGAAGCCCATTTTAAAGGAGGAAAATTTCAATCTTCTCATTTCAGAGTTCGAATTCGCATTGGGCAATGAAATAGATTGTATTAGTAACCAAGAGAGTTTGGACACATTGAACCAAGAGTATGGTCACTATTACCCAACAAATTGGATAATATTTGAGATGGGACTCTAGGTGTTCTTCCATGAGGCATTGATAGAATATGATTTGACACTTAATTAGACGGCTCTCAATGCTCAACTTGGTTGTGTTTTGGGTGTTCAGCATGTGTCATATACTTGAACCCTTGATTAGAATGTTCAAGAGTCCCTTCTAGCCATGCAAATCCAACAGTAGTTTGGGTAAGTGGTATGTCACAACGAGGCTTGGTTGTTGACTCTTTTGGGGGAATCCATGTTGCATCCACCAGTGAAAGGATTATTAGATGATCATATTTTGCTCGAAGGATCTTAGCATTCTAACACACACCAGTGATCCGATCTATACCATGATAAACTAGCTACATCTGAATTTGAAAGGGAGTTGTTGATGGACTTGGTAGGTTTTGGCATCCCAAGCTCACATAACTATCCTACTTAGGCTTTAGAGGAGAGTTTTCACATCCATAGCCTAAGCATTGCTAAGACTATTGGTATGCCTATTTGAAACCCACAACTCTATGTCTTGGCTATAGCTGCAACCTATTGCGCTTTTCTTAATATCCTCCTTTTCTTTGGTAGGTCCTGATATTCTCAAACTTATGAATGATATCTTGGAGAAGATGATTTTTGCTCCATGAGTGACTCAGTTGTCTACTTGCCACAAGCATAAGGATATAAATATTGTTGAGGAGAGGATCCTGGTCCCACTATTAAGAGAGCCAAGGATTGATCAAAATCAAGAGCTGGGTCCGTAAGAATAGGGAGACCAAAAATTGTTTGCATGTGTTGAGACACAATTCACAAGGGTACTTCGGCACAACCCTCTTAAGAGCTCACTCGTAGAGAAGGGAGATGCCTTTGAGTTCTTTGTTAATTGGATCACAGATGAATAAAATGATGAAGAAGAAAGTATCACATGTGACTCAAAAGTGGCAAGATAAGGATATCTTGTAGGTTATTATAAAGCATTATAGAGAGGTAAACCCCTCACAAATTTCTTAGTAGACTACCAGCTAGACTAACCACTATTACCATCTTTTGTTTAGTTGATGGATGTTCTCCAAGAGATTATTGAGTGACTTTTCAAATATCAAGAAATGGCATTTTAGGTTGCCAATGCTGAGATGGAAGCACTATGCAACTTAGAGAGATCAAAGGAATAGACAACCCATATGAGGGTAAGCTGGTTACTTCTCAAGCCAGAGTGAAAGTCAAGGAGGCTTGGGAGACCAATTTGAGGTCTGATCTCTTACAAGATAAAGGATGGGTTGCTCGAGTCATTTCAAAGTTTTACTTTAATGTCAAGTTCTAAAATTTGCTTGAGAAAGTTTGGAAGGAAGGTGTGGCCAAGTTCCAATCCTCCTTCCCGTATCATCAGGAATTAACTAATCCCAAAGCAACGGGGTCTTATAGGATTATGCATGCTATGATTTGCTAGAGCATGCAAAAGACCAAATTTTGATGCTCACTGCAACCTCTTCCTCAGTCGGGTCAATAAGGAGTTGATAGAGCATTGAGTTGCCTATACATCACTAACAAGAACTCCTAACTTCCCAAGTGCAATCCATCGAGTTATGGGATAGTGACTACAAATTGTTGAACGCCTCTAAGGTCTAGCTTGTTCACCTATACTCTTATCTTGATGTAATTTTTTTGCTCCAAGTCTCATTGCCAAATTTCATAACCACTATTTGGAGCCCTTATGTATGAATCCTTTATATAAATAAAATGACTTTTGCAAATCAGTATTAGTACTTTGATAAGTTACTAGCATATAAAGCATAGTTTGGGCTTTATTTCTTTTTGGCACAACTTTTTTCATGTAGGGTTTCTTACAAATCCAAGTTGTGATGACGCGATGTTGTTCCATGGGAGGTATCTAGGAATCAAGTTGGATGAATTTGAGTTGTTGAGGTTAAGAACAAGTGTGCAGTTTGTAGGCTTTAGTATCAACCAACACAACTGTCCAATTGAAATGTCACATTAAGTAATTGACAAGGCCAAGGATTGGGAATTAGTCCTTATAGTCTTTGCCAAATCCTATTGCCATGCAAGTGCTTTGGGCTGGTCTAATGGTTAGGCTATTTCCAGTGGACCACTTGTCTTTGATATTAAAGGGAGGTCCCATGGATAATGTACATAGAAGTGCTCTAGTTGATGAGGTTATGGTCATGCCAACCCCTTGAGCATGAGATATAACACTGCTATGGGTATGACTCTAAGCTAAACCTCATCGAAGCATGGTCAAGGAGCTCTTAATGAAAGCATCATTATTGTAACACATAACAATTTGGGAAGCTACTATAAAAAAAGGGTCCCTTTAGATGAATCCTCTTTGAACTTTGAGACATCCGAGCCATACTTGTGAACTAAAAGAAAGCCATTACCTACTGGGGGTTTTCTAGGCACAAGCCACTTTGACAGCCAAGTCAGATGCAGTTTTGAAAATATATAAGCAATAAGGAAAGCATGCAATGTCCCAAAGAGAGATGATCTATCTTTAGATAAGATGTTTGATATCCCTCAAGGAGATGAAGATATATCCTTGAGGTCCCTAGATTGAAGCTGTAGGGGATGAAGATCTTTCCACAGGTTCTAGCCATGGAGGAGAGGCCGGGGATCTCTTTAATATCTTATTTAGGGAAGAGGAGGAGAAGAAAACAAACTCTCCCTAGATATAGAGTAATGAGTGTATGTCCTACGTGACCAAGTTGTAACTTAAGATAAATAGTAGGGACCATGGGGTTAGCTCGTGAAAGTGTCTGTAGTCCCATGACATCTTTGCTTGTCACGTGGTAGGAGGTAAAGTGGTATGTAGCACAGTGGCTATTGGTAGTGTAGTGAAAGGCCACTTCTAGAAGATTTGAGGACTATCCAAAGGGAGCTTGAATGCAAAAACTCAATCATAACTCTTTGTATTTATGAATGAGCTTCACAAAGGGCTATAGTTCCTCTAACAATAGCATCTCAAGAGAATTGATATGCGATCATCTGGTTAGAATTTCAAAACCAAAGAGATGTGCAAGTGATGCGAATACAAAATTTTTGGATGAGACTGGAGGCCTTCACAAAGGAGATTAGGTGGTGATCCGAGACATTGGATTTGGTCATGACTTGATTAAAGTATGACAACTGATTTATTCTAACTCCTTTAGAAAACTCTTGTGAAATTCGTGAGACTATTATAACTTAATTTTATCATAAGGTGCAAAGCCAAGGTGTAGATCCTCATACAAGAGGAACCCCATATTTATACACATCACAATAGCTATTGTTGAGTTTAAATCCTACCTCAAATGTAATGATGGATAATTCAAAAATAGGCTTCAATTCAACATAAATTTCAAGTCCAATTCAAACTCAACTATAAGTAAACTCAAGTATGAGTTCGAGACATCACATGGCAAGAATATTTTCACACTTTCCCATTTTTTTTTTGGTAAATAATTTTGCACTTTTTGCTACCAAGAAAACTATCATTGTTAGAGGTTCCTTAATTAATTTAGGCTAATGAAAAATTAAATTAACTCTATACTTGCTAGCCATCAAAATAGATAAAATACCAAGGAGACCAAAGCCAAACTAGACACTCATAAATGGAAAAAATGAAAAATAATAAGTAATAATAAAATTAGGATATCAAAATTATTAACAACAAAAGCCACATGAATCATGCAGAAACATTAATTGATTTTGTGCTTGCATTATGATTCACTCATTTTCATGTGGTAGACAAGTAGCTTGTCATGTGTACACTGCCCGTGGGTTTTGTCTTACAACATATATGTTGTTGGAGCCTGATTTGCTGCCAATTTTACTTCAAGAGATTCTTTGAGGACTTTATCAATTAATTCATCCTTCTTTTAACTTGCAAGATAATTAAATCATGACAAAAACTACAAAGAAATCTCTGATAATGATCGCTCTGATACTCAAGTCAAATCTACACACAATGATAAAAGTGGAATTAAGAATTACATATTAACCCTTGCCTCTCTTTTTGTATTTTTTTATAATGTACCCTAAGATTTAGTGTATCAGTATTATGTACTTTTAGATAATCATCTTGCTGAATTTCTTATGATGAATTGCTGTCAATTTTAGATTCTTCGATATTATCTTCCTAGAATAATGGTAGATCAAATCTTACTATTATCTGATGTTTGGCTGTGAATTGGTTGGGATATATCAGCCTAATTATGGCTTCAGTTGGATTCCTTATTGTGTTGCTGACATACATGTGAATTCATTGACAGACAGAGGTAGCCAAGCCTACTACTCAAACATATTTTCACCTTGAAAATATTAGTTCACCGCTTGACCTCAAAGTACAGCTCTCATTGATTTTGGGCTCAGAGAATTCACTTTGGCTAGAAAGTTTAAGGATTGGACCTTTATTGTCTCAGCGAATAGCTTTGGTCATGTTTCATGCCTAACCGAATTTGTTGAACCATTCCTTGTGATCTGTGCATCATTAGTGCCCCCTCAACCCTAGACCCTGTTTTGTTAGCTTGGGAGCTTGAGTTTTTCTTCTTTTTCCTTGAAGACAAATGGAACAATCCAAACCTTGGACACTATGTCCCTGTTAATCTTTGCTCTATATCCCAAGATGCTTGGTGCAGATTGCTATCACTTGGAGAATCGCACCCTTTCTTGCTTTAACATTTCTCGATGCAAGGTGTCAGCCACCTAGTTGCTTGGGGAAGTGAGCCACCTTTTCACCATACCTCACTCAATCATTAGGGTTTTGTTCATTCTTGAGGGGGTAGTCTAGAGCCATCTACTCATCTATCAAAGTAGCATTTTGTGGGCCTTATAATGCTTATCCCTAAGCATTGTTCACTACTAGATGGCAAACACCTGTCTATGAGATCTCAACTAGGGTTTTGAAGCTCCCGCCTCCTGAATTCTGATAGTTCATATTAAGCCATATGGACGTGATATGGCGGTGAGGTGTGACCAATATAAAGGTGTTATGTCCTTTACTTTTTATTTTTGCAAATTTGCGAATCTTTATTTTCTCTCTTTTGCATCCTCCTTCCTCATCAGCAAATCTACTCTCCGATGACATCCCTCTTCACTCCTTCTAGCTCTAAAAAAGGCTCCTCTGCTATGAAGAAGGAAAGTATTTTAAGACAGGTAGCCCCTGTCCTAAAGAAGTCATTGACACCCTATGCATCACAACATCACCTACTGAGGGCCAAAGTTCTACATCCGCGTCGAAGGAGGTGTGATGGGCCACTGATCATTCAACCTCTACCCTGTTTGCTTCAAGTATGCCTCACCTCATGCTGCTCTTTCTACCTTAGGAGCCAACTATGGACTTGTGAAGGCGTGTCACCTTTCAAAGGCCGTAACCATCCTACTATCGCCTTCAAGTAAATTTTTTTTTTATTCTACTCTTGATAACCCTAGTATAAGTATTTTGCTAGGATGTTAGAAGAAGATACCTAGAACCTCAGATCAGAGAGTTTGGGTTCAAATTTATCATCTATTGGGAGATGTTCGAGAGTAGGCTTAGATATCTTATAGATGCTTTTACTAAAGATGTCTTGAGAGATTGGCATCTAACCTCGAACCAAATTGTGCCTAATGCTATAAAATTTATTTTGGCTTTTTGAACTTTAGTTACCTCCAAAGGCTTCTTTCCCACTGTAAAAATATTTAGAGATGCCTTTAAGGGTTGTCAAGGCTGCAATACCAGGGACCGATGGTATTTTTCCCAAAAGAAGTAGTGTAAACTATTCGCTTCTAACTCTAGCTCCCTTCGTTCTTGGAAAGATCACCTGATAAGGGTTTCCTCTAGGGTTGACTCAGGCTTTATTTGTGAGTGGGGTGATCCTTCTTCCCATGGGGCTGATCCTGATGTTTGTCCCAAGATCCATCATCTCCTAGTGTCTTGAGTAGAGGAGGTTGAGAGCATTAGGTTTGCCCCTACACGGTCTAACAAGGGCTATTTGGAGGAGCATAGCATATTTGTTGCTCAAATAGCTAGTATGAATCCTGGCCTTCATATCATAGACCTTTTCCTTGGTTTTAACAATGTGATGTGGTATTGTAGGGCTCGCCTAGCTCTCCTTCATGAATGAGTATCTGAAGGCACAAGGAGGGGCTTCTCAAGTGTCGTTGGCCCCATCTATCCAAAAAGAAGCTAGCCAAGCCCAAGGTCCCTACCCCTTCCTTAAAGGTAGCTCAAGGCCAAGGGCAAAGGAAGAAGGAGGAGGAGGGGAAGAGTCGAGGTACAAGTGAGAAGTGGGCATGGAAAAAGTACTAGCTTGTTTGTCCACCCCATTTTCTCGAACCACTGCCTTCAAGGATGGTGCTAGGTCATCGACTCATCATATGATATAGAAGGTTAATCAAGGCAAGGGAGACATTGTTGCTTCCATTCCCTCTTCAACACATTCTGAGATGTTGGGGAACCAAGGTACCTCAAAAGGGATCAATGCTAAAGAGTACTTTCTTCATGATTTTGAAGATAGTGCCAACTCCTCCATCTTTAGCTCCTCGTTGACAAACCCTTCTTAAGAAGAGCTAGATCTTGTTCCGATGTAAGTCTATCTTGATTTGTCTCTTTCAATTTTTCTCTTCTTTCACTATCCTAACCTTTAGTTTGGTTACAGGGCATGCAGTTTTTTTACTATATAGGATGTCATTTTATGAAGCTCAAAGGGCAGCAACATTCAAGATGTTCAAGGTCGAAGAAGAGGTGAATCTTCTTTGCTCCCAACTCGAGTCCCTCTAGTACAATATAGAGGAGGTGAAGAGGAGGATGGAGGAAGAGGAGAATCTCCTCATGGATGAGTGCTACTCGACTCTATCTAGCCTCGAGGCTTTGAAGGTCCAACATCAGTCTGAGCTGGAGGGCACTAAGACTCAGGCAATCTCCATGTTCCTCCATAGTACTCAACACACTTACACCTTGAATATGATGAGGATGCAATCCATATTAGAATTCAAGGCCAGTGATGATTGTCTTTGGGCATGTGCAAAGGTTTCTACTACTAGTTTCATCGAAGTCTACCTCATCTATGGGGCATAGTGAAATAAATTCACTACAATGCTAGGTTTGACCCTGAGGACCTCCGTATTGAACTCTACAATGAACTGAGGGTTCAGCCCCTTCAATGGGAGTATGAGGAGCTTATTCAGAAGGAGGCCGAGGTAGTGAAGGCAAGGGAGACTATGAAGGCAAGGGTAGTGAATACTGAAGCCTAGAGATTTGGCAAGCCAGTGGGACCTTTGGAGCCTCACAATATCTTTGAATGATTGTACCTTTTATTTCTTTGTATTGCTTCTTAATAAAAGGTTTGCTTATTTTCTAGACTTTTGTCTTTTGAGTCCATCTCTTTTTAAGAGTCATTCTCAATCAATCTGGCTCTAATAATGTTATGATGTCTCTAATGGTTGGGATGGCTCACTCTTCTTGAGATAAATTCCCTAATTGTTAGTTCAGTGGGTAACACTAGGTGTTTGCAAGCCTTAAAGCACCCAACACTTTACTTCAAGAATCGAGTGTTCTCAAAGGCTGACTAGGATTTTGTTTAAGAGAGAGCTTCTTTTAGAGCACTTTAGCTAAGTTATTGAAGTTCCAGATTAGATCACAAGTTAAGTGAGGCATCCTTCTACCATCTTTGGATTTTCGCATGGTAGGGCACCAATATCTTAAGCTCTATGTGTGTCTAGCATAGATCTTGGGCCTTATGACTTAGGTGGACCAAGATCTATTGCTCCAAGCATATAGCCAAGGTCTTCATGTCTCGAGTGAACTAAGGTTCTTGTGCCTCAGGTGAACTGAGGTTTCTGTGCCTCAAGTAAGCTAAGAATTTTGCACCTTGGGTGAATCGAGATCCTTGTGCATCATATGAACTAAGGTCTTGGTGTCTCATATGGTTGAGGTCTTTGTGCTTCAGGTAAACTGAGGCTTTTACACCTCATGTGAACTGAGATCTTTGTGCCTTAGGTGAGCTGAAGTCTTTGTACTTCAGGTAAGTCTTTACGCCTTAGGTGAATTGAGATCTTTCTATCTCAAGTGAGCTAAAGCCTTTGTGCCTCATGTGAACTAAGGTCTTAGTGCCTCATCTGAGCTGAAGTCTTATGCCTCAGGTGAACTGAGATCTTTGTGCCTTTGGTTAGCTTAGGTCTTTGTGCCTCGGGTGAACCAAAGTCTTCATGTCTTAGGTGAAGTGAGATATTTGTGCCTCAAGTGAACTGAGCTCTTTGTGATCTTTTGAACTAATACATGTAGTATAAAAGCTTAATTTTCATTATAAGATAAATGAGAGATAATTTATTTTAGAGGTATAACCTTCTAACGTTGCCGGCATGCCACATTTTTGGGAGTTCTTCACCATCCAAGTGCTTGAGCTTGAAAGCTCTTGGTCACATAGTGCAAATGATTTTGAAAGGGCCTACTCAATTTGGTGATAGATTTTTTGACTCTTGGTTGATGAGGTCAACTAGGCATAGTAGTCGGCTAGGCATAGTATCCAATCGCCTGGCTGTAGCTCTTTGCTATGTAAGTGTTGTAATACTGAACTACCCTTTATTGGTACTCTGCAACCCTTGTATAAGCTTTTTCCTAAACCTCCAAGATAAAGTCTTTCTAGGCTCTAATGTTTGCTTGATTTGTCGTAGGATCATAGGTCTTGAGTTGTGGTGAGATAAGGCTGACTTCTATGGGGATGATTGCTTCAACCCCATAAGCAAGCATAAATAGTGACTTGCCAGTTATTGTTTGAGGTGTTATTTGATATGATAATAGGACGTGTGGTAGCTCTCAACCTAAGCACCCTTGGCCCTTTCCAGGCACTCCTTTATACCTGTGATTAAAGTTTGGTTTGTTACCTTAGTTAGGCCATTGGATTGTAGGTGCATTATCGAGGTAAACTTTTGCTCAATATGGAGGTTGCTACAATATTTTTTGAACCTTGAGTTATCAAATTGGCACTACGTCCATTCCCCATTGATCAAAGGGTCAAGTAGCTTGAGTCTATTGAAGCCAAACTGTGGGACTATGGTACACCGAGGTATGCCTTTGGCATTGCTCACACTTGAAAATAAATTCAGTGGCCTCAAAAGCCATATTAAGCTAATAATAGAAGAAGTTTTTGGGCTAGAGCTAATCCTATACTATGACCCCCACATATCTCTTCGTGCAGTTCATAGAGAGCATATTCCACCTCGCTTGGACTCAAACACTGGAGCAATGGACTCAAGAATGACCTTTTGTATAAGATCTCATCTATTAAGACAAAACTCGAGGCTAGTCTTCTTATCCTCCAAGCTTCTTTCAGGTCATTGGGAAGCTAACCAGACTTTAGGTATGAGATGATAGGATCCATCCAGAAAGGTTCTTCCTCAGTCACACTGACCTTAGCTGACTATGTGTAGCTTAGGTGTTGCAAGTTTTGCATAAAGATTTGCCTCAGTTTTATACTCGAGAAAGTTGAGGCTATCTGTACCAAAGCATCTACCTCCATATTGCTATTTCATGGTACTCGACAAACTTCTATTCGGTCTAACCTTGCGATAAGCTTTTGAAATTCAAGAAGGCATAGGGTCATGATCTCATCTTTTTCTTCATATTCTCCATTAACATGTAAATATAAAAGTTGGGAGTTGTTGAATACCTTTATCTTGTTGGCTCTTTCTACTATCACTATGCACGTTCTAAGTAGGAAAGCTTCATATTCTATGGTATTGTTTGATACTTCAAACTTTAGCTGAGTTGAGTATTCAGCCACTCTCCTCT
The DNA here is from genome assembly GCA_005019695.1 of Trichopus zeylanicus subsp. travancoricus. Classification (NCBI taxonomy): domain Eukaryota; kingdom Viridiplantae; phylum Streptophyta; class Magnoliopsida; order Dioscoreales; family Dioscoreaceae; genus Trichopus; species Trichopus zeylanicus. Next base: position 883,968 of record RXID01022275.1, on the reverse strand, counting down.
TTAGACTTAAGAGGACGACACCGATCTTGTAATTTGAATTGCAGGAAGAACTATCTACGTGAACCTCCCAAGATTTATTATCTAGACTAATAGGATATAAAGTAGTTTTCACTAAGAAGTATGTTAAGGCTTTCGTCTTAATAGCTTCTCTAGGTCTTAAAGTCACTTCGAACTAGCTCAGTTTGATAGAACATTTGAGTAATTTCTTGAGATCTCTAACTTTTGCAAGGTATGCTAAAATGGAAGATTGGTGAACACTATGACCAGATATGCTTGGAAGCATCAACAAAGTTTTAGAGTTATCAATACAACTGCGTAAGCGAATTTTTACAATGAGGAATACCATACCTCCACACCTGTGAGCACATGGCTCACATAATTAATGGGATGTTGCTTTTCACCTCGATCGCTTACTAACACTTAGGTGACGGCTTGATTTGAGGTCGCTATGTAGAGCTACAATGACTCGCTTGGCTTAAGATTACTACTTAGAGCTAGTTTAGTGTTGGACAACCTAGTATTATGTTGCAAGTAGAATGGGTTTGAACCACTATGAACATTGATTTGATTATTGTCCTCTTGGAATTTTCTCCAACTATTAAGAGTGAATTAATTATGATAAGTGGGGTGACCGAATCTGCCATAAAACTGATTAGCATCCTAACATATGGTTCCTACTTCTGATCAATTTTAATTTGGTTATAAGCCTAGGTAAACAATATGTTGGCCCAGGTTCCTATGTCTACCATAATTTGTTGCATGGAGTAGCCATCCAAAATCTTTGAGATGAGTAAAGCCTCATTATGATGTATCCAAATTGTTTATAGGTCTTTTATCGAGAAGACTATATCTCCGTACTTGGGTTCATGATGATGTTGTTTGGCCTCCTCACCTTCCTTCTGTCTCCAATAATGGCTAGGCATTTGCCCACTAATACTAAGTATTCACTTTGTGTCATTGGCTAACTAGGATCATATTAGTGTAACCCTTAATTGGTGAATTTTGCAACTCGGGGGGTAGGGTTCCTCTGAACAGAGCCCTGTGGCTGAGCTTCTCGAGTAGGGGCATCTTCATATCTTTTGCCCTGATGGATGAAGTGTCTTAGTTAACCCTCTTTGATGAACCTCTTAATCTCATTCTTGAGATGCCTGCATTTCTCAGTATCATGACCATAGTCCTTACCTCGATCTATCCAAGTTTTGTCTGCTTGTGTGAATTGGTTGTGGTTTTCTCAAGAAATCTCAGTGCTCAATCTAGGCTAACACTTTAGACCTTAAATTATTCAGGGAGTGTAGGCTCAAAATTAATGCTACTGTTCTTGTCGCTTGGTCTTTTATTTCTTTGGCTTTGGCAACTTGGTCTCCCAAGTCTCTCTCTTCAATATACTATTGCCTTTGGATTTTCTCTTCACCGACATTATTGCTTCAACATCAATGTGTTCCTCAGCCAACTAGATGAATTTTGACAAGCTTTTGGGAGGTTTGCGGGCCATCTCATAGGCTACTTGAGGTTGCCAAATCTTGTTAACTGCCACGGCGAGGATTATGGAGCTATCTAGCTCTGAAGCTTCTAATCAGGCTTAAATTGAGCCAAGTACTCCCTCAAGTTCTCTCCTTCATTTTGCCTTAAAGTTAAGTATGTAGAAGGATCCTTGTACTGAGGTGCTAGTGAGATGAATTGCTCTATGAACCTATTAGCTCGGTCATCAAAGTAAGTGACTGAGTACCTTGGGAGTCCAAGGTAGGAAGCCCGAGGAGGACCTTGTAATGTCATTAGTAATGCCTTACACATGGTGGAGTTTCATGCACCTTGAAGGATCATGACATTCCGAAATATGCTCATATGATTGACTGAACCCTTGGAGCCATCTTATACCTTATAAGGCAGCTAGCAGAACTTTGGTTGTACCAAGAGTAGGTGATTTTGAGAATGAGGGGCATATCAAACCTTGTTTGGTTTGAATGAATTAATACACCATACATCTCCTAAGCATTGCAGGATGCATTCCCTCCTAGAGCACCTTGAATGGCCTTGGCCGAAGTTCGGCTCACATGTGTGTAGTATGTAGCTTCATTGGTTGGATTTTAAGTGGGATTGTATCCCTCTAACCTCTTGAAGCTTGATACTAAAGTGAGATTCCTGCCAAGGGATCTTGACTACTTGAATGATGATATCCATTAGGGTGCTGCTTACTTATGACCTATGGATATGGTTCATTTTGTTAGTGTAGAGCCACACCATGAAAAAGTTGCTCCTGAGCCAAAATCTAAGGTTGAGTTTGAGAGTTTTACATCATTTGGACCTAATTTTATGATTATTGGGCCTACAAATTCTATATAGCTTATGCTTGGGCTTATTGCAATTGTGCCATTTGCTAAATTGTAGTTGTCAGCATTTGAAACTCTTGCCAACTCACCAAATTAGAGAGAGTTGTTGGTACCACAGGGACAATTTGCAAAGGAACTTTGCAAGTTCCTACTGTGGGGGTATTTGAGCCCCCCCAAGCTAGTTCTTGAATATTGATACCCTTGTCGCCAGAGGCATGGCTAGAGATCCTTTGAATATATGGATGGGAAAAGGGTAGTAGAGCAGTTCTTAATGAAAACACCATTATTAATAGACTCTGATTCATTGCTGGCTTTGATTCGAGAGGTTCCTTAAGAAACTGATTCATTAGGCAACTCTTATTCTAATTTGCAAGATAAATAAACTATGATAAAGATCGTTGAAAACTCTTCAGCGATGATCACTCTGACACTCAAATCAGATCTACGTACAATGATAAAGTGAAATTAAGAATTACTCATTAACTCTTACTTCTTTGTTTGTTCTACTTTTTATAATGTACCATGAGATTTGGTATATTAATATCCTGTGATTTCAAACAACCATTTTACCATATTTCTTATAATTAGTAGTTGTTAATTCTGAATTCTTCGATATTATCTTTCTAGAATAATGATGGATAAAATCTTATCATTATTCTATATTTGACGGTGAATTGACTGGGACATCTAAGTCTAATCATGGCTTAAGTCAGATTTTTTATGGTGTCATTGACCTATGTGTAAATTTATCAACGGGCCGTGGTAGTTGAGCCTACCGCTCAGACAAGTTTTCATTTCGGAAATATCAATTCAATGCTTGACCTCTCAGCCTGCCTCTTATTGATTTTGGACTCAAAAAATTTACTTCGGCCAGTGAGTTAAGAGATTGGACCTTGGTTTCCTTAGCGAACAACTTTGGTTTTGTTTCATGTCTGATTGGATTTGTTGAACCAATCCTTATGATCTGGTGCATAATTAATATCAAATAAATTTAAATTTCTATTGGACCACCTGCTGTTTTTTGTTTTATGATATTATGATTATCTTGTTGAAAATAATTGTTAATATAGCAGTACTTTCCTTTAAAAAACTTAAACAAAATATGAGCCCCACAGTTGATGGATTGCGCAACATCTTGAAACCAGATCCTAGAAAAGATTATCACAATTGAAAGACAGACATCAACAATATTTTCACACACAGGTTGGAGGCATGGAGCACTATTACTCTGTTAGTAGTTTCAGAGGAACAATACTATCCACCAAAGAGAATATTAAGATTTAAGGGGCTCGTTTGATTTGAAGTAATTTTAAATTCTAATATAATTAATGATTTTAGTTATATTACTTAGTAGAGTATTTAGAATTAGTATATAAATTAATATAATTAGTGTTATATATATTGGAGAATTTTTAGAGTCAGTTTATTGGTTAATAGGCCCTTGATTATAAAACACTAATCATATTACTTAGTATAATTAACTAATTTGAAACTAAATGGACTTTAACCATATCAAAATTTTAAAAAAAAGAATGTATTCTTGATTGAGGTTCTCACCTAATTCAGCTTAGGAGCTCTAAAAAAATTGAACATTCATTATGATTAATGAGTAAATCACCTAAATCAAATTTATTTGGAATTTGGTTTAAATTAGCTGGAGAAATTAGCAAAAAAAATGAAATTTGATTAATCAAACTCATAATTCTTACCTATAAAAAATGGATATAATTATTAAGTCAATATTTAATCATGAATCATGACCAATCCGGAATCAACTACATGAATCGAGATATGTAATCAAATGCATCAAATTGTGGGTTATGACTGAGGAAGGTGTGCTTTCATCAGTGTGAAACATGCAATAATATGATAGTTAACCCTAATGGCGTGTGCTAACGTTCGTCCATCAATTTTGGTCTGAGAGATTTATTAATATTGATATGTTAAGTCATTCTCCCGCTAATATGCAATAAAAGAACAAATAAAGAGAACAACTGAAAATTCTCTGATGGCGGCTACTCATATGCTCAAGTTAGTAGCATGCATACAGACTATAATCAAGAAAAAGTGACACTAATCCTTGCCATTTTGGGAGATTTTTTTTGGGGGGGGGGGGGGGGGTGTACTTGTATCTAGATCCCATGATTTAGCGGTCATAATCACACTATATTACTCATAACAGATAGCTATAGATTTTGAATTTCTTGAGATCCTCTTTTAGATAAAAGTCCATAATGATCTGGACTCTATCCTACTAACACCAAGGTATCTAAGTTTAATGATAGCTCAGTGTAATCTCCTTATATACCCCTTAATTAAGAACATTGAACTTCTCATACTTGGGTGTTGAGATAGTTAGACTACTCACAGCCTGTGTGTTGAGAGCTCTCCACAACTTAGTCTCAAGTTGATTTTTTACCTCAGATGTGTTGATTTGCAAGCAGTCTAGGGTTCAATTCTTATTGACCCTTTGACTCGGCTAGCTCATTTTTGTGTATCATCAATGCCCCTTAAGCCTGTATGCCAAACTTTCAGACCTCAGTATTTAGGATTACCATCAAGAGACAATCATTCTGTCAAGGCACTCAATGAATCTTCGAGAATCGAACTGTCACCTTTATGAAATATCAACCATGGTCTTGCTTAGGAAAGCAAGCCATCGTTTTTTCTAATTCTAAATAATTACTGGGCCTTCGCCTTCTCTCGAGGTGACGGTTCAACACTGTTTGCTCATTTATCGAAATGGTCTACCTCTTGATTTCTTTTCTCATGGTTTCTCCCAACCAAATGGAGGACGTATGTCTCTAGGATCTAAGTGGGGGGTTTTAAGATTTTTGCCCTTTCAACTTCAATGGCCTGGATCAAGCTATGTGAAGGTGATCTGATAGTAGGAAAATCCTTATATAAGGAACCTCTATCCATTTTCCTTTTCTTAGGAGAATGTTTCAGCCTTCCCTTTTTCTTTATCAGCAAATTCATTTTCAAATGGCATCTTCTTCTACTCCTTCTAGCTCTAGAAAGAGATCTCCCTCTATGGGGAAAGATGCGGCCCTTTCTCAGAGGAGATTCAGACTCCTCCTAGCATATCAATGTCGGCAACACTACCCATGAGAAAGTCTTTTCCATCATGCACCAGCTTAACATTGACTTCTAGGGGTGAATAGCCATTCAGATCTAGTTTCAAACTTGCATTGAGAGAGGCCCAGGGGCTTGGTGTTGGTCTGCTTAGAAGGGGAGTCTGATCTGGGCCAATGGTGACTCATCACTCATGGGCTCCTGAGACTATCTTGTCTTCAGCTTCAAGTGAGCTCCTGCTCTTGTTCCTCATCTTGTCCTTGAAGATTTTAGCATGAATTCTTCATTTTGACCAGTTTAGCCATGGAATGTGGCTTTGGAGGGACTACTCAAATCTCATTAATAGAAGAGAGTTTGAAATTACAGAAGGGTGTTCCTCAAGTGTCTCGGGCTTTGCTTGTTAACAAGCTCTTCAAATCGAAGAGTCTTGCCTGTCGCCAGCTAGTATCTCTAGTATAGGGGAGGAGAAAGAGAGAGGAGGAGGAGGAAGAGAGCCATGGTGCAAGTTAGGGAAGAGCAAGAAATAGGCAGACGATTCCTTATTCTCCCCTGCCACCTTGCTAGCTCAAAGTCATTAAGGATGGTGCCCAATCACCCATTCGTCATATGATGACAAAGACGGTTGATTGCGGAAAGGGTGCCACTTCAGCTCCTTCTACTTCTCCTCCATGCACTAGAGCATGAGGGTAGTCTTCTTCAATGAGCTAGGGGACTTTGGAGGAGATTGAGGCCAAGTGGTACTTCCTTGGGACTTTGGGGAAGACACCAATCCTTCTTTGGCTTGGCTCCTTGCTGATAGACTCTTTCTAGAGGGAGTCATATCTTGTACCATCATGAGTTTCTTTCATGTTTGCCTTCGTATGAATAATTTTTCTCTTTTTATTATAACATGGTCTGACCTTTGATTTGGTTGTAGACCCTACAATCCTTCTGATATGTGGGAAGTCAGTTTTAGGATACTCAGAGTTTGAGGACATTTGAGAAGAGCAAGGCTGAGGAGGAGGTGATCTTGCTTCATTATCAAGTCAAATTTATTCAACTTAAAATGGAAGAGACAAGGAAGAAGACAGAGGAGGAGAAAAACCTCCTTGTAGCCAGGTGGGATTCAGCTTTGTCTGGTCTACAAGACCAAGAGATTAGGCATTGGGCCACCTTAGACAATGCCCAAATAGAATTAGTTGCCATGTACCTTTGGAGTAAACAATACATTGATGCTTTGAAGTTGACCTAGATGCAGGCCATTTTGATCTATAAGGCTAGTAATGAATACCTTCAAAAATGTGGAAAACTCACTGTGGTTCCTTTGAAGAAGGGTACCTTATTTGTTGAGACATGGTGAAGCAAACTCACCGTGACTCTGAGTTCAAGTTTGATGACCTTTGGGTTTAACTTTATGACCACTTGAGGGTTCAGTGCCTCAAGTGGGAGTAGGAGGACCTCATTTGGATGGAAGTTGTGATGGTGAAAATAAGAGAGGCCGAAAAGGGTGTCCCAGGGCCAATTGAGCTGCCAAAGTCTTCCGAGCGTCAACTTGTTTCTCATTAGTTGTACTTCTTTTTTCTTTTTGAAAATATTTTTGTACTAGTCTCAACTAAAAACTCAATAAAATCTTGTCTTTTTCCCAAACCTTTGCTTTCAATCGCTTAGATCTTTTAATCCAAAGTCTTTTGATCATGCCACTCTTGTTGAACCAACTTAATCAATCCTACTGCAATATTTCCATAGGCCAGTTGCTTTGGTGAGTATCCTGACTCATTGTTCTAAGACTAATGTTACACTTCGAAATGCCAAGGGTTGGATGCTTCTATCCCATGATTGGGATTTTCTTGGGTGGAGAAGTTAACTTCTACTTTGGTTGAGCAATGGAAGATATGGCAAAACAAGAACTTTGAGTAGCTTGAGAGGTAATACCTTGGTTAAGTAATCAAAGTACATGGTTGTACCGTAGAACCAGTAGAGTCAAATTTTTTTAGTAATACCTCGATAGGAGAGGGGACACCGAAGTACCTAGTTGGACCATAGAATTAGCAGAATGAGGCGTTTAGAGTAATACCTTAATGGGGTCACTGAAGTATCTTCTTATACTATAGGACTAGTAGAACCAGGTTTTTAAAGTAATATCAAGGTGAGGTCATTGAAGCACTTGATTGGACAATAAGGCCAACAAGTCCTTATTTTTTAAGTAATACTTCAATATAGACATCGAAGTACTTGGTTGGACTATAGGGCTAGCAAAGCTAGGTATTTGAAGTAATACCTCAATGGGATCACCAAAGCACCTGGTTGTATTGTAGGGTCAGTAGAGTTTTTTAAGTAATACGTTAGTGGGATCACTAAAATACTTGATTGGATTGTACGGCTAGCAAAGTCAAGTTTTTTAAATAAATACTTCAGTGGGGTCACTGAAACACCTGGTTGGATCATAGGAGTAACAGAGCTAGGTTTTTTAAATAATATATTGGTAGAGTTATTGAAACACCTGGTAAAATCATAGGGCTAGTAGAGCTTGATTGTTTAAGGAATATCTTGGTGGGGTTAGCGAAGTACATGACTGCACCATAGAGTCAACAGAGCCAGATTTTTTGAATAATACTTTAGTATGGAGGGGGGGAGGGTCATTGAAGTACCTGGTTGGACCATAGGGCTTGTAGAAAAAGGTTTCTTAAGTAATACTTTGGTGGAGGACATCAAAGCACAAGGCTAGACCGTAGGGCCAACATAGTCAGATTTTTTGAGTAATACCTCGATGGGATCATTAAAGCATCTAGTTAGACTGTAAGGTCACTTAAGCTAGGTTTTTAAGTAATATCTCAGTGGAGTCATCGAATCACCTTTTTGGACCATAGGGCTATTAGAGCTCGATTTTTAAATTAATACTTTGGTAGAATCATTGAAGCACCTAATTAGACCATAGGTCTGAAGGAGCCAAGGTTTTGAGGTATATCTCAGTAGAGACACCGAAGCACTTGGTTGGACCATATGGCCAATAGAGCTAGGTTTTTAAGTAATATGTCAGTAGGGTCACCTAAGTACCTAGTTAGATTGTAGGGCCAGTAGCGTCAGGTTTTCTATATAATATCTCGGTGAGATCACTGAACTACCTGGTTGGACCGTAGGGTTAGCAAAGATAGGTTTTTTAAGTAATACCTCAGTAAGGTCACCGTAGGATCAGGTTGGACCATAAGGCTAGTAGAGCTACTTTTTTAAGCAATACTTCGATGGAATCACCAAAACACCTGGTTGAAGCTTAAGGCTAGTGGAGCTAGCTTTTTTAAATAATACCTTAATGGAGTCACTGAAGCATTTAATTGGGCTATAGGACCAGTGGATCCAGGTTTTTAAAGTAAGGTAACAAATAATTTTTTGAAGTAATAAATATTGTATTAAAGATAAAACTTCTAAGATTGTCAACATGCCAAGTTCGAGGAAGCTTGGCCATTTGTGTGTTTGATTTTAAAGATTCCTAGTCCCACGACTCTGGAGATCTTGAATGGACCTATATAGTTCGGAGATAGCTTCTCCAAGACTCGATGGATAAGTTCAGTCTAACAGGGGACTTAGTTGCCTAGTCGTAGTTCTCGATTACTCAGGCATTATATTGTCAGGCTAGTCGCCATTGGTACTCAGCTATCCTCATGTGTGCTTTCTCCTAAACTTCCAAGATGAGGTCTTTCTCTGCTTAGAGATTTTCCTCATTTATCTCGGGATCATGAGTTTTGTCTCATGGAGATGTAAGTCTAATCTCCATGGATATAACTACCTTAATCACTTATTAACACTAAACTCACAACTTGATCCGAGGCTACTATATAGAGAAAGAATACTTCATTAGGTTCAAATCTTACCAACAAAGGTGGTTTGGCTAGACATTTCTTGAGATTTTCAAAAGTTTTGTCACACTCCTTTGTCCATTTATACCCCAAACTCTACTTAATGCCTTAAAGAAAGGCAAACATTTTTCGTCTGACCTTGATAAAAAGTGATTGAATGGTGCCAACCATCCTATAAGTCTTTGCATTTCTTAACAGAGCTTGGAGGCATCATTTTCATGATAGCCTCAATTTTCTCAGGGTTAGTGTTTATTCCTTGCTCTGAGATGAGGTAACCAAGAAATTTTCTTAAGCTTACCCCAAAAGCACACTTTTTTGGATTTAATTTCATCCTGAACTTTCGAAGTGTGTTGAAAGTTTCTTCTAGATCTTTGAAGTGCCCTTCGACATGGAGGCACTTTACCAATATATCATCAACATACGCCTCCACATTCGTTCCCAATTGAGATTCAAAAACTTTGTTCACCATCCTTTAGTATATCGCTCCTACATTCTTTAGCCTAAAAGGTATTACAACATAGTAAAAAGTGCCTTCATCAGTGATGAAGTAGTTTTTTGATCATCTTTGGGATGTAATCAAATTTGGTAATAGCTCGATATGGTATCAAAAAATCTCGGGAGTTGGTAGCCTAAAGTGGAATTTACAAGTTGGTCTATCTTTGGTAAAGGATAGCTATCCTTTAGACAGACTTTACTCAAGTCGGTGAAGTCAACACATATTCTCTACTTGCGATTGAACTTCTTCACTGTTATCATATTTTCTAGCCATTTGAGGTAATGAACCTCTTTGATGAGCCCTGCAGTGAGAAGTTTGCTTACCTTCTTTGCGATGGCCTTTTGACACTCATCGGTGAAACACCTCTTTTTTTACTTGATCAGCTTGTAATTTTCAACCATCATGAGCTCATGTTGTGCCACAGAGGGATCAATGCCAAGTAAGTCCTCAGAAGACCAAACAAAAATATCTTGACTTTTTCATAAGAATTCTCCTAATTTCGTGCATAATAGCTCCACGAGATTTGCCTCGAGCTTTAAAGTTCTTCCAGAGCCTTTGTCAACAACAAGGTTGACAAGCTGTTCCATATGTTTGGCACAGACCTTCTTTGATTCAGTGGTGGACTCTTTGATTTCAATGAGCTGCTCCTTAGGTTTAGCGTTGGTGATTTTTAGCCAGTGGTTGGCTCATCGACTTTTGTTGCCATTGGACCTTTGCCCTTTCGATTGGAGTTATTGTTCCAATAAGCCACCTTTCATTTTTTAGTGAGGCTTTGGTCACCCCATGCCTCACTTGTACCAAGTTTAGTTGAAAATCTTATAACTAGATAAAAAGTAAAAATTATCGCTTAGAGTTGATTGAGCATTAATTGGCCTAATATCACATTGTAGGTGAAGCGTGTCTAAACCACCATGAACTTTGATTTGATTGTGGTGCTCCTAGGATTTTATTTGACCGTATAGAGTAGATTAATTATGCCAATCAGAGTTACTAAATTTTTCATAAATCCAGTTTTAGCTTTTAGTTAATTTTTCTATGCTCATATGAACAAAATGTTCGTCGAGCTTCCAGTATCTATCTCTTAATGTTGTGTAGTATAGCTACTAAGATTGCTGAAATGACCAATGCTTCATTATGTGGCATCAAAGTTTTCTCTAAATTCTTTTCTAAGAAGACAATATTCCGATATTCGAGCTCATAATATTATCTCTTCTTTTTTGCCTTTACCTCCTCATGCCCCCTAGTGATGGTTTGACGTTTGGAGGCTGATGCTAAGCCTTTATCCTGAGCTAGTGGGCATATCAACATCATATTATGGTTACCCTGCAGAGGTGAATTATGCAAATTTAAGGTAGGATTCCTCTGGGGAGAAGTTCACGGATGATGTTCCCGCTCATGAGCTTCTTCAACATGTTCCCCTTAGCATATGAACTGCTTGAGGTGTCCCTCCCCAATGAGTCATTCGATCTCATCTTTGAGGTATCAACACTCTTCGCTGTCAAATGGCCATGCTCTCAATGAAAATGGCAATACCTTGTCAAGTCAAGGTATTGTTGAGCAATTGGGTAAGGCCTCCACAGTAAGTCTTAGTGTTCAATTTGTACAAAGACCTTAGTCCTAGAGTTGTTCAATGGTGTATAAGACTAAAAGTTGTTTTGATGCTCTTTCTATCTGATTCATTTTGATTTGGGGAGTTTAGCATCCCGAGGCTCTTGCTACTACCCTCGAAATCCATTTTAGCTGAAATGATTTCTTCTCCAATGTGTTCTTTGACTGGTAGAATGAATTTTGCCAAACATTTAGGAGGTTGGCAAGCCATCTCATAAACAACCCAAGATTGTTGGATTTTGTTGATTGTAGTTGGCTCCCAGTCCAATTCGGTAACCTCTAATCTAGCTTTGTTAAACCAAGACAAATAGTCCCTTAGGTTTTTTTTCTCCTTTTGATTTAGTGTTATTAGTATTGAGGGGTCCTTTCATTGATGTACCAATGAAACAAACTATTTTATGAATTTGTTTGTCAAGTTATCAAAATAGGTAATTGAGTGACTCAAAAGCCCGGTGTACTAAGCTTAACCCAAGTCTTATAGTGTCATAAGAAAAGCCTTGCACATGATAGAATCCCACGTGCCTTGTAAAATTATCGCATTTCTGAATATGCTGAAATGATCCATCGAGTCCTTTAAGCCATCATATATCTTGTAGGGAGGCTATTAAAAATTTGATTGAATAGGTCAATATGCAATCTCTAGGATTAATAGAGTTTCATATCTCATGTGGCTTAGGTAGCCTTGCACTCTAAATCTTTCTTGAGTTATGTATGCCATAGCTTCTCTCTAGATATCTTGGACATCTCTAGCCGAAGCTCAATTAGCGTATGGGTAATATATGGCTTTGTCAACCAAATTATAGATCAGATCGTATCCACCGTAGTACCTTGAGGCATAGTAGTAAAGGGAAAATGTTACTAATGGTTCATGGTGGCTTGGATGCTTCTATGCACTAAAATGCAACTATCTCATAGTGTGATGCTACAGCTCGTATGCTTGGTTCAATACAGTATCTTGCATTGGAACTTGATCTTGAGGTTGGGCTGGTTGTTGAGCACAACAAGTTTAGAGATTTTGTATCATTTGAACTAGATTTTATTGCTACTAATCTTGTGGGGTATGCATGGTCTGTGGTTGAATCTCTAGTAGTTGTGTCATCTGTTGTACTATGATGACTAAGGTTTGAAATTCCTACGGGCTCACTAAGTTGGAGAGTCTTGGGAGCACCTCAGGGATCACTTGGAAGGGGGCTCCCCTTGGCTATTATTGCAGTTGCATCACCGAGTTGGTTTGTTGGGAAGACCTGCATGGCTCGCTTGATGAATCATGCCACTCTGTTGGCACTAGAACCATCTGCCCCCCAGGTGAATTCTTCGACGATAATGGTCATGCTACTCTAGGAGTCATGGTGGAGAGATTATCATAAATATCTTACATTAGCAAGAAAAAAAAGTGGAGTAGATCTTAATGAAAACACCAATTTGTTGACGGAGCCCGATTCATCTACAGGTTTTGGTCCGAGAGTTAATATGCAACAATAGAACAAGTAAAGAGAACCGCTGGGAATTCTCCCGTAATGGCCGTTCTAATGCTCAAGTCAGTGGCATGCGCACAAAGTATAATGAAGAAAAGGAAAAGATATTAATTCTTATCTTTTTCGGAGAGGGGGGTACTTATAGATTACGAAGTGTATTCAGATTTTGTAATTTAAGGGACCTAATTGCACCGGGTTAGTCATCACAAATAGCTATGGATCCCAAATTTCTTGAGATCTTCTTCTAGATAAGAATTTATAATGATCCAAACTCTTTCTTAGTCACATCAAGATATTTAAGCTTAATGATTATTCGGTGTAATCTCCTTACAAAACTCTCAGTCAAGGACATCAAATTTCTCATAATTTGGTCTTGAGATGAGTTGAGTTACTTGTATCTCATGTGTTTAGAGCTCTCCACACTTTGATTTTAAAGTAATTTTTCACCTCGGATGTGTTGATTCGCAAGTAATTTAGATTCTTATTGACTCTTAACCGGTCCATTTTGGTGTATGATTAATGTACATTTTTAGTCCTTTTATCTCTTTTGTAACCGTCGGTGATTGCCATTAACAGTAAATGTGTTGGCCCATCAAATACTAATCATGGATTATAATCCAGCCTAAATAGTTAACATTTTCTTGTTGACAGGAGCAACACATACAGCTTGGGTATCATGTGTCCTTCCACTGTTTGCATGATTTGTGCACATCAATTGGATTGGCTATTGTCCTCTATTACATATTAGTTCTAACTACTAAATTTAGGGTTTTAGATTGATGTCCGACAATGCAAGCCCTAGCTATAATATTACTTGGTCAAAAATTTTAGTATAATAATAATAATAAAATTCGAGAATCTATGCGATTATTATTGATAACAAGCAGGCTAGCAATAATTTATAGACTATAGATGATGTTTACGAGTGAGCCAAAATGAGAGAAATAAGGTAGTAATATAAGCTCCGAATGTATTTATGTTTTTATATTATATTTCTGAGCGAAATCAAGAGAGAAATGATATTGTCAAATGTTAAAAAATGATGTGGGGTAGCTTTCTGAAGGTTGGAATAGTTAGATGTACAAGTACAAACATAATTGATATGTACGAAGCATGGATGCATGCAAATATTACACAATTTATATTCCGGATCTCTGTAATTTGTAAAAGAACTAAAATATCCTTCACTTATTTGTCAAGTTTTTAGTTATCTTTAGTGGAATCACTTGTGATGGGGATTCTTGGAGTATGTGAAAAAAATCCTTAGCACCGAATTGCTGGCTTGGGCCTACCATTCATTTCCATTGTGGTAGGTGTCTTCCAAGTCATCCCCTCTCCCACCCCTTCACGCCTGTGATTAGCGAACCCATCCAAACCTTAGTTTTTATACTTTAGCCATTTAACAATACAGTGGAGAACAAAGTGGAAAGTTGAGAGAGATGCGAGAGAGGGAGGGAGAGGGAGAGAGAGTTCCTCCTTCCTTATAAATAAACAAGAAGAACTTGGCTTCGCCATCTCTCTCTGCGCTGGGCATCTGGAGGTGAAGTGTGCACGGTGGAGAAGCAGGGCACGTGCATTACTATCTCACAACTTGTCCTCCACGGTTGGTTAGTTCTTCATGTGCCCATCTTCTCCATCATGCTCCCCTCACCTAATACCCGGCCAACAAGCTCGGTATCGAGCCCCTCGCTCACTCCTTGGTGAGCTTTTGTAGTAATCTAAGAGTCAGAATATCTGAGTAGGGCTGAACTTGAGCCAAGCGAAAGAAATGAAATCTTTATTCCCTCCTCTTATTTTCTTGTTTTAGTATGTGTTTTTGCATCGTTATGGTATTGTGGATTGGAGTCCCCCATCGCTTTCCATAATGGTGTTGCTTTGGCAGTGGAATCTTGAGTTCACCTGAGAACAAGTATGGGAAAGGATTGCTTGTTTTTTCAGTTTATGCTGCTGGAAATATCATCTAAATATGGAAGAAACACCTTTATTTTAAGGAAAGCATGTCCCTGTGAGAGCTCTTTGCCATGGCTTTAGGACCTCATTCTTCTGTTGCTCAATATACTTTAGTTTCTGAGTTGGTGGGTGAGGACTCAATAGACCCCATCTACCGATCTGTGAGGATTTCTCTTTGTGATTTTTCTATGACCTTTCTTATCAATGTTTTGGACTTTTGTTGCCTTATTGTGTTATGGTACTATATTCACAATATGGATCAATTAGTATTCTGATTGACACAATAATAGTCTGAAAATGCAAATTTAGTTTTACAGTACCTCTGAGTTTTAACATATTGTAGCACATAAAATATGAGAAGAAATGTCCCAAATTCTCTCGCTCTTTCCCTAGTATCCGCAGGATTCAAACTCTAAACCTCTCCTTTGAAGACTAGTGGTTTTAACTTTGTGCCATCAACAGAAAACCCAAGTTCTTGAATAATGTATGGATCTGTTTCTGAGAGGAAACCAAGATCCCTAGGCAATAATCTTTCATGTCTATCAATGCAGGAAATGAGCAATGATAGGCTTTGAGGTACAGCTATATCACAAAGAACTGTTAGATTCTTGGTAATGTTAGAACCCACCTAAAACAATACATATCAAAGTTTATATTTATTCGCTATGGGTCCCTTGTATGAAATGCTTCTGTACCATTCACTTGCCACTCTCTTATTTCCCAACCAATCTACGAGTCTTTCTTTATGTTTCATATCTGGCTTTGGTGGCAATCTACTGCCAAGGACCATTAATAACAATGCCCCACAACTTCCACAAGTAGGGGCAACATTTCTTTAGGTTTCTTTGCAAACTTGGACTTGCGATCTTATATATATGCATGTTGTTCTTTTTTTGCTCGCGGATATTATGCATATTTGTCTTCATTTCATTTTTCTTAGATTTTGTTTGAGTTGATTCTGAAGCAATGGAAACATTCCTTAGTATAGATGCAAAAAAATTTGTCTTGTTGTGTATAACGTTATCAGCGCTTGCTGTCCATGTTATTCTCCAAGCTATTAAGCAAGCAAATGGAAAGACTTGTATGCTATTAAACGTTACAGACAACAATTTTTTTCTCTATATTTCGGAGTGATATATAAGGAAATACGAATGTGGCTGATCAAAGTGGCGAAATATTTTTTAGCATTTGATTTTTTATTAGAATAACTCAAACATGATGTTGTCAGTATAGGCCCTATAAGTTTCTCTTGAATGTTTTCTTTCTTTGGCAAAGTTCATTTTTCTTCTTCTTTTCAGTTTTGATTTCTATAACATTTAGTTCTTTCTCCTCCCTTGGATGCTAAATTTCGGAGGAAACTGGTCAGTTCCCTGAAAATGCTTATTATCAATGGGGTCTGGAGACATTTGGGCTGTCCGTTCGATTCTGAACCTTTTGAATCGCTATCCTTCCATTATATGGAGGAAGAATAAGATCTGCTGAATATCAGTTTTTGATATCGAAGATCACCTCTAAAATTAGAGGTTAGGCTAATAATATTTCATCTTGGGCAGGGAAAATCTCTTTGATCCAATCAGTTCTTATTGGTTGGGTTCTAACTGGATCCCCATGATCCATGACAAAGCTAAAATGCTTATCCGAATTTTCCTGTGGCCTAATGATTATCTAATAGCAAGGGGCTACCCTTCAATGCTTGGAGACTTGTAGCGATACCTAAAGATTCCCGCGGTCTAGGTCTTCAAACCAGGAGGCCACACATCTGGCTTTGATGATTAAAAATGTAAGTAGATTGTCTTCGCAATTCCCTCCTATGTGGGCAGCATATATGAAATTTAAATATAAATTGCAAGGGCATTTTTGGTTGATGCTTTCTAAACCTTTGCCTCACGCATACATAAAACTATTATGAGAGCTGGCATCTATCTTCATTTCTCTGCTTTTGATGAGATTAATGGGACAGTATCTTCAAGAAACTGCTAAAGTGTTAACCAAGCGCCTTACGTTTTCTTGGCCCATGGCTAAAATGTGGAAGATAAATGTTTGTCCTACGGTGAGATGCCATTTATGGAAGGTGGTTCACAATTGCTTACCTACTTTACAATTTCTTCATGCTAGAGGCTTAACAGGATACACCACTTGTGGCTATTGCGATGCAACGATTGAATCGGTTGAGCCTGTCTTATTTTATTTCCTTCTTGCTTCTAGAGTACGGAGTTTATTTTCTGACTGGTTTTGGGCTGGTGTTTCCTTGGAGAACTTGTTGGACATGTTGGCATATTCACGAATATATGGAACCTCTTATGCTGCAGATGAGAGTTTATGCTATCTGCTATTGCTTTCGTAATGTAAATGCTTTGGAAACGGATTTTTGCTGGACAAAAGTTGGTTCTTCTACTTATTCGAATTCTATGTCAAGCTGTTAATCGATCCAAGGAAATCATGGCGCCTTTTTTGCACATACCCTACTTGCTAGGGTTGGATGGTTCATCATGGATGAAGTCAAGGTGCTCCTAGAAGCAGCTTCTTTCACTTGTCATACAAAATCCAGTTTACCTACTAAACTCATGGCGATTATGGCTGCTGCCAATATTCTATCTGCTTTCCCCGTAAGTCCAAAGATTATTGTTACATATTGCAAACATGTTCTTGATCCTTCTGAAAGAGTCGAATGAATGGTCTGATCTGTTTAATTAGAAAATTGATGTTACAAGGTGTTAATTTTTATCTAGAATTTCAGCCTAGGTGAGTAATAATACCTGCAGATTGGATGGCTAAAAGAACCATTCCTTTAAGTGTCACTTGATTTGTCAAAGAGCAACATTGAATCGAAATTGAATCCAATGGCAAATAAAAAATTAGGTCCAACCGAAATTGAGCCGTTAGGCTCTCTACCTTACCTAGGCTCAACAAAGTCCTGGAGGGTTAAGTTCCACAACTTGAACTTTAGAAGCCAAGTTTTGTAGCTCAGTCATCCAAAATCAAGCCCCATATTTCGGACATCAAAAGTCAACCTCTATAACTCGATTATCTGAAACCGGCTCTATAGCTTGCCCATTTGAAGCCAGGAGCCTTAATTCTGCAAAGAGAAATGGCATAAGGCTACCAAACTCCACAGCTCGATCAAGATAAGCCAACAATGTTTACGACACATTATTTGAGCTTTCCATGTGCTCCTTATGTCCTTACGAGCAGTAGCCTTCTTGGCATCCTAAAAGACAAACTTCTGTCACCTGCAACCACTCTTTGCACCACCAACTCCTACTCCAACTCTTATTCCATTTTCCACTACATGACAAAATCCATTGGGTTGTGGCACGGAATAATGGATCAGAATGCCCTCAGCTAACTCACACATCAAGTATGGTAGAGTAATGCAACAAGGTTGGGTCAAGTTATCTAGGACTCCCTATATAACAGGGTCAAATGTACTAAGATAAAGGACTCTCTCCTTCCTCTTGAGTTAAATTAGAAACTCTCCAAACTCGTAATTTCGTCTTGAGCAACGTAGTGAAATAAGATCGAGATTTTAACTTGAGAATCGGAGCATCCTCCTCCAGTTATCATCAAATGGGCAGTTCTAATTTTTTGTGTAGGTTGGAATTAGCCAGAGAAGACATAAAAAAGGTTGTGCTCAAATTGATGTATTAGACAAAAGCTACAAGCCATCCATTGAGACATGCGCTATGTGGAGCACTAAAGAAATGGAAAAATGCATTGTCCCAATGGTGGATGAGAGATTTTGGAGCTCGACAAAGCCCAAGCTGGAAGTAAGCAGCACAATGAGCGTGCTAAGCCCGCAGCTCCTACCCAAGCCTCTATAGTCAAATTTTTGGCAACAACACTGAGAGTAACATGATGGGACCAGGACCCCCTATACCATATTGAATTGTTTAAGAACAATTTAATACTACATGGAGCAACCAAGATCACTATGTGCAAGACATTTTCAGCTACACTTTACGGCTTAGTGCAAGCATGGTTCCCCAGCCCCCTAGTGAGATCGATGAAGAGCTTCACCAACTTGGAGTGCAAGTTCATGAATCAGTTCATCTCTCTTGTCCCATGTCATCAAGACTCATCCACCCTGCCGTCGATAAAATAGGTTGATGGAGAGAGCCTCAGAGATCATCTCTTCTAATTCAGTGCATCTCGGATACAAGCGAACAACTTGACAGTTCAATTATTTTAGCTATTGCAATGAATGATTTCAAGGCTGACAGAGTAATCTAGGAGAAGGCACGACAGCCACCATGATTGCTCATCGAGTTCATAGAATAAGTTTACAAGCACATTGATGCAAAAGACATAATGACAGCTTTGCAAGAAGCTGAAGGTTCTTGAGGCATGAAAGAAAAGAGAGAATTGTACTAGCCTAAGCCTAAGAGGAAGAAGACCGAGTAGCATGATTGCAGAATGAAATTTTAGGACTACAACCCACTCAATCATACTCGCACAAGATATTGGTGCATATTGAGGATTGGGAATATCTGTGAAAGTCTCTACAGATCTGCCAGGATTGAGAAAAGTTAGATACCTCTATATATTGTAAGTATTATAAAGATAATAGCCACAATATGGAAGAGTGCCAAAATTTGAATTTTGAAATCAAGGTGCCTCATCTGTGAAGGCCGCCTTGCAAAGTTCATCTAGACTAATAGACGAGACCAAGCCAAGAAGGTTGATGACCCTACAAAAGCTAGCAATAGCCACCATTATTGCAATGAGGTGTTGCCTCCTCCCTCAACTAAAATGATTAAAGGCTATCTCATCATGATCTGAGATGATACTTGCTAGGAGAGTAGAGCCATTGTCACAATGAAATAGTAGGGCCCTGTTGACGTACCAAGATGTGAAAAATGTCTATAAGAGGAAGAGTGGTGTGAATACATACTAGCCCCAGAGAATAGCCTAGAGTATAAGGATGAAGCTTTC
The DNA here is from genome assembly GCA_005019695.1 of Trichopus zeylanicus subsp. travancoricus. NCBI lineage: Eukaryota > Viridiplantae > Streptophyta > Magnoliopsida > Dioscoreales > Dioscoreaceae > Trichopus > Trichopus zeylanicus. The sequence goes on along the minus strand of RXID01022275.1, from coordinate 864,275 downwards.
ATCATCTCCCTTATCTTGGAGGATACTTGAAATGAAGGGTACTAGTGGGCACAGAGGCATCCGTAAATATCCTATTTTTCAATGCATACAACCATATAAAATGTGACCAGCCCCTACACCCCTACCAAAGCAAGCTAACTGGCATCACTAGAGGCTCCCTGAACTTTGAAGGAGTGGTGAGAGTGCTCATGATAGTCTGCGAAGGCCGAAGAAACCCCAGCTTCTTCACCAACTTTGTTGTGGTGAGAAGACGCTCCCCTTATAATGCTATATTAGGCCACCCTGCCTTGAGCAAATTGAAGGCGACAATCTCCACCTATTATTTGCTCCTACAATTTCCCACTAAGTATGGAATTGGAGAATTGTAGGGAGATAGAGATATGGTGCACCACTATTATGCCACATACCTAGAGGAGCAATAGAAGCTAAGGGGAAAGGAGAAGGTAGAGAGGAGACCTTGGAGCAAGCTTGAAGTAGTGGAGTAGCTGATGAGCATTACCCTGAATGAAGTGAAGGGCTGCATCGTTAAAGTGGGCACAGGGCTATCAAAGGCACTACTTGGGGAACTTCAGAAGCTCCTGTGTGACAACTAGGACATGTTTTCTTAGATAGTAGGGGATCTTCCTGAATTAATCTAATCATGACGAATCACAAACTATTGATTCTTGACAATGCAAAACTACTAAGGCAAAGAAATGCCATTTTGCTCCCGAGAGTCGAAGAGCAATCAACAAGGAGGTGGAGAAGCTATTAGAAACTAGTTTCATTTGGGAAGTCTAGCACCTGGAGTGGCTCGTCAACATGGTGATAGCCAAAAAAAGTAATGAAAAGTGGAGGACATGTGTGGACTTCACAGACCTCAACAACACCTGTCCAAAAGATAATTATCCACTCCCGAGCATAGATTTGTTAGTAGATTTGACTGTTGGGTATCAATTATTAAGTTTTCTTGATGTTTTTTCATATTATAACCAAACTAGAATGAACCTCGAGCATGAGGAAAAAACCTCATTCATAACTTATCAAGAAACATTCTATTATGTGGCACACCTTTTAGATTCAAAAATGCCAAGGCCACATATTAGAGAATGGTTAACCAGGTCTTTAAGCATCAACTTGGAAGAAACATGGAGTCCTATGTGGATGACATGCTAATCAAGAGTATGCAAAGTATGAACAATATTTTTTATTTGTATAAAAACTTCAACAAATTCAGAGGTACCACATGAAGTAGAACTTGAAGAAGTGCACATTCAGGGTATTGGCATGAAATTTCCTCAGATATGTTATCTCAAAAAAAGGAATTGAAGCCAATTCATTAAAGGTTAAGCTATTCTAGAAATGAGGTCTCCCACTTGATGATAGAAGTACAAAAGCTCACCAAATGAATCACCATGCTCAAAGGTTTCCTCTCTCAATCGAGGGAGAAGTGTCTTCCATTTCTCAAGGCTTTAAAAAGGAACAAATCATTTGAGTGGGGCAAGGAATATCAGAAAGCTTTCCAAGAACTAGAGTCATACATCACCTCCCTACCCCTATTAGTGAAACTTGTTCAAGAGGAACACTCGCACCTATACATCAGTACAAGTAGTGTTGCAGTTAGCTTGGCAGTAGTCAACAACTGAGAAGGGAGGCATGCCCAGTACATTATGTGAGCCACACCCTTATCAGTGGAAAGGCTTAGTACTCTCTGATGGAGAAATTGGCTAATGCAGTTATTCTATCATCCAAAAATTTGAGACTGTACTTCCAGGCCCATACAATGATTATCCAAACTAACTTATTATTTTATTAGGCCCTTTAGAAGCTGACAAATTCCAAAAAAATTGTAAAGTGGGCTATGGAGTTACGTTATTTCGATGTCCACTTTGAGGCAAGGATAATTATTAGGCTTTGATAGACTTTATTATGGAGCTCAACCCTAAGAAAATGACAAAGGCTGAGGTAAAATCTTGGAAAGTCTATGCAGATAGGTCATTTTGTGAAGCAGAAAGAGAAATAAGAGTGAAGAGGATAAGTTTGAGTATTCTCTTAGATTCAAGTTTAAAGCCTCGAACATTATAGCTGAGTATGGAGCGATATATCTCAGATTGAAGGTAGCAAAAGTAGTAAAAGCCCTAAAACTCAAACTCCATACCAACTCATAGCTCATTACGAGCTCGATTTGGAGACTATACTTATGTTTGGCCAAGTCAACATAGCACAAATCTCGAGGGAAGAGAACTAGGAGGCAGATTCTCTCGCTAGACTCACATCGTCTATACCTGAGAAAAGGGAAAGGACAATACATGTAATGTTATAATATCAGGTATGATGAATTAATCCCATATCGGATATTGATAGATAAAGTCCAATATATATAGTGAAAAAAGGCTCATATCCTATGAGCTTAAGTTTTTAGGATATTTTGGTGTTCGGCCCACTATATTAATTCGATTTGATACTCTTTCGACTCTCCTAACATGTGGTATCAGAGTTTCAAATTTGAAGTTGTGCAAACTCTTAGGACAGAAATTACTATGTGATGCGACTGAATTGAGTCATATGTTAGTCTCTCTTTAAAAAAATATCAAAAAATTGAGACAAAATTCGTTAATATGGGTCACACGGTGGAATTAGTCAATTAAAAAAGTACTGTGATGATGTGACTGTCGAATCGTATGTTAGTCTTTCTTTAAAAAAAATTAAAAATTGAGACAAAAATCCATTAGTATGGGTCACACGGTGAAATTGGTCAAGTAAAAGAGTATCGTGATGATGTGATTAAGTTAAGTCGCATGTTAGTCTATCTTAAAAAAATTTTTAAAAGAATGAAACAGAAACCTATTAGTATGGGTCACACGATGAAACTGGTTGAGTACAAGAGTTATTTATTATAAGTGTTAAAATAAATGTGATTAAATCACACTTGAAGAGGGAGATTGTTGTAATGTCAGGTACGATGAATTAGTCCCACATCGAATATTGAATAAATAGAGTCTAATATATATAGTAAAAAAGACCCATATCCTATGAGTTCAAACTTGTAAGATGGTTTGGTGTTTGACTCATTATATTAATCCAATTCGATACTCTTTTGACTCCCCCAATAATGTAGAAGTGCTTCAAACTCCCAGCATGGGAAACTCGTCCAAAATCAAAATTGTGAAACACGAGCTAAGCTAGAAGGACACACTCCTAGAGTATCTTAAAATTGGAAAGCTGCCTGATGATGAAGGAGAAGTGCAAAAAGTAAGAAGGCTTGCCCCTACTTTTATCATCTTGTATAGGCACTTGTTCACTTGGCTACTTCTAAGGTCTCTCACCCTATTAGATGCGAAGTATGCCCTTAGAGAAGTCCATGAAGAACTTTGTGAAAGTCATACAGGTAGATAAACCTTGATGCACAACATACTTCAACAAGATTACTACTAACTAAATATGACTAAAAAAGCACTGGAGTATATCTTCCATTGTGAACAGTGCCAAATGCATGTGCTTCTACACCACTAGTCTACCTCTAAGCTATAGCATATTGACTCTCCATGGTCATGCCATCAAATAGGGATGATAACTCGGGTCATTTTCTGCTTGATTTCAAGCAATGAAAGTTCTTGATAGTCATAATCAGTTACTTCACAAAATGGGTAGAGATTGAGCAACTCACAACCATCATCGAGCAAAAAGTGAAGGAGTTTTTCTATCAAGGGCTTCCATTTTGGTACAGTAAGGATATTGGTAACTGACAATAGAAAGCAATTTGAAGACTAAAAATTCCAAGAATTCTGCTAGGATTTACATATCCAGCAAAAATTCACTTCAGTCAATTATCTGCAAGCAAACAAATTAGTAGAGGTAACTAACTAAACCATCTTATAAGGACTGAAGAAGTGCATCATAGGAGCCAAAGGGGGCTGGGTTGACAAGCTACCTAATATAATTTAGGCCTAAATGACAATTTCAAGGAATTAACTAGAGCAACCCTTTAAAGTCGCCTATGGAGTCAAACTTGTAATACCGATCGAAATAGGCCTGTCCTCCCTAAGGGTACAAGCCTATGATCCCTAAGCAAATAAAGAGGGTATGAGAATTGAAAAGGACCTTCTCCTCGAGGTGTAGGATCAAGCTTATCAATGAATCACTTCTTATTAGTAATAGATAGCCCATGCTCAAGCCAAAGGATTGTTAAGGCGATCTTTCACATAGGGTGATTTGGCACTTAGCAAAACTGATGTCACCAATTAGGCGACTGGAAAGCTAGCACCAAACTAGGAAATGAAGGCTTTTCAAGTAATGCAGACAATTTCAATTTCAAAAGCAATTCAATTCACAACCCAAAATCATAAATGCTAAAATATAAAGTAAGAAAGGAGAAGAGTGCACCACAACTTTTTATAGTTTAGTGACCAACCGCACCTACTCTACTACCCTTAACTTACTCTTGAGGACTTAAAATCACCTCATTAGTGGTATTGCTTAGTTGGTGAAGTCAACTACTATAAGCTTTACTCCAACTAAGCAAATGATACTCCTACATCGGAGTCTTATCCCTCACACACTCCTAACACCATCAAAATGTTTGTAAGCTAAATTAAAGAAGATGATTTACAACTTTTTCCTTACTATAAGAGTCTTTCAAGATAAGTATAAGGACAAGAAGATTTGAAAGTTAAAACTAAATCACGAGCTCTTGTAAGGCTAACGGGCTAGAGAAAGCTTATTATCTATCTCAAAGAATGATCAAAGATGTAAAATCTCTAATAGAAACAAGATTTAAGCCTTATATATACGTTGGGGTGAGAGCCAACTCTTATTGGTTGTTTCCCACTGTGTTTGAATGTTCAAAACTTAAGTTTGGTCATCTAAACTGCTCTAATAGTCAAATTCAACTAGCCATGATAGGGTGATGTCATAGGTTCAGATGCTTGGAATATAGGTTTGAGCATCTAAACCCTTCACTTTTGATGACCAAAATGAAGAATGGATAGTCGAGTTTTGGATAGCAGAGAGTGATAATTTTTTGCCTGAGAACTTCATGTGTCTGAAGCTATTAATGGTATTTTAAAACATTTAGACATCCAAATCATAAGGTTTAGGCATCCAAAGTTGACAGATAATCCATATCTACAACTTCATCCCCTTTAACACCAACTCAAAACTTATCTTGAATAAAAGATAAGCTAGTCCAAGCTAAGTTAGAATTTCAATTAAGAGCTCTAAACTATAGGTTTAACAAATTCATATCTTTCACTAGACTTAAAAAAGAAATAAAAGTCTAAACCTAGAAAGTCATTCTAATTTCTTGAGCCATCTCCATGCCACCTACATGTCTTCAAGCCACATTCATTCCTTCACTATCACACCTCAATCTTTATGATCATCTTCATATCTATCTTCCCTTTAAGCCTTCTGAATAGTCTTAAATTTTATTACAACTATGGCTAAGCTACAAGAAACATAACTCAAGAAACTATTAAATATATTGTTTGGTCACTATTAAAACTACAAATAATAATAATTTTTCCTTTTTCGATGATGGCAAACCCTTCATAAGAATAAATGAATACTATAGTTGGTCAATGAAAACTAGCACTTTCAATATGAATTTAACAAAATATTGCCAAATTTAGCAAATAATTTTACCATGAAATACAAACCTCTCACTCTAGCATGAAACTCTCCCTTACTCTAGTATTGCTCTCCCTATATAAAATAATCTAACAATGTCCCTAATTATTCTTCACCTTTTGGCATCAGCAAAATGGACACATAGAGAATAACTAAACAAGAAGAATAAGGCCATAGAGAATATGAATGCACTAATTTCAAATTTTAAAATAGAATAAGTATAAAACATCCATGAGACTCTAGTACATCCACGAAATTGATAAAACAAACACCACAAGTCATACTTATAAACCAAAATACATCCATAGATTTGATAACAACATCCATAAAGTCCCATTAAAATATCATCAAAACACAAAACACCACCATGTCCAAAACCAAGCATAGACATTAAAAACATATGAAACATGTCTAAGTACTCATACGAGCCTTGAAATGATCCATAAATGAGTGCATCATCTACTCAAGGTGGTTTATGCACTCTGTAACCTACTAGGAGATGGAAGTGGCTATCTCCTCCATTTGAACTAGTCACATAGATAACTCCTTCAATATTTGATTAATTGATGGATGAGAAGGACTAGCATCACCTACAGTAGTGGCACCAACAACTCCCTCAAGCTTATCATCAACCTCAGCAACATGAGCACCCTCTTAAATTCTGCCAAATGTAGGAGCATGGCCTCTGACCTATGTGTCATTGTCATCATCCTGAGGCTGGAATCTCATCTGGTGTAGAGAGGCTCGGTTGAAGGTTTAGGGTGGAGTATGTTTGTGGAAGGGATCATGGGAGGAAGTGACTATCCCAAAGTGGCAAAGGATCAATGTAATGATGTTAGGGTATCCCAAAATATTAGTGGGTGGTTAATGTATTGTGCTATGTGTCAGAGGATCACATGAATAAGGTTGACCAGGTGCCCAATAAGGATACAATAAATAAGATAAAGCTCTATGTCTGAAATCACAATGCTCATCCTTTAGAAGGATATTGTAGGCAAGGATTTGGTGGAGCATAGAGGATCGAATGGATAAAAAATTAGAAGCCAATATCTTTTTCATGGCCTCTACATGGTTCTTCTCGAGTACCCTTTGGATAGACTCTAGGAATTCAAGGATAAAGTTTGCACTAGACCATTATTGGGCAAAACTAATCTCTTTCACTTCAGTAGGAAGTGTTAGAATAAGAGCAAGAGTATTTGGATTGATAGTAATCATAGTGTCTCTACAATAGATAGTGAGAGTAGTGTGGCCATAATTGAAAGAAGCATTGGAATAAAAGATTCACATATCCTCCTTACTATAAGTTTCATGAGAATGTAATGTAGGTTTTTTGTACAAACTAATAGTACTAATATTATTACAATAAATTTGTACATTAGAGAAATTAGAATCAATATCATGAAGAGTTTGGCACATCCAAAGAATTTGAGAATAATAATAACCAACATCCACATATTTGGCTTCGGTTGTAGAAAGAATCACAAAGTTTTATTTCTTGAAGATCCATGATACAAGAGCTTTACCAAAAAAATTTGGCATGTTCCATTAGCGCTCTTCCTATCTATACAACACCTAGCATAATCAACATCACAAAAACCAATCAAATCAAATATATCAACTCTAGGACACCACAAACGTAAATCTAGTGTACCCTTAAGATATCTATCTATATATTTCATGGAAACTAAATATAATTTCCTAGGTGATGCTTGAAATCTAGTATAAAAATAAATACTAAATATACCAGCTTATCTACTAGCGGTAAGATAAAGTAAACTACCAATTATACCTCTATACCATTTTTTAATAACCTCTTCACCATTTTCATTTTTATCCAACTTGGTTGAAGGGATCATTGGAGTTCCTATTAGCTTAGTTTCATCCATGTTGAATTTCTAGATTAATTTCTTTGTGTACTTGTCTTGGTTGATGAATATCTCTTCTAATTATTGCACTTGGAGTACAAGAAAGAATATTAACTCCCCCATCACAGTCATCTTGAGCTCCTATTACATAGTGTTTATCTTAGTGTGGTGGTATATTTGAGATAGCTTTGATTTTAGATGAATCAATTTTAATCTCTCAGTATCTGACTGCAAGGTTGAGAATTTGCCTAATGATACTCTTTAGATACATTTTGTAGGGTTCGTCTTTACATTATATTTCCTAAAGTAATCAAAAACCACTCTCAGGCCTTAGATGTGCTTATCTTTGGCTTTAGTTTTGGCCATCAAATCATCCATATAACACTCCACTAGTTGGTGTATGAGGTCATCAAAAATTTGTGTCATGGCTCTTTGGTAGGTAGTTCTTACATTCTTAAGTCCAAAAGGCATCACCTTGTAGTAGGAAATGCCAATTGGAGTTTGAAAGACAATATTTTTCATTATCAAAATCCATCTTGATTTGGTTATATCTTGAGAATCCATCTACAAAAAAGAATAGTTCAAAATCAGTTGCATTGTCAATCAGGATTTTCATAATTAGTAATAGAAAATTATTTTTTTATACATGCTTTATTTAGATCAAAGCTCCACTACTTATTGCATTTGGTTTGGTTTTTCAAATTTGGCCATTCTTCTTCTTGCCTAGCCCAATGCTTGTTACCCAATATATGAGTATTTCTCTTCTCTGATAAAGCTTGCTTTAATCAAGTTCTTTATTTTTCAATCACCTTCTGTTCTAGTCAAGTTTCACCTTTCTAGGTGCTTGTTTGATAGGTGAAATTTCAGAATTGATGCCCAGCTTATGAACTCTAACTTCAGGGTCTAGTATAGTCATTTTCCTATAGCTTTATGCAAAGCAATCTATATACTTTTTTAGCATTGCTTTCAGCTAGGCTTGGCTTTCCTCTCAGAATTGTGTGCTAATAAAGGTCAGCCTAGGGACCTCTTCTGACCCTAGGTTGATTTTTGCTAGTTCATCAACCATGGATTGCCCCCATCCTTGTGTTTTGGTTGAGCTTCTTTTGGATTAAGGATCATCTCTTTACCAAGTGGTTCATAGTGTAGAATAGGACTTGAAAAGGGCTCTTCCTTTGGTAGCGAAGACATTCTAGCCATGTCATGTTCCTTGCCTTCAAGTTCTAATAGAACTATATTAAGGACTTCACCTTCTTATAGTATATGCCTAGGACAATGGGTGATTCCCCCCCTTCCCTTACTTGTCATCTAATTTCAGGAGTGGAAAACCATGGTCAGGATGCTAAGGATGTTTGATCATCCTTGTTATCAGACAAATATCCAATGATGACCATATGCCATGTGTGGATACTTGGAGCAATAAGCCTAGTATGTTAGAATTTTTTTTCCTCTTCCAAGAATATAAGCATGCTCTTTGGTGGGTTTCATAGATATTTGAAGAAATGGCATTCTTCTTTTGTTTGTTAAAGTCTACAATCAACTTCTTGATTATTTGATGCAACCCTTTGGAATATATTGAACATGACTATTGACTAATAATCACTATCATCTTCCGGACATTTAGTTTTCAAGATTTCATGCATGCTTGGGACATAGGTGATTGCCTTGTAAAATAATATCTTTTTTCACTCTTATGTTATGGGGGAATATAAATAGTTATTAATTTCTCCATAACATTGATATTTAGCTAATCTAATGGTCTAAGTAAGCTTTTTGGGACCTTCATAACATGGAAGGCACTTTCTTTTAAATCTCTATTTTTAGTAGCATGTTATGGACTCACGATGGACCACCTAGGATAGCTAGAGACCTCAAAAATTAATCTCAAAATAACAAATCAAATTAGTGTTATATTTTAGTGTGTTATCTGGTATTGTGTGAATATAATTTTTAACAAATGCAAGCTCCCATTATTATTTATCCTGACAATTGTCAGGAATATCCTAAAGTAAGAAACTTACCTAATAAAATAGAGACATTAAAAAAACTAATTTGATTAATTTAATGAGGGGTATATGGCTTCAACAATGGTATATCCTCACTTTGCAATTTAAATAATTTATAACATGAGCATAAAAAGAAAAACCCAATTTTTGCCTATTGCCTTACTCCCTTGTGCTTAATTGATTGCAATAAAGTAGATGACCTATTTGGAACTTGACTTGAATAGATATTTAGTTTGATCCTTGGTAGATAGCTTTAGTTAACTTTGGAGTACTTCTAACAACTTTGGCATATGTCAGCTAATCCTATTTAACCTTGAAGTATCACGATCGTTTTTTACTTATTGTTAGCTAACTCCCTTTTCTTTAGTTTTAAACTTTGTGTTTAGCTGACTGGCTAACCAAGTACAAACCTACCTAAGCTCGATTTGGTTTTAAAGATAATTAATGGCTTTATGCTTGTTGTCAAATTCTCTCTAGATTTCAAATATTACTAATAACTTTGTGATTATTGGTGGTAACATCCTTCGAATGTGGTATTTGACTAACTGACTGATCAGGTGCAAGTATGCCTTACTTCGATTTAAAATAGTTAACAACTTTGGCTTATATTAACCAATAATTGATGACCTTTTTGGTTTGCTGTCGATTGGGTTTGAGATGTTGTGAATGGATTTATGCTTATTGCCAACTAACTCTACTTGATTTGACCTTGGTTCGATTCAAACTTAATATCTTGTTCGATTTGATTTAATTTAATATTAAGACTTAGTCTTAATTTGAGTCTAATTTGATCTAAGTCGGTATTCAAGCTTGATTTTAGTTCAAGTTTGATTTGGTTCAGATCAGATTTAACCCCATGTTGGACTCTTATTGAATGTAAATTTGACCCTTAATGGGTTTGGATTTGACCCTTGATGGATTTGAGTTCCATCCTTACTGGATTCTTAATGGATCCTAGATGGGTTTAAATTTTACTCTTAACATATTCTCATAGGACTTGCTTGTAGACTAGTTCTAAATTGAATGACTTTTGAGTAAACTGACAAATCGACCTTAAGTCAAAATAATTTTTAGACAAACTTACAAATTAATCTTAGGTCAAAATAAAAGAGACTCAAATCGAGATGAGAAGAAACATATTTCTCTCTTTTTTTCATTTTTTCATTTTTTTCCCTTATTTCTATTTTTTTCTTTGTGAAAAGCCCACATGAACCTTCTTTTGTTTTTGTTTCTCCCTACACTTGGAAATCAATCCCTTTTTTTAAATTACATTATTCGACTTCCCTTATGCAGCCCACTAAAACCTTCTTCTTTTTGTTTGTTTCCTTTTCACCCCCTTCATCTTCTTCTTTTTCCTCATGCCAATGAAGCTGCCTTCTCTGTCTCATGGTAGCATCTGGCCGGAGCTAGTCGAATCTAGCCTCATGGTTGCTCAACAAGACACTGAGAGGCTGGTAACATGACCAGTGAGGGAAGCTCACTGGTATGTGAGCAAGGAGTAGGCTGACGCAATAGCTAGAGCAATGGGGTGGTTGCAAAGCTAGAAATGGTGGGGAGACAGGCTCAGACTTGAGGGAGATTGTGGCTGACAATAGAGAACCGCCCTCCCGGCAGTTTGGTAATACGATGTAGGGCAAGGAGGACAGCCATGAGGTGGTAGCAGCAAGGAGGTGGTGCGGGGTTCATGTGAGCGAATGCGGTGGTGGCATGCATCAGTAGAGCAGGGATGGCAGGTTGTGGCCAACTGTATTGGACGAGATCTGACCAAGATCTGATGGGATTCAGTAGCCGCCAACGGTGGAGGTAACTGGAAGGCAACGCAAGCACAGTGAGGCATGGAGGTGCAGTGGTGTAGAGCAAGGAACACCAATGTTGGAAACTTATTAACGCTTTATTACTAGGAATTTCATGTAGGCAACAAGAGCATGGGGCAGCAGGGATCTCGTAGAAAAGAGAGAGAAGGAAAAAACAAAAAGATGAAAAAGAAGTAAAACAAAATAAAAGTAAGAGTTCACAAATACAGTTTCTTGCTGAACTTTTGTAGTTCCGATCTCCAGCTAGCCTTTGACCTCTTCTCCCATCTTCTGTCTCCAATTTTTTGTTATTTTTTGTTTGATTCTTTTGCAGATCTTTATAGGATCGAGAGGATTTGAATTCCAATAGTTGATTGATTCAAACTTGAAATCTGATTGGATTTCGATTTGCAATCGGATTTCAAATTTGGATTTTCATATGGTTGATTATGTTTTGAGATCGTAGTTTACTTAGATTGAAATTCTTTTAATTCTGACGCATGATTTCAATATTTGTATATATTTGTGATATCACAGAACAAAGGGAGAACTCTTTGCAAAATTTATAAAATATAAAAAAATATATATAAACAAAGTACTCCCTTCCTCTCCTCTTATTGAGATTTTAATAAAAGAAGAAAGTATGAATAATTTTCAAGTATCTAGCTCCTGTACCAACTCTCTGCATCGTCACTTGTTTCCCCTTGGATGCCTCAATGGCATATAAAAGAGAATGCATGTTTTTCCAATAATAGAATCAATTTATCATGTAAATCTAATTTTGGTTTACCACGTCAGAATAAATTTAATTTGTCACACGAGGTTTGATTATTTCTGTCACTTAAGGGCTAGTTTGATTCACCACCTAAAAATGAATTTGATTTATCACATGTAATTAGAGTAATCACATGAAAGTGGATTGTGCTTGTTTTGTAATATTGTGTTTCATGTTTGTGTTTTACCTCAAGAATCATGGAGTATACACTTGACTATATTCAAGGTAGTTTTTACCAAAAATCAAATTTAATAAGACTTTAATCAAAATCAGATATTGGATACAACTGGATTACAACTTAAATATGAGTCTCAATTAGATTTGAATCGTGATCAAATTTAATCGAAAATTGAGTTCGATTTAGACTTGAATTGTTGAGAAATTTAAACTAAAATTAAATTCAATCCAAATGGTTAAGTGGGCCAAATTTTGGACCAAAATTAGGCCAAAAGTTGATTAAAATTTGGGCCAAAATAAAAAATAATAAAATTTTTGTAAATAGATTTTGCACCAAATAAATCTTTTTAAATAGTTCTCCGATTAGATTTTTCTTGCAAATAAGTTTCAAGGATAAAAAGTTTTTATAAAAGACTTTTAAACTTTTCAAATTACATATTGATCCTTACAAAATTTAAGATTTGCAAATGAACCCTATACTTACAAATTTCTATTATTTTTAAAATTTAAGATTTCTATATTTAAGATTTCCTAAAATTTCTACTATTTTGCAAATTTTATTATTCTCACAAATAAAATATTACAAAAAAGGATATTGAAAGATTCAAAATTTACAAATAAGTCTTTTAACACAAACATCCCTAAATTTCTCAAGTTTACAAATTGGTCTAGATTTTTAAAAATTTTGCAAATAACCCTTAAATTTTGTAATTTTATAAAATACAATCTCATCTAGAACCTGAAATTTAAATAAGATTTTCATCCATAATTTAAATATTTAAATAGAGAATCCTTATTCAAATTGAAATAGAAAATCTCATCCTCATAAAAATAACATTTACAACAAATCAAACAAAAAAGATTGCTACAACCCATTTCCTTATCCATACAATTCAAAATTCAAATCAGATTAATCCGATTTAATCAACTTCATTATGGCTATAAAAGCCATTAATCGTGCAGAGAAACACAAAAGGAGATCATATACAGAATATGAGAAGAGGGAAGGAGTCAGACTACATAGATGAGGGAATATCAGCTTGATCAGGAAAGGGTAAAGCTTTTCTCCCTTTTCCTCTTTATTCCTTGCGAGTTGCTCGACTATCACTACTCGTTGCCCCTATGCTCCCGCTAGCACTGCTCGTCCAGCCCGGCCTCCAATCCCAGCATCGCAAGGCCTCTGCACCCAAGTCTTCCATCGACATCCTACCGGAGTGAATGATGCTGGAGTAGATCCCTTTCTTCACCTCCTCCGATTCTATTTCCTCCATATTCCACCACAAGCCATGCATGAACGAAGCCCAACTGCTCTACAAAGCCTCGCTGCTCATCAGAGCTCTCAGTCGGGCTTTCCTTGAGCCTTCTTTCCTGCTGCAGCCATGGCCACAACTCCACCCTAGCCTAGCCAGCCTCCTCCCCACCTACAACTGTGTCGTGGCCTTCTCTACACCGGTGCACCCATGGTACCTCCCATCTCCACTTGCATTGCAGCCAATATGCAAATTCTGGCCTACTCCCATCTCTGCCCATGGGAGATTCTGACGAGCCTCTTGTTTTGGCTGGATCCCTATCGGATCCTGGCTGGCCCGCGTCCCAGCGCCTCCATATGTGGTGCCATCTAGGAGAAACCACCATCCTAGAAGAGTTGTTGTCGTCCTTCATCACTTTGAATGAGCCGTCTTCTGGGAGAAGCCGGATAAGGCCACAAAGTGGCGAAAGAGGGAGAGGAGAATGAGCCGGACACCATTGTCTCAAAGAAGAAGTGTGGAAGGAGGATGCTGGGATTTATAACAGAAGGTTAAAAAATCACTTTTTTCTCAAATAATATAAAAAAAAAAAGTAATACAAGATAAAGAAAAATAACAAGAAAAGATATAGTGATAAATGCGGTTCACCTAAAATCAGGTTACATCTATGGGAGAAGCGAGAGATTCACTATCAAAAAATTTTACAAGAGTTTACAAGAAAGACCGCATTCTTCTTTATTCAACTAAACTTTTTCACTAAGTCTCGGCAATGCTTCCACCATCAGAGAGAATCTCCAAGAAAATATCACGAAAAACCACCATGAGAGATTATCGAGAAATACTAGAAAGACCCACAGACAAGAGCTGACACTCTTTTTTTTTTTCTTTTCTCTATTCTCTCTATTTATTTCTATTTATTTATCTGTAATTCAATCTCAATACTACACCACACCTAAACCCTATGTATTACTAGAATATTTATAGGTTATTATTGAGTCTGAGTTTTATTCTAATTAAAATTTTTAATATTACATAATAAGTATTCAAAATCAATCATAGGTTTGAATCTAATTTTAAATTCCTACTTTAACTCAAACTCTAATCCAAGTTTGAGATACCTAAAACTCAACCATCTCCACTTTGGCTTAAACTCAAGCATGCCACCATCACGAAATTTTAGCCATCATCTCTTATCTAGCCCCTTCTCTTGAACTGCTAACTTATTTAGTTAATTGCAAGACACGAGCTCAAACCAACCTCAAATTCACTCTTCATGCTTACATTCTTATTTTTTTGGAAGCCTTTTGGATGACCTGTGTCTATTGCTATAGTAAAATTAACTCGAGAAGAACGTTTATTTTTCATCAAATCACTCCGAACATTATGCTTCCTCTTCACTACTATAGCTGTCGGGACTCCATCTACAAGAGTGTTCTCTACTAATCGATAAATATTTTCACACTTCTCTCCTTTTATCAGGATTCTAATATTGTATGTCACATTCATAACTCCATCTCTCATTGAATAATTACAACCTTTTGAATCCAGTATACCAAGTGAAATTTTTTTCACATCTTGGGGACATGTCTCACCCTAGTAAGAGTACAAATTGCTCCATTAAACATCTAAATTTGAAATGTTCCCACACCGACGATCTCATAGATCGAATTATTTTCTAATCAAATAATATCTTTCTTCTTATTCTCCTCATAAGAAGTAAACCAATCCTTTATGAAGCAAATATGGTAAGAATTACTAGAATTTAAAATTCACTCAACAGAAGTGCCAAGTTTTGTGGATACTGTAAAAACGTCTCCATCCACACTATTCTTAGAAGTATTATTTGCTATTGTTGTTGCCATATTGAAATATTCTATCTTCTCACATTTAGAGCAATGTCACCTAATATGGCATACTTCTTACACGAATAATATTATACTTTTACCTTTAATTTTGATTTGAATTATCGGTTGCCTTTTCTTTGTTCTCTTAATCTTTCTTTTTCGTGAGCCACCAAACCTTCACCAAGCTTCATATCAATATTAGAGTTTCTCCTTATCTCATTAGAAAGAAGACTAGCTGTCACCTCTTCTATCTTGGGAGTTTCTTTACCATAAAGAATTATGATCACAATATGATTGTACGAAGTGGAAAGAGACATCAGGAGAATCAATATCTTATCATTTTCTTCAAACTTTACATCAACTTTTAACAAATCATTAATAATCTTATTGAAGGTATTCAGGTGATACAATATAGTTGTACCTTCGTGCATACACAGTCTATATAGTTCTTGCTTCAGATGAAATTTGTTTGTGAGGCTTTTTGATATGTAAAACTTCTCAAGTTTTGTCTAGATGTCTACCGTCATCTCTTCATCAATAGTATTAGACAAAACCTCATCAATCAGACTTAGAATAATTAAATTTAATATGTTTTGATCTATCTCCTCCCAATTTTCATCGCTTATCTTGGCTGGTCTCTTTTCTTTACCCTCTTGCATCTTTTGTAGATCTTGATAAATAAGAACTGTCTTCATCTTCTCCTGTCATAAGGCAAATTTATCTTACCATCAAATTTCTCCACATCGAGTAAGGATTTATCATCTTTGTTATTTGCTCCTAAGCTCTGATACCAATAATTGAAATTCACAGAGAAAGTTTCACGAATCACCTTGTTCTCAAATAATATAACACATGAGAAGTAATGTAAGATAAAAGAAAATAACAAGAAAGGACACAACGATATATATCATTTATCCAAAATCAGGTTAAGTCCATGGGGGGAGTGAGAGATCCACTATCAAAAGATTTTACAAGAGTTTACAATAAAGACTATACTCTTTCTTACTCAACTAAACTCTTTCACCAAGTCTTGGCAATGCATCCACCTTCAGAGAGAATCTTCAAGAAAATACCATAAGGTACCACCATGAAAGACCATTGACTAGTACTAGAACAACCCACACATGAGAGCTGACACTTTCTCTATTTCTCTTCTCTCTATTTTCTCTATTCCTATTTCTCTATTTCTCTCTAGTTCAACCTCAGCATTACACCACACCTAAACCCTATGTATTATTAGATTATTTATAAGTCCTTATTAGTCTGAGTTTTAGTCTAATACAACTTCTAATATCACATAATAAGTATTTAAATCAATCATAAGTGTAAATCTAATTTTAAATTTCTACTTTAATTTAAACTCTAATATGAGTTTGAGACACCAAAAACTCAATAGGAGGAGAGATAGTAGAAAAAGAAAATAAAAATTAAAAAAGGAGGTGCTTGTTGCTGCCAATAAGAAAATGGAATCCAAAAGAAAAAGAAAGCAAAACAATAGTGCTAAAAGAAAAGAGAAAAAAATGATTTTAGCAAAAAAAAGGAGATTGGAAAAAAAAAAAAACAAGCTACATAAAAAATTAGATGCTTAATTTAAGTGATTTCACCTTCCAACTTAGGATTAGTTCATGGGATTGTCCAAAAATCAAATTGACTTAGGATTAATTCACGAGCTTGTTCAAAAATTATTAACACTATAGGCCAACTTTCTTGCACGTTGGAAAATCAAATTAATTTAAGGTTAGCCTATAGAATCACCTAAAAGGCAAATCGATTAAAGGCCAGTTTGTGAACTCACCTAAAAATCAAATTGACTTAAGATCAGCTTATAAGCCCACCTAAAAGTTAAATCAATTCAAGACCTGTTTGCAAACTCGCCTGAAGATCAAATCAATTAAAGGCCAACATGCAGACTTACCTAAAAGTTAAATGGACTCAAAACTAGCTTGCGAGCTTGCATAAAAGTTTAATTCTCAAGGCCAACTTGTGAGCTCATATAAAAGTTAAATTTACTTAAGACTAGCTTGTGAGCATACTTAAATGTCAAATCAACTAAAGGCCAACTTGTGGATTTGTTTGAAAGTTAAATTGACTTAAAATTAGCTTGCAGGCTCACATGAAACTTAAATCAACTTAAGAACAGCTTGCAAGCTTACCCAAAATCATTTTGATCAATGGACAGCCCGAGGCCTCTCTAATCAATTAACATAAATTGATTAAAATAATTAAGTTAAACAGATTATACCTAAATTAACAAAATAAATGGACTAGAGTTGAAAATTAAGTTGGACCCAAATTTAAATTGTGTTAACCCAAATCAAATCGGTACAAGACCAACCCCAATCAGGTTCAAATCAGGTCAACTCAAAATCAAATCAAGTTTGAATTAAACCCTATTTGGGATGGATTAAGTCCTAATTGGGTCAAACCAAATTCAAACTAACCTTTATCAGGTTAAATCAAACTTGAACCAAAACATAATTGGATCAAACCAAGTTTGAACCCAACCTTAATTGGGCCAAACCAAATTCAAAGTAAACCATAATTGGGTCAAATCAAGTTTGAATCAGGTGAAACAAAGTTCAAACCAAGTCCTAATTAGGTCAAACTAAGTTCGAACTAAACCTTGATTGGTCAAATCAAGTTTGAACCAAATCCTAATCCTGACAAACCAAGTTTGAACCAAATCTTAGTCCAAACCAAACCTTTATTAGGTTAAATCAAGTTCAAACCAACCTCAAATCATATCTGAACTAAAACCAAAAGCAGGTTAAGCTTGAAGTAGAACTAGGCCTAACCTAAACTAGAACTAGGTCAAAACAAAATCAAAACTAAGTTGAAGCAGAACTAGAATCAAGTCAAAACTTAACTAGAATCAGGTCAAACTTAAACGAAAACTAGATTGAACCTAAACCAGAATTATGTCAAACCTAAACTAGAACTAGATTAAACTTGAACTAAAACTAGGTCAAACCTAAACCAAAATTAGGTTAAACCTGAACCATAATAGGTTAAATTTGAACTAGAACTAAGTCCACCATAAACCAAAACCAAGTTGAATCTAAACCAAAACTAATTTGAACTTGAACCCAAACCTAACAAGGTCCAACCTGGTTTAAACTCAAATCTAACAAGGAACTTGAATGCAAACCCAACAAAGATCCAACATAGTTCAAACTCAAATCTAATAGGAAATCAAACCTAAACCCAATCAAGATCCATTAAAGATCTAATAAGAACCCAATAAGTGTTGGACCCAATATCCATTAAAGTTCCAATAATAACTCAATAAGGGTTAGATCCAAGATCCATTATGGGTCTATTAGGAACCTAACAAGGGTCAAAATAAGATCCATTAAGGATCCATTAATAATTCAATTAGGGTTGGACCTTGTGGGATCAAAATTGACAGTTTGGGATGGAGAAAACCTTAGAGTGCAACCTCAAAGAAACAAATCAAATTATGTGGTGGTTTGAGTGTGCAATCAAGTGTTATGGGAATATGACTTCTAACAGGTGCAAGCTCTTATTGTTAATTATTTTGATAGTTATAAAGAACCTCCTATAATGAGAAACCTAGCTAATAAAATAAAAAATATAAAAGAAAAAAAGCATCATTTGATTGATTTAAGAGAGCGTACATGGCTTAAATAAGGGTATACCATCATTTTACAATGAATTTTAAATTTGCAATCATGAAAGAATATGAAATAAGAAAAGAAAGTGGGAAAAGAAGTTTTAATGTGCACTACTACTCCTCTCCTATACACTAAACCAAGTGGAACTTTACTTGAGCAAGTCTTGATTTGATCTTTGGTGGATGCTGATAACTTGGCTTATTGCCTTAACTCTTGTCAGTTGACACTACTGAGATTCAAAACATTGCTCAATGGGACATGAAATGAAGGGGGAGAAGCTTGATCTGCAACATTACCTCACTCCTGTGTGTAGGACCGAGTGGAATTTATCTCGGATGGGCCTCGATTTGATCCCTGGCCAGATTTCAGTGTGTGGTTGAATACATTGGTTCGTGTCAGTTGACCTACTGAGATTTAAGGCATCACCAATAACTTTTGGGGTTGGCATAGTTTTGAAGTGTGGACTATAGCTTTGAGTGTGTTGTCAATTAACTTCTTTTGATTATATTACCAATGACTTGCTAGGTTTGACTTGAAGTGTGACTAATAACTTTGAGTGAGTTGACGATTAACTTCTTCTGATAGTGTTACCAATGGCCTATTAGATTTCGCTTGAGGTGTGGCCGATATCTCTGAGTGTGTTGGCGATTAACTTCTTCTGGTAGTGTTACTAATGGCTTGTTGGGTTTAGCTTGAAGTGTGGTTGACATCTTTGAGTATGTTAGTGATTAACTTTTTTCGATAGTGTTATCAACAGCTTGTCAAATTTAGCTTGAAGTGTGACGGTAGTTTTGTGCATATTGGCCATTAACTTCTTTTGATAGCATTATCAACAGCTTGTTGGGCTCAGTTTGAAGTGTGACCGACAATTTTGAGCATGCTGGCCATTAAGTTCTTTTGGTAGCATTACCAATGATTTATTGGGTTTAGCTTGAAGTATGGCTGATAGCTTTGAATGTCTTGGTGATTAACTTATTTTGATAGCATTACCAACAACTTGTTGGCTTTAGCTTGGTGTGATCAATAGTTTTGAGTGTATTGGCAATCAACTTTTTCTAATAGCATTACCAATGACTTATTGCATTTAGCTTGAAGTGTGACTAACAGCTTTGAGTGTGTTGGTGATTAACTTTTTTTATTTTGATAGTATTTCCAATGGCTTATTGGGTTTAGCTTAAAGGATGGATAGCTTCGAGCATGTTTGATGGCATTACCAATGGCTTGTTGGATTTAGTTTGAAGTGTGACTGATAGCTTTGAGCTTTTCGGTAATTAACTTCTTTTGATAGAATTCTCAACAACTTGTTAGGTTTAACTTGAAGTGTGGTCAATAACTTTGAGTGTGTTGGCGATTACCATCTTTTGATACAGTTACCAATGGCTATTTTGGGTTTAGCTTGAAGTGTGGTTGATAGCATTGAGCATGTTGGAGATTAACTTCTTTTGTTTTGATTATGTTACCAATAGTTTATTGGGTTTAGCTTAAAGTATGACTAATAGCTTTCAGTGTATCAGTGATTAACTTTTTTGATAGTATTACCAACGGCTTGTTGGGTTTAGCTTGAAGTGTGATTGATAACTTTGAGCATTTTGGTAGTTAACATCTTTTGATAGTGTTATAAATGACTTGTTGGGTTTAGTTTGAATTGTAGTTGATAGCTTCGAGCATGTTGGCCATTAACTTCTTTTATTTTGATAGTATTACCGACAACTTGTTAGGTTTAGCTTAAAGTGAGGTGGACAGCTTTGAGCGTACTTGTGATTAACTTCTTTTGATGGAATTACCAATGGTTTGTTGGGCTTAGCTTGAAATGTGCCCAATAACTTTGAGTGTTTTAGTAATTAACATGTTTTGATAGTGTTACTAATAGCTTGTTGGGTTTAGCTTGAAGTGTGACCAACAACTTTGAGCATGTTGGAGATTAACTTCTTTTGATTTGATAATCAATGAGCTTAGTAGCATATTTTTTATTAACTTTAAGATATTGTTGATGACTTTGAGTTTGTTGTCAACTAACCCTAACTTATTTTTAGATCCAACCCTGATTAGTTTCTTAATGGACCTTGGTTCAAACCATTAATGAGTTTGGGTCTGACCCACATTGAACCATTGTTGGGTTTGGGTTTGAACCTAAATAGGCTTAAATTCAAGTTTAAGTTGGTTTGATTCAACTTAGCTTTGGTTCAAATTTGACCTATTCTATTTCAAGTTTAACTAGTTCTCCTTCAGGTTTAACCTATTCTAGTTTTAGTTTAGGTTTGAATTTGGCTTGACCCAATTTAGGTTTGGTTTAAACTTAATTTAACCCAATTATGGTTTGTTTGAACTTGATTTGAATTTGAATTGGAGTTTCATTTGACCTAATTAGGGTTTGAGTTGAACTTGAGTTGACTTAGTTGGGACTTGGTTTGAATTTGGCATGACTCGGTTGGAACTTGGTTTGAACTGGGCTTGACCCAGTTGGGACTTGGTTCCAACTTAGTTTGACCTGATTTGGGTTTGGTTTGAACCTGATCTAACTCAATTGGGACTTAGTTCAAACTTGGCTTGACCTTATTGGGAATTGGTTCAAACTTGACTTAACCCAATTTGGGTTTGGTTCAAACTTGACTTGACCCTAGTGGGACTTTTCTCGTACATGCCTTGACCCAGTTAGAACTTGTTTGATCTTGATTTGAACTCATTTTGATTTGATTTGAATATAGCTAAACTCAGTTAGAGTTTAATTTGAATTTATTTTGATTTGGTTTAAATGTTCTCTGACTTAATCAAATTTTAATTCAAATTCATTTTATTTCTACTCAACTAGAGTTTAATTCAAATTTGTTTTGATTTAATTTGAATGTTATTTGACTCAATTGGAGTTCAATTCAAACTCATTTTGATTCTAGGTTGACTTGATTTGAACATGAATTGATCTAGGTTTGGGTCAAACAAAGCTTGACCCAATTAGGGTTAAATCTAAACCTCAGATTATTAGTATTTTGACTGAATGGATGACCAGTTAGGATACTTGTCAACCAATCGAGAGAGTGTTATTTTAGATTTATGTAGACTCGATGACCAATTTGGGTACTGATTATCTAACAGAGGGCTTGTATTTTGTTGGTCCATCAGAATTGGCCAACCAGTTGAGTATATTTGTTGACAGGTTTAGGAAATTTCATGGGTTAGCCTAATTGACTTTTGGGTGAGTCCGCAAACTGGCCCTTGGTCAGAATAACTTTTGGATGAGCTCATAGGCTAGCCCTTAGTTAGTATTTGATTTTTGGATGAGCCCACTAGTTGGCCTTTAGTCTGATAACACTTTCAGGTGAGCCCATAGACTAGCCTTTAGTTTGAATTGGCCTTTGAGTGAACCTGCAATTTGACCCTTGGTAGAACTAGATTTTGGCAAGCACACAAATTGGTCTTTAGTTAGAATGGCTTTCTGGTAAGTGTTCAGGTTGGCTTTTGTTCAAATTGACTTTTAAGTGAGTCTGAAAGCATGTACTTGGTCAAAATGGCTTTCGAGTGAACCCGCAGGCTGGCCCTAAGCTAAATTGACTTTTGAGTAAATTCATAGGTAAAGGCCCTAGGCCGAATGATTTTTGGGCAAGCACAGAGGCTGGACCTAGGATGATGTTGACTTTTAGGCAATCTTGTAGGCTAGCCCTAGGTCAAGAGTTGAGAGCATGTCCAATGGGAAGAGAATCCTTTCCCCTTTTGTTTTCATTTTCATCCTTTTTTTCTCTCTTTACTTTTCATGTGGGTTGCTTGTCTTTTATTCCTTTTCTCTCTTCTTGCTTCTTCTTCATCTTCTCCTTCTTTCTTATTTAGAGACCTCCATGGCAAGCCTTAAGATTTATGCTTCTCAAGTTGGTGGGTAGGGCATCATTGTGGCAGAGACGATGCTGTGGGTGGCCATAGTGGAGATCCACTAGTGCACAGAAAGAGATGGGGCCACTAGTGACTGTGGTGGTGATGGACTGAGGAAGCTGCAAGGGGTGAGGTAGGATGATGAGATTTCCTTTCTCTAATTTATGTTGAATTTTCTTGTTATCATTTGTTCCCTAATTTTTTATGTCTTTTTTGTGCTCATCTTTGCATGCCTTTATAGGGTTGGGAGGATCATCAAATTGAATCATTGATTGATTCAAATTTAAGATTTAATGGGACTAAATCCCATATTTGACTCTCTGATTGATATATTTCAAGATTACAATTTCCTAACAAAAAATTCTTTGATTGCTGATGAGATTGGAGAGGGGTTTATTTCTAGATTTGTAGATCCTAATCTGAATCGAATGATCAGTTGAGGAACAGGTTGACCAACCGAGAGGTTGCATTGGTCTCAATTTATTAGAACTAGTTGATTGGTTGAAGAACCAATTGATTAAGAGAGCATTGCCAAATCTGGTTTATGAGAACTAGTCAATCAGCGTGGCCCGATTTAGTGTTTGGGCCTAAAATTTTAGCCCATATTTAAGAAAATAAAGCTTCAGTTTGGAGTTGGCTTTGTTGGTTAGAGCAAGGGCGAGTGTATGGGGTTGGCTTCACCAACAAAGTAGTGCACTAATAAAGTGTTAAATTCCTCAAGAGTGAGGCAAGGAAAATAGAGTAGGAGTGGTTGGCCTCTGAACCACTTTACATCACAGTGCACTCTTACCTTACTTTAATTTACTTACACTTACGATTGATTATGATTAGCTTGAAATTATTTTTGCTATTGGGTTGATCATATTCATATTCAAATAGAAAAAGGTGTCATTGTTCTTCTAAAACTTAATTCACCCTCCCAAACCACACCCCCCCCCACACACACCCCCACCCCCGCCTCCCCTCCCTCCCTCCAAACCCCCCAACTCCTCTTAGGTAGATTTTGTGCTTACAATTGGTATCAAAGCTTGGTGCTCTATTTTTAGTTTAACCACCTAGAGATTTCAGTCTATTTTAATGGCTATGTTTGGTATCTCTCCATTCCTCTAAGAAAGGCAATCCACAACTTGACCTCCCCTATTCAATAATGCTCATTTCAACTATTGGAGGTCTAGGATTAGAATTTTTATCAAAGCCATAGACTATGATCTTTGGTACATAGTGGAAGAGGGATACATTACACCCACCAAATTAATTGATGGTGTGAGAGTTTCTAAGCCTACAATGGAGTGGAATGATCTAGATAAGAAGAATGATTCTTTGAATGTTAAAGTTATGAACATTCTTTATTGCATCCTTAATCCTAATAAGTTCAATAAAATTAGCATATATGAGATGGCTCGCAAAATTTAGCATTGCCTTGAGGTCACCCATGAGGGTACAAGGTAAGTCAAGGAGTTTAAAGTGAACATTTTGGTCAATCAATATGAACTTTTTAGAATGAAATCCAATGAGTCGATAATAACAACATTCACTCATTTTATGGATATTATTAACACCTTGAAATCTCTTCGAAAGGTTTATACTAATGATGAAATGGTAAGAAAAATTTTAAGGTTTCTTCCAAAGTCATGGGATCCCAAGGTGACTGTGATTCAAGAGGTAAAAAACCTCAATAAGTTGCCTTTGGAAGAACTCTTGGGGTCACTTATCATTCACGAGATAACCATGAATGATAGGAGCCAAGAGGAGGATAAAGACAAGAAGAAGAAAGGAATTACTTTCAAAGTAAAAGAGTCTAGTAATGATGAAGAAGATAGTGATGAAAAATGGCTCCCATCACTAGAAAATTCAAAAAGTTCCTAAAGAGGAGGCTCATGCCAAGAAGATCTTTAAGGAATGAAAAGAGCTACAATGATGATTAAGAAGAGAAACCACCCACATGCTTCAAGTGGAAAAAGCCCAGCCACATGAAAGTGAATTGCCCTCTCTACCCTCAATTAAAGAAATTCAAAGGGAAGAAAAAGAAGGCAATGGTGGCAACTTGGGATAATTCGAAAGAGGAAAATGAAGATATCTCATCCGATGAAGAAATTACTAATTTCTGCCTCATGGCTATTAAGGATGAGGTATGTGATTTATGTTTTGATGAATTACAAGATGCTTTTGAAAATTTATATGCTAGATATGAAAGATTACTTCACTAGCATGCTTATTTAAAAAACAAGTTCAACTTGCTTAAAAGTGATTTTGAATCATTGAAATTGACTATAAATTCATGTGATTGTAAAAGAAAATTAAGCTTCTTCAAAAAGAGAATCATGGTTTAAAAACTTCTATAGCATCTTGTGATTGCAAAATGAGTCTTGAAAAGCTTTAAAAAAAAAATTCTGATTTGAAAAAGATTCTTGAAAACTTCTTCCATGAAAATTCTGTGTTAAATATGATTTTGAAAAATTGAAGAATGTTTTAAGTAAATCCGAACTTGGTTTCATATCCTCTTCTAAATCTAAAGGTACTAAGTCCATTTTTGTAAAGGCCTCAAGTTCTGCAACTTCAAAATTGATATGTAACTATTATTACCAAAAATGGCATATCTCTATAAGTTCCCTAATTAAGAAAAATTTATCTCTTAAATAAATTTGGGTACCTATGGGGATGTTTCCTAAAACTAAGGAGTCTAAACCTGTTTGGATTCCTAAAACATCCTTTACTTAAGTAGCATCAGTTAGCTAGAAGTGGCCCACATAATTTACACTTGCTAATTTCACATGCCCATCTTTCTAGCTAATCCTAAGATAGAATTCACTATTTTATTATACATTGCATTTTCTATCTATTGTTATAATTATTTTACTCTTTAACCGTATGGACCCATACATAGAATGAGTTCTATCCCAATGTTCTTGATTATTTTTTAGCTATGCTTCCACTGCAAGAATCAAAAGCATAAATAATTTTTAGATAGTGCTTGCTCAAGGTACATGATGGAAAATTCATTTATGTTTGTAGAGCTAAAAGAAAAAGATGAAGGACACATCACTTTTAGGGATAATAGTAGGGGCAAAATCATAGGTATTGAAAATATTTCTATTGGATCTTCTCTAATTAAAAATGTTCTTTTAGTGGAAGGTCTCAAGCATAATTTATATTCCACTAGTCAACTATGTGACAAAGGTTTTCATGTTCTTTTTGAATCAAAAGTTTGCATAGTTAGACATGATGATGATATTGTTATGGCCCTTGTTTGTCATCGAGATGAAAATGTATCCACAATTGACCAAGATAACTTGAAAAATGAGAAGTATTTTGTAGCTCAAGATAGTAATGGATGGCTTTGGCATAGAAAGCTTGGACATGCAAGCATGGATGTTATAACTAAAGTCTACTAGAAGGAGCTAGTGAGGGGTCTACCCAAAGGTAAATTCATCAAGGATCAAATATGTGATGCATGCCAAATGGGAAAACAAGTCAAGGCCTCCCACAAATCCAAAACATTTGTCACAATAACAAGGCCGGTACAACTCTTCACCTTGACTTATGTAGATTAATTGGGAATACAAGTTTAGGATATAAGAATTATTTTTTCGTAATTGTAGATTATTATTCTAGATTTACATGAATTTTATTCCTTGTGCATAAACATGACTTTTTCAATGGCTTTGTTGATCTTTGCAAATGAATTCAAAATAAAAGGTCTTATATGATTTCAAAAATTCATAGTGACCATAGAGGTGGATTAAAAATCATTTGTCTAAAAACTATTGCATTGAAAATGACATTGAGCATAACTTCTTAGCTCTCATATTCTACAACAAAATTGAGTAGTAGAATGAAAGAATAGATCTCTTCAAGAAATGGCAAGAGTTATGCTTAATGAATACTCTCTACTCAAATATTTTGGATGGTGGTCATTAACATGGCACACTATACCTTGAATCAAGCCTCTATTCACCCAATTTTTGACAAGACTCCATTTGAATTATAGACTGACAAGTCAAATATTGCATATTTTTATATTTTAAATTGCAAATATTTTATTTTAAATACAAAAATGTCATTTGTCCAAATTTGATTTAAAAACATTTGAAGGCATTTTTCTTGACTATTCTACTACCTCTAAGGCTTATAGAGTTTTCAAAAGTCCTCCATGATTGTTGAAGAATCTATTAATGTCATATTTGATGAAGCTAACCCTCTTTTGGAGAAAAATTTTATTGACGATGACGTAGATATCTCCAATAAATTAGATGAGATGCAAATCAAAGAGAAGGAAGAGAGTGAATCAAGCCAAAGTTCAAGAAATGAGAAAGATAAAGATGAAGAGAATCAATACAAAGAGCAAAGTGAAGATAATAAGCTACCAAAGATATGAAAATTTCAAATAAGCCACCCAGAATATCAAATCATGGTAATGTTGACCAAGGGGTAAAAACTAGACATGATATTAATACAATCTTCATACTATTGCTTTTCTTTCTCAAGTTAAACCTAAGAATCTTGATGAAGCTCAAAAGGATAAAAGTTAGATTCTTGCTATGCAAAAAGAACTAAATCAATTAAGCATAATTAAGTTTGGGAACTTGTTCCAAGACCAAATGATTACCCAATTATTGGTAAAAAATGGATCTTTAGAAACAAATTAGATGAAAATGGTATCGTGATTTGACATAAGGCTAGATTAGTGGCCAAGTGTTTCAACCAAATTGAGGGGATTGACCTTGAAGAAACCTTTGCACCTTATCTAGTTTGAAATCCATTCATATTTTACTTGCCTTTGCATGTTTTAAAGGTTTCAAACTATTTCAAATGAATGTCAAGAGTGCGTTTCTAAATGATTTTCCTCTCTGAAGAAGATTATATTGAACAACCTCCCAATTTTGAGGACTTGCAATTTCTAAACCATGTTTTAAAATTAAAGAAGGTGCTATATGGTCTTAAGCAAGCTCCAAGAGCTTTGTATAAGAGAATAAGTTCCTTCTTAATTTCAAATAATTTTACTCAAGATTATGTGGACACCACATTGTTCTTATTGAAAAAGCATAATGATTTATTTGTAGTTCTAATTTTTGTGGATGATATTATATTTGGTGCTACTAATGAAAATCTTGATATTTGCAAGCACCATGACGAAGAAGTTCGAGATGAGCATGATGAGAGAATTGAATTTCTTTCTTGGACTTCATGTGCAATAAATGAAGTATGGGATCTTCATCAACCAAGCCAAGTACACCAAGGAACTACTCCAGAAGTTTAACATGGATGAAGCCAAGTCAAGTGGAACCTCAATCAGCCCTTCAACTAAGTTGGACAAGGATAAAGAAGGTGAAAAGGTTGATGAAAATTGGTATAAAGATATGATTGGTAGTTTATTATATCTTATCACAAGTAGACCTGACATTATGTTCAATGTTTGTCTATGTGCTAGTTTCAAGTATCTTCTAGGAAATCACATCTAGTTTCTATGAAATATATCCTTAGATATCTTAATGGCACACTACATTTAGGATTGTGGTATGCTAGAAATGAATGCTTTGACTTAATCAGTTTTTGCAATATGGTCTATGTCAGCTATTTGAAGTAGGAAGAGCACTACTGGTATATGCCAGTTTCTTAGAAAGTCTCTAGTTTCATGGAGTTTCAAGAAACAAAAGTCTCTAGTTATTCTCAAATTCTTTCGATAGACAAACCTTCCAAGATTTTGATTGTGATTTTTCCAATCTACTAATTTATTGCGACAAAACCAGTGCCATTAGTTTGTCCAAAAATCTGGTATTACATTCTCACTCAAACGACATTGATATTCGTCATTATTTTATTCAAAATCATGTTTCTAAATATGATATTTCTTTGATTTTTATGGAAACCAATCATCAACTTATAGACATTTTTACAAAACCCTTAGATGACACTCAATTTTGTTTGATTGCAGATAAGATTGGTGTTTTGAAATTTTATTGAAAATGGTTGAGCATTTTCTTTGGTTGGTTGCCCAAGCTCCTTACTGCTAAGAAGCTTGATTAGTCTATTTGGTTCAGACATCTAAAATACAATCATTTGGATGCCCAAACTCTGCACATTTTTATCCTCTTAGCTTACCTCTCTTCAATCACTTGGAATAATAATTGGACATTTGAAGGAGAACTTTTTAGATATCTGACAAAGGGATTGGATTGCAATTATGATGAGGCCCTCTGTCTATGACATTGGACAGCCGAACCTATAGGTTTTGACATCTGTATGCATAAATCTGCCTCAAAATCCTTGGTTGTCGCCCCTTTTTTCCCAATTTTCTTTGCTCAATATCCTTCTCTATAGCCCTTTGGTGATCCTTTGTAGCCTCTCCAAGCTTCCTATAGCTTCTCCAATACTTCCTGGTCCCTTCGTGCTCATTCCTATTGCTTCTCTCTCAGCTTTGCCATGCCTCCCCGCATGAAAGACCCCCATCACCAAGAGGAAGAGGTCCAAAGCCCAATTTGCTGGTTAGCTTCCTCAAGTTTGGTCTTAGTTTCACTCTTTAAGCTATTTTGATAGATTTGAGGCTAGATTTGCTATTGCTAGGGTCATTCCACCTCACCTCATTGACTTCCAAGACCTAGCCTTCCTTAACCTAACTACCCCCTTCCATGCCCAAGGATGGTTCAATTTTGTCTCCACCCATAAGCCTTACATTGACGAGGATGTGCTGATATTCTATTCAAATGCTTCTTTTGACCTAAACCACATATCTCTCACCACATACTATGGGGATACCGAGATTGTCCTAAACACCAACCTATTAGCTGCCATCCTAGACTTATCCACTAAGGAGGATGATGTTACCTTCACTGAGCAGTGGTCTAAAGAGGATCCTCATCACTTTCTCAGAGGCTATTGAGAGGGTGTTTGAGGAGAACCATGCACAAACCTTTATCCTTGGCTTTGGCTATGCACATCTTATCCCTCACATCTTTCACCACTTTGGGATAGCTTCTACCACCTCTGGTCCTCTCCATCGCTATACCCATCCTCAGATCTTCGACCATGCCTCCCTCCATCATATGAAATTTAGCCCACAAGAGAATGACCACTCTATTTGGATGTAGGACTAGCACTTGCCACTAACCAAATTCACGAGGATGCACCTATTGATGGTCATACTAGGGCCATGCAGCTGAGG
This sequence comes from Trichopus zeylanicus subsp. travancoricus, assembly GCA_005019695.1. Taxonomy (NCBI): domain Eukaryota; kingdom Viridiplantae; phylum Streptophyta; class Magnoliopsida; order Dioscoreales; family Dioscoreaceae; genus Trichopus; species Trichopus zeylanicus. Next base: position 834,312 of record RXID01022275.1, on the reverse strand, counting down.
CTGGAGCTACTCTGAGAGTTCCTAGTGCCAAAGTTGCTTCATGATGGTCTATTGATCAGTGAATGGATGAGCTCACTGAGCAGCTAGCTCACCTTGAGGGGCTTATCACTACCTGCACCCAGTAGGTCTTGGAGTGTCTTGACCAGCTTTAGGGGACTTTGGATATCTATCATTTTGGATAGGGGTCGAGCACTTAGCCTTGGTCTCTCTCTTGCTTTTTTGTGTTGGACTTGTGATTGTCATACATGTGGATTGTATTGAGCTTGGGATTCTTGTTGTTAGAGCATGTAGATGTTGATTGATCTTGACTTGTATTTTGACTCTTACTATTGGTCTTTTGGATATGGATGTTTTCAAAATTATGATTTGTAACGATGACTTTGGATTCTACTTTTGTGTTGTGAATTGTGGATGGTGCATTATGCTTCTCTACTACCCTTTTTATCGATGTCAAAAGGAGGAGGAAAAGATTGGATTAGTAAGGGGGACCAAATAAGCAATTGTTGATTTCTAGAATTGTAATTGTTGATAGATGGTGTTAATAAGGGGGAGCTTACATGTGTTTTTTCTCTCTTTTCTTCGCATAATTCTAGTTGGTATTGTCTTATAAATTAAACTTATCTAGATTGTGTTCCTTTAAAATTGCAAGGATTTATCATCATCAAAAGGAGGAGATTATTGTCCTTTATAGTTTTGATAATGGTCAAGCTATATATTTGATCTATTTCTTGAGCTTTGTGGCTAGCAATCAAGTTGACTCCATAATAAAGATCAAGCCCATTCAGAAGCCTCAAGTATGGATGAACATGAAGATATCAATGAAGATAAGTCATAGATCAATAGATAGATCTTGAAGGAATGAAGAATAACTAGGAGAAGGCTCAAGAGAAGACTCAATATGTTTAGCTTTTTTATTCATTGCTTTGAGTTGAAGATTTGTCATTTGAATTTGTGGCTTAGAGCTTTGGCTAACACTCAACCTACCTTGGAATACCTTCACTGGCTCATTATTAATCCAAGATAAGCTTGAGATGATGTCAAATATGAATTTTAAACTTGCAACAAAATAGAAGCTATTCTGTCTATAATCTTTGGATGTCCGAATTAGACTATTTGGATGCTTGAATATCACAAAAGCAGCTCTCTAAATTACTGACAGCTTTGGATGCCTGAACCCAAGGTTCGGACACTTGAAGTTTAGAAGTTGTAACTTCTGAGAAAATTCATGCTTAGGGTTCAGTTGTTTGAAGCTTTGGTCGAACATCTAAAATTGTATAGTTTGGATGTCCGAACCCTATGATTGGGCACTCAAACCTATGACATCAACTCCAACGGCTAGTAAAATTTGACCATTGTGAGGCTTTAGACATCCAAACAAGTATAGTTTGGACTGTAGAATGTGGCAGAGCATAGCTCAATGTCTAGTGTTCTCACCAACTAGTATTTAAGAGCTTGAAAATTATTCTTTTATAACTTTTGCATACTCTCGAGCAATCTTTCTCTAAGATAATAATTTCCCAATAGTCCTCTATTCTCTAAGATCTCTAACCATTGCACTTCAACTTTTAAATCTTTAAAGCCCTTGTTCTCACATTGAGTGATCTTGTAGTGAGATATTAGAATTGTCTTTTCTCTTCCAAAATTACTTATAAGTACTCCAAGGTTATTTGAAATTGTTGAGAGAGTAAAACTCCAATTAGAGTTGGCCTTGCCAATTGGAGCAAGGGTGAGTGTACAAGGTTAGCTTCACTAGTAAAGTGAAGCACCAATGAAGTGTTAAAGTCCTGAAGAATGAGACAAGGGTAGTAGAGTAGGAGCAATTGGCCTCCGAACTATTTTACATTGTAGTACATGCTTACCTTTATTTTACTTACACTTGTGATTGATTGTTATCGGCTCAAAGTCATTTTTGCTATTAGATTGATCATATTCTTATTCAAATTGAAAAATGTGTCATTGTTCTTCTAAAACATAATTCACCCCTCTTCCGCCCCCGCCCGCCGCTCCCCCCCCCCCACCCCCCCCCCCGCCTCTCCTCTTAGGTGGATTTTGTGCTTACAATCCGTGTGCCTGTAGATCTCCACTAACACCATGGCCATCCGTATGATAGTGGATCTCTACCAACCCCATAGCCACCTGTGGCCCTCCATATTATAGCAAATCTCCATCACCATCGCAGTCATTAGTAGCCTCGTTCATCACCATGGCATCATGTTGGAAAAGAATTGATGACAAGAACCTCTTGGATTGACAATAAAGAAGAGAGTGAGAATAAGGACAAGAATAGAACAAAGCAAAATAACAAATAATAATAATAAAATATCTTCACAAAATAATTTAGGACTGGCATATGGTCTCACTCGACAAACAATCAACTTAAGGCTAGCCTATAATCTCCTCCGAAAGTCAAATGATTTAGGGCCAACCTGTAGTTTTGTCTAATAATCAATCTGATTTAGTGCCAACCTGCAATCTTGCTGATAGCCAATCCAACTTAGAACCAGCCTATGGTCTCGCCTAAAAGTTAAACAATTTAGGATCAGCCTGTGACCTCGCTGGACAACCAATCTAACTTAAGGCCAACCTGTGGTATCGCCTAAAAATCAAACAATTTAGGGCTAGTATGCAATCTGGTCCTATAACCAATTGGCTTAGGACTAGCTTGTAGACTCACCATAATATCATTATAACAGCCTAAGAGCTTTTGAACCAAATTAATTAACACAGACTGATCAAATTAAAGTGCCTTAAATTAAATTCAAATCAAACTCAAACTGAAGTCGAGTTTTGAATATGGAACTAAATCAAATCACGCTTGACCCAAATCAATTTTGAATATCAAATTGAATTGAATCAAACTTGATCTAAAATAAATTTTGAACATCAAATTGAACCAAATCAAACCTAAATCTAGGTCAAATTCTGAGAGTTGAACTGAATTAGACTTAAACTAAGACCAAGACTAAAATTCAAATCACCTTAAACTAAATCCAAGACCAGGTCAAATTTAACTAGACTCAAGCTTGAACCAAACCATAGGTCAAGTCCAACCCAAACAAGTTCAAATAGAACTAAAATGAGGTCAAGCTAAATTCCAGTGGGTGTGCTAAACCTTTAGGAACACTCCAAGCCTATGAACAATGAATGATACTATCATCCTAGCCCAAACCAAAATTAGTTTGCATAAAACTAAACAAGGTCAAATGGAAACCCACTAGGTGTGGTACAAAAGCAATTGGCAACACACCAAGGATATACCCAACTCCACAAGCAATGGGTAATGTCACTTCAAATCAATGAAGTTATTACTTATGTCTCATTGGCTATAAAAATACTCCAAATCAAATAAAGTTATTACCTACACCTCATTGGCTATAGAAATGCTTCAAAATCTACAAAGTTATTGCTTATGTCTTATTAACTATAGAAACACTTCAAACTAAATAAAGTTATCACCTACGCCTCATTAGCTATGAAAACTCTTCAAAATTAAAAAAGTTATTGCTTACGCCTCTTTGACTATAAAAACACTTTGAATTCAATGAAATTATCACCTATACCTCATTGGATATGGAAATACTTCAAAATCTATGAGGATATTACCTATACCTCATTGGCTATGAAAATTCTTCAAAGTTATAAAGTTATCGCTTATGCCTCATTGGGTATAAAAACACTTCAAACGTGTGAAGTTAACACCAATACCCTATGGGCCTTGAAAGCACTTTAAATTCAAAGAGGTCAACACCTATGTCCCACGGGCTACAAAATACCTCAAATTCCAAGAAGTCAATACCTATGCCTGATACACTATGAAAATTTTTCAAATCAATGAAGTTATTACTTATGTCTTATTATCTATAAAAATATTTCAAATCAATGAAATTATCGCTTATGTCTCATTAGCTATAGAAAAATTTCAAATCAAACAAAATTATTGCGTGTGTCTCATTGGCTATAAAAATATTTCAAATCAATTAGGTCATCACCTGCGCCTCATTGACTATGAAAATATGTCAAATCAATGAAGTTATTACTCATAGCTCATTGGCTATAGAAATACTTCAACAAAGTTATCTCTTATGTCTTAACAGCTATAGAAATAATTCAAACCAAACATAAGTTATCACCAATTCCTTATTGGCTAGTAAAAGCACTTCACTCTAGGGCGTTATTGCCAAAGCTCAAGACTATCGAAAATACTCTAAGCTAATCCTGACAAGCTATTAATAACGCCATCCAATGTAGTTATCATCAATGCTCAAATTGATTGGGAACACCTCAAAATTTTCTCATCACCTTTCATGTCCCATTGAACAATGCCAACAACATCTGCCAAAGAATGAGTCATGACCTATCCGAGTCAAGATGCCATGTGGTCCAACGTACGAGAGTAGAGCAATACCACACATTAGAGCTTCTTTCTCATTCTTTCCCTTTTCTCTTATTTATTTGTTATTATCATACCCTCCTATAATGTCAAGATGAAATTTATTATAAAGTGAGGGTATGTCCTTACTTAAACCATATACTATTTCTTAAAATCAATCGAATGCTTTCTTTTTTTTGTGTGACTCTATTTTATTAGCTAGATTTCTTTTTTTTAGGAGGTTTCTAATAATTATCGGGGTAATTAACAATATGAGCTTGCACCTATTAGAAGTTAATGTTCCCACAATAGTTGACAGTGCATTTAAATGAAACACATTTTGATTTGTCCATTGAGGTTGCTCTTTGGGGTCTCTGTCACTCTTGAGCCGCCAAAATCGATCTCGCACCCACCTTTGAGGGATTTTCTTTTGCAATATATAAGAAACAATTTGCAATTATCCATCTTTGAGGGGCTTTTCTATAAAATATGTGGATCAATTTGTAATTTGAAGATTTTTATGGACTTTTTTATAAAGAAGTTTTTAACTCAAAGACCTATTTGTAAGAGTTTATTTGGTCTAGAGATTTATTTGTCAATTTATTTTTTTTGCCTATATTTTTAATAAGTTTGCATCTAATTTTGATCTAAATTTGTGGCCTACTTCAACCTGTTTGATATGATTTTGCTACAATCAAATTTGATTAAAATATAATTAAAATTGAGACTTTTATATCACTAAATTATTACTTAAATGTGGATTTCAGTTAGACTTAAATTGCATTCAAGTTTAATTCAATTTGAACCTGAACTCTTAAGAAATTCGGACTCAAATTAAAGTAGCATGAGTGGGCGAGATACTTGGACCAAAATTGGCCCAAAATTCATTTAAAATCTAGACCAAAATAATAAAATACAAAAATTTTATAAATAAATCTTTATAAATGGGTACTTGACCGGATTTTTCTTACAAATAAGTCCTTGGAATAAGAATTTTATGAAAAAATTCAATAAAATCTTAAAATTGTTAATCAATCCAACAGGATTTAGGGTTTACAAATAAACGCTTTAAAAGATTGATAATTATAATTTAATACTTGTGCAATATAGGGTTTATGAATAAACCCTTCCAAAATTTCGTATTTACAAATATGCCCTTAAAATTTCATCTTTTTATAAATAAGTACCCCAAAAAAAAAATTTATGAATAAGTCCAAATTTTGTTCAAAAAAGACAATGAAAGTTTGAAAACTTTATAAACAAGTCCCTTTTGTAAAAAGACCCGTGAAAATCATAAAATTCTAGTTTAGTCTAATTTTTTGAAAAAAATTACAAATAACCCCTATATAAATTTAATATCTGAGATGAGTACAACTTTCAAATTATCATCATATACAACAAACAGATTTATCTGTATCTTCTCATAAACTCATCCAAACTCAAGATAAGCCTTATCCATATTTATTTAGATCTATATACATCATTCAAAAATTTAAATAAAAGGAGATCATTTCTAGCCCAATTCATCTCTTCAAACTCTATATAAACTCAATTAACACCTGATAAAAGGGAGATCAGAATGTGAGAGATTAAGGAGCCATTAGAGGAGATATGGAAGTCAAAATTGAAAACTTGAAGCAACAAAAATAACGTAATTCTCTAAACCTTTTTTTCTTGCTATTCTTCTTCCTATTTCTTCTCTTTCTCCTCCGAAAGAATAGCTACGCCTACTACCTTGCTCAGTCCTACCATCTGTTGATGACTCGTGCTACTGACCACCTCACGATAGAGAGGCATCTCAATGGCATGCAGTTGAGACCTCCATTGTGCCAACACCTCCGGATGGAGCGAGCATGGATGCATCTGTAGTGGCACACATGGCCCTCTGATGTGATTAGGGACATCAATGGCCCACACCAACCACTCCTCTGCTCATCTGGACTTGTCTGCCTAGAGCTCTAATGGCCTCACCCACATGCAATGCTTGACCTCACTACCATGGAGCTCCAACCTCTAGGGCCAAAGCACGAGCCCCCTTGTATTGTCCCAACCTCAGGCCACCACTCAATCTTTCCATAATGCACGACAAGCATCCCATCCTCACTAGGTTCCTTGTTGGAGGAGGAGCTATGCTAGCTCAGTTCCCACTCTGACCAACCACCTGGTGCCTGAGCCCTTCCACCAAGCTCTAGGTCTTGGAGTCACACCTAACCCAGCCTTCAAGCTCGCATCTAAGCCAACATTTGGGCTTGTACTTAGCTAACTTTTGGACTTGCACTTAGCTAGCCATCAAGCTTAGATTGAAATACCCTTCAGGCTCATAATTAGCCAATCTTCAGGCTCACACTTAGTTAGCCTTCGAGCTCACATCGAAACTATGCTTTGAGATCACACTCAGCTAAGCTACAAGCTCACACCTCAACTAGCCTTCAGGCTCGCATCTAAGTCAGCCTTTGGGCTTGCACTCTACCAACCTTTGGGCTCACACTTAGCCAGCCTTCGAGATCACATCTACTTAGCTTTCAGGTTCACACTTAGCCAACCTTCAAGCTCACATCCAAGATAGCTTTTAGTCTTGCACTTATCCAACCTTCAAGCTCACGTCTATGCCAACCTTTGCCTTGCACTAAGCCAACCTTTGAGCACACATAAAGCCAATCTTCAGGCTTGTAGTTAGCCAGCTTTCGGACTCACACCTTAACCACCCTTCGGGCTAGCACCCAGCAATCCTCCAAGGTTCACATCTAGCCCAGTCCTCAACTCACACCTAGTTAGTACTCAGGCTTGTACCTCTAATCTAGCTTTTGAGCTTACAAGCTAAGCCAACACTTGATTTCACACATTTAAGCAAGACCATGGGTCCACCCAAAATTATCACAAACAACTAAGAACCCTCAAATCAAATTAATTAATGTAAAGTAACTCAATCACAACAAATTTACAAAGGCCAAGTTAACTCAAATGGACCTAAATTGATCATACAAATGAACTAAAATCCAAATTAAGCGAGACTCCAAAAATCCAAATTAAGTAAACCTAGACAAAATAAACTCAAGCTCAACCCTAATTTGACTTGAGTTGGGTTAACTTAAAATCTAGTTGAGTTTAAATAAAATACAATATGGATTAAACTAAGCTCAAATCAAACCCTAATTAGATTAAATCAAGTCCAAACTAAAAGGGCAAACTCAAAGTCAAACCAGAACCAAGCCAAGCTGACGCTGAACCAAAACCAAGTTGAACCAAATTGACTTGAACTTGAGCCAAAGTCGAACATACTCAAACTCAATAAAGCTTCAACACAAGGTCGAATTCGACCGAAACCAAATGAAATCAAACTTGAACTAAAATCTAATCCTAAATATTGAACTGAATCGAATTGGATTCAAATCAAAATTAGTACTATTCCAACTAGAGTCAATGATCAGTATTTGACAAATGTTCTTCTGAAAATTAATGTTAAACTTGGCGGATTGAATTCATTATCAAACATTCAATGACTTTAATGTCTCACATGTTTCCCCTCGTCATGTTATAAAGTGTCAGTGCGAACCCGATCATCAAAGATTCTAGAAATAGGAAGACCAAAATATATCACTATCTTCTAAGAAGAAGTTAGTGAATCACAACTTAATCAAGTTTTAAATATCATGTTGAATCAATTTCAGAATCAAATGAAAATTGAGTGTTGAACTAATTCTGAACTGAATCAGACCCGAACTATATTAGTCCTGACGAAAATAAATAGGGTCAAAGGAGTCCTACTAGGTTAAACCTTCGGCAATACTCTAAGGTTATAATCAAAGGGTAATATTATCATCCTAACCTAAATCAAAATTAGATCAAATAGAACTAAAAAGGTCAAACTAAGTCTTACTGTGTGTGCTACAAAAGTCTTTAGCAATACTTCAAGGCTATACCCAACTCCTAAGCTGTTGGTGATACTACCAAACTAAAGAAGTTAATCGCCAACACGCTCAAAGCTATCAGGTACACTTCAAAACTATACCTAACCCCATAAGCTATTGGTGACACTACCAAACCAAAAAACTTAATTGCCAACATACTCCAAATTGTCGGCCATACTTCAAAGAAAATTTTCAACCCCATAAGCCATTGGTGAAGCTACCAAAACAAAAAAGCTAATATCAACATGCTCAAAGCCATTGGCTACAGTTCAAGCTAGTCAACCCCAAAAGTTGTTAACAATGCTCCCTTTTAAGATAGTTAACCCCAAAAGTAGTTGATGATGCACCCTTCAAGCTAGTTAACCCTGAAGCAGTTGGTGACATACCTATCAAGCTAGTCAATCCTAGAAGTAGTTAGCAATGTACCCTTCAAGCTAGTTAATCCCAGAAGCAGTAGGCGATGCATCCTTCAAACTAGTTAACCATTGAAGCAGTTGATAATGCACCCTTCAACCTAGCCAATCCTAGAAGTAGTTGGGGATGCACCCTTCAAGGTAGTCAACCCTAGAAGTAGTTAACAATGTGCCTCTCCAGCTAGTCAATAGCAAAAGCAATTGATGTGCACTCCTTAAACTAGTCAACTGAAAAAGCAGTTGATAATGTATTTTTAAAAGCTATACCCAACCCTAGAAGTTGTTGGTGATGCTACTAAACCAAATAAAGTTATCACCAATGCTCAAAGCTATTGAAAACACTTCAAACTTCTCTCATTCTCTTTCACGTCCCATCAGTTGATGCCATCAATATTTGCCAAAGATTGAGTAGATTTAGGTTAGATGCCATGTGGTACAACGTAGGGGGAGTGGGGTAGTAATACACATCAAAGTTTCTTCTCCACTCTTTCTCTTTCTTTATTTCTTTCAAGTTTTCTATTATGTCATGTTGAAATTCATTGTAAAGTGAGGGTATACATTACTTAAGTCATGTATTATTTCTTAAAATCAATCAAATGCTTTCTTCTCTTTTTTGTCTCTATTTTATTAACTAGGTTTTTTGTTTTAGAAGGTTTCTAACAATCATTGGGCTAATTAACAATCGAGGCTTGTACATATTGGAACTCAATATATCCATAATATCTAATAGCGCACTTCAAATTAAAACAATTTTTGATTTTTGATTTAAGGTCACTCCCGAGGTCTCCACTATTGCAGGCTATTAAAATCGATCCCACAAATTCTGGCACTCCTGGTGGGATTGACTTCTTCTCCAAATGTAGAAACCTAGTTAATATGATAGAGACACTGATAAGGTAGAATTATGATTGAAAACTAATCAATTATGTTCTCCTTTATAAAAGAAAGAATCAAATAGTAATAATAAAAAACATCTCCGTCGAAATATACGCCATCATCCTGGGGGTAGAATCAGCTATACATTTACCATAGTCAATGATTGTTACATAAGCAACTAAAGTTCAAATAGAGTTTGGGACTATCTCTGAGGTCATGCAGTTTAAGAAGGCACCTAATACTACACTAATTAAAGTTGTTGACATGCATAATTAGCCTCTTCTCACCTTCCATCAAGAGGAAGGAGGCCCAATGCCATCATCCCTAATGAGAAGGGTGTTCCTAGAAGTGACCAAAAAAGATATCAGTCTTCCAGAAGCTAAGACCGAAACGAAGCTCATTTTTTGTATTACCTCTTTCACTCAACTCCTTATAGGGGGAAATCAAAAGCAAATTTGGATATAGGTACTAATGAAGGAGATCTCATCCTGAATATCATAAGTAAAGGGAAAGTTGCTGAAATTTTCAGCCAACTTGGGAAACCTACCCCTCAAACGAAGTCAATCATTACCATCCCTACTTCCAACTCCTTTACTCCATTAAGCAATTTAGAGAAGGGTACGAGAAAATCATAGGGGGTATAATCTTGCTTTAAAACTATGACAAAAGGGTGAATCATCGAACAAAATCACAAGTCACTGTAAAGCTATAATCCAATGTAAGGGTTCACTAAAGAAGAGCATCCATGCTGTCAATGTCATTTCTCATCATGACTCTGGGAGGAACCATAAGCCCACACCACAGCTAGCCAAACACCAAAAGAAGACTACCTAAGTGAGGCTTACTAATGAAGAAATCCAAGAGGAGAGGGCCCTTTTGAATCAATTCTTGCTACCATGCCAAAGAGAAGGTGTGGTGACCCACTCCATGAGTAGACTCTTGAATGAGATGATTTGACTGATGAGAAAAGTTAGTCTCAACCGAAAACCTAGACCTAATTCTCAAGACATAGACCATCATGTTATGACAGAAGCCTTAGTCATAGCTAAAAGCTCCAATCAAGAGGAAACCATATAAACACTGTAAGAATAGATGAGACAGTAAAGGAAAGAGAAAAATAAAGCTGAAAAGAAAGTCATTGAGTTGATGGAGATGATGCTATAAATGAGCCAGATGCTTAATAAGTTAGAATGATCTCAATAGTCATCCCAAGCAGTAGAGGTGGCAAAAGGTGTATCTCCCATAGATGAGATTCATGAAAATACAGGCCCTTTGCAAGCACCTTCTCCGATAAGAGATACCCAATCCCCAATTTCAGGAATCCTGACAATATGAAACTCCCAGCATACATACAATAATAGGTATAATAAATGATAGCTGCACAATTGAGATAAGAAAGTGAAACAGGTAGGGTAAATGATGCTGACAAACCATACCTTAGCCATATCCCAGAGGATATACAGTGCCTAGTTTCAAATAGTTAATGTCATGGGAAATCCTAAATAGTACATAACTCACTTTGTGACTCTGTGTGTAGATTTAAGTAATAATCGTTCATTATTACTCCACCAATTTTGAGCAAGCTTGATGGGAATAGAATTTAAGTGGCATACTAGTTTGCAACCGGAATCCATATAAACTTAGGGATAAATAAAAGAGGCTTTTCGGATTAGGTTCAAAGGAGTCCGTGATAAAGTGATATTTCAACACCAAAATATGACAATGAGTCAATTTTTGATTATATCACACAGTGGAGAAATCTCAACATTAAGTGTGAATAACCCATAAGCCAATTTGAGAAAGTAAACCTAGTATCGACAACATAAGAGGAGAATGGATGGCATATTATCTGAGTGCTTTTTCTATCCATACCTTCCAAGATCTAATCATGTAAGTCAAGAAGCTAGAAAGGATTGGCCCACTGACCTTATCTAGTTCACAAAGTTTCAAGCCGAAAAGAGATAGAGTAAAGCGTGGAGAGCATTCTAAAAATGTGAGGGCCACATCCACTACAACTGAGTAAAAGAAACCTTCAAACCCCACCATGAACAAGGGTAATCCTCAAAGCCACCAACTCTTGGAGGAGATGGAGAAGTGGAATAATCTAATGATTTCCAACAAAGGCTCAGAAAGAAATATGCTTTTAAATGAGAAAGACTAGGTAAAATCTTTCAGAATGCCCTAAAGTTAGACCTCCAATTGCCAAAATTTAAAAGGTCAAGTGAGGCCAACAAAGTAGATCATCCAAACTATTATCCTTACCATAGAGTTTTGGGGCACACTATTGAAGATTGCTATGTGTTCGAGGATTGAGTCAAGAAGCAATACCGAGAAAGCAAGCTAACTCTCTTGAAGGTAGCCTTATTGAAAATACCTACCAAACACATCAGTCACATTACTGTGTTCAAGGACCATAAACCACTCATTGAAATCCTCTTTGGGGAAGAAGCACAATGTACCCCCGAACAAAGGCACTTATGCAATGTCTACAGTTTAAAAAGACTAAAGAAACTAATGAAAAAAATGACTATAAATCCTGAATAGCCTAGGATAGTGATAAAGAAAGTCTTATCAGAGTGAACTACCTCACCTCCTCAAAGCATCAAAAAGAAAAAGAGCAAAAGCAAGAAGAAGAAGTTGGTTCAACCAAATGAATACGATGTCAAGAAATCAGCCATCCAGGAATACATTGATACTTTGGATAAATATGTTCAGGGAGAAAGAAGCCAAGTAACTCTTGAAGAATTCTTCCTTGACAAACTCAAAGCTTTACTAGAGGACCCTAATGCAAAAATAAAGAAAGTGAACCTTCAGCAGCAATATGCTCTACCATATTTACCGTCAAAGATTTACAACCAAGCCAATACCCACCCCATCACTTCAATGATGAGGAAATTCAAGGTGTAAGGCAAGAAGAAGTGAATACTAAAGATGTTCCTAATGAAATGAAAGATCTCACAAGTCTCCCTAAGGGCTACTCCTGAGATGATTATCTTAGAGAGTAGTTCACCCGTGAGTATGACTATGGTGTGCTTAAACTACAACTAGATAAAATGAAAGAGCTAGCTGCAACTAACATGAGGTTTGTTAGGGGAAAAATACAAGTGCTAAATAATTATATGAAAGCAATGGCTGCCCACATGGAAAGCATGACAAATACGACTATCATGCTTTGTGAGAAAGTCGAGAGGTTGGAGAAGGTGCTAGTAAAAAAGACAAAGCCATACAAAAGACCTCATAGGGATGGTAAGAAACCACTTACTGACCCTCCTCGAGATCAAAATAACCATTCGTGCCACTTACTCTAGAGACGGGTCAAGAAAGCTAGACAATATCGAAGATAGTTATCTAAGTCTATGACCTCTTATTGTATACTAACTGATATATCTGAGGTGAACACCAGTGAGCTGCTATCCCAACCTCCATCAAGTAATCCAGCAACAAATGCTCAACCCATTAGGTTTGGTGGAGTCCTAATCCTAGAACCTATGGAAGGATGCACTTTGCCAACTTTAGAGAAATTATGCATATAAGGCACGGACGATGAATATGACTCTATGTCTGACTTAGAGTAACTTATGATTGCTTCAGAAGGCCCTACACTAGCAAGCATCAAAGGAAGAAGTAGACATTTCAAGAGAGGATCAAGCGAGCTAATGCTAAAGCTTATTCGACCCCTATATCAAGTCAATCTTAATGTCCATAGTTAAGCTAATTTGAATATCCATGAAAGAAACATCCTAAATACAAAGTCTTGAAGAAGGTTATGCTAGCAAATGAAGTAGAAGGGTTCATCCAAAGAGTCTTTGAATACCTCTCTATAAGGAAACCCCACGTACCTAATTCTTATATTGAATGAGATGATTATCAGGCAGTCACATTCTCCAAGAATATTCAAAAAAGTAATAACTAGGGGCAAGGGTTCACTGTCTCTTATCGCATGATTAGTCTCGGAAGTGATTCCAAAGACAAACCTTATTGGTCTCATAATGCCATATTTCAACTAAGGAGAATAAACTAGATACAACTCTAAGGTGGGAAAACACTACCTCTGAGACAAGCTCCAATACCTAGGGACAATAATATCTCCAAAGACAAGGAAAAGAAAATTCATATAAGTGAGGGCATCGAGCCCTTGCAAGCTGAACCTACACAAAAACTTAGAATACAACATAGCAATCCACCTCAAGAAGATCCTTGCTATGTTAAGTGTTTTTGATGTCTTGATGATGTTATAAGAACTCAGGGACACACTAATACACATCTTGCAGAATCTGACCAATTACCAAGCATACTTTGTTGAAGAGAAAATGAAGCAGTGTTCGTGTACATGCCAAACTCTTGTCATCATCTTCACAAATAATGACCTACTACTTGGAACAACATACCACAACAAACAATTGTATGTCATAGGAAATAATAATGAGAGCAAGATCAATTGCATCCTAATTGACCCTAGTTCCTTAGTAAATTTGATGACTCTTAGAACTCTAAAAGCTCTAATTTTGAATGTGTGTCACTTATTGTCTGAGATTATAACCATATAATAGTTTAATTAAAATAGCTAAAGAGCTTTGGGAACCACAACTATCTCTCTAAAAGTAAGAGAGATGATAATAGATGCCAAGTTTTATGTGATCAATAGTGATGCATCATACAAAGCACTATTAGGGAGGTCATGGCTATATAAAAAAAATAGTATCATCAACCCCATATCAATACTTTAAATACTTAGAGAATGATGAAGAACACTGAATTGATAGAGATATGCATCCTTTTGATATTCATGAGGTATATTATGATGATGCAAAATACTATCAAAGATCTTATGCTGATAGGGGATCTACTTCCATCAGTCAAGTAAAGCAAAAGATTACTAGCCTAATCTTTGCTCCTCCTCACCTAGGAAGTGATTTTGACCCACCCTCTTCAAATAAAGAAGCCCCACAAGTCCACCTAGGTTGTTACACTTCTAACAGAGATGATAACAGAGGTCAAACAAAAAATACTCTCCTTATTACTAAAGTTTTAAAAGGCTTATTTAAGTCGTTAGATGAGCTCAGCATCAATGTTGTAGAAGATTTAATGACTTTCTACATTCCTCCATGTTGCACAAGAGAAAAAGTACTATTTTATAAGACAACCCATTGCACTCCAAGTATACATGAAATTCTGAGAACTGAAGATCTAGCGGATGATGGTGACCATTAACTAGTAGTCATTCCTAAATATTTCTCAAACTAGCTTTATTAGATAATCAACAAATCTTACTATGGAGATCCATAAACAAAGAGATAGGGTCATTTCTTCAAGAATCTATGAGATCCACCTCAAGGATGTGCTTACATTCCTGGAAGAGGAAATAAGAATACCAAAAGATTAGGCTATATTACTATAAATGCCCACATGTGTCTTATGGTCACTATTGGACCTCTCTCTGATATTTAGGATAACTGAATGGCATCAATACCCCCCTAACATGTTCACTGAGGTGGCCGTGACTTTTCAGACATCACAAGAAGGTGATATCCTTGGTGGAATTTCATTAAAGCCAAAATAAAGGGGGCATGATGTAGCCAAAATGCCTTCAGATGAACCTTCACCAAACCTCACTCAACATGATGAATTACTTGGTGAAGAAGTAATCCTCAAACCAAAAGAAGCTTCACTAGAACTTGAGGATGAGGGGCAAGTCACAATCGATAAACTGATGGAAATTAACCTAGGCTCAGAGGAGGACCCCAAGCTGACTTTCATTAGCACTCAAATTTTAGAGGAAAGTGAAATCCAACTCAAAGCAGTGCTCCAAAAGTATATTGATTGCTTTACATAGAGCTATCAGGAGATGCCTGGACTAGATCTTGAAGTTGTAATCCACAAGATAGCCATTAATCCCAAGCTTCTACCTGTCAAACAAGTACCTAGGAAGATAAAAATCAACCAAGAATAGGTGATAGAAGAAATAAAGAAACTAATCAAAGTAGGCTTCATCAAAGAGGAAAAATACCTAGATTGGGTGGCAAGCATTATGCCAGTCAAGAAAAAGATGTCCAAATTCACATTTGTGTGGACTATTAGGACATGAATGAAGCATGTCCAAAAGGTGATTTTTCATTGCCAATAATGAAAATTATGATTGACAATACGGCCAACTTTGAAATATTCTCTTTCATAGATGATTTTTCTGGATATAACCAAATCAAGATACATCCTAATGATGAGAAATATATGACCATCAGAATATCAATTGGCATTTACTATTATAAGGTGATGCCCTTCAGGCTCAAGATTGCAGGTGCCACTTATTCAAGGGTCATGACTCAAATCTTTGGTGACCTCATACACCAATTAGCATAATGTTATGTGGATGACTTGGTGGTCAAAACTAAGTTCAAAGACAAGTATATCGAAGACCTAAGAGTGATATTCGACCATCTTAGAAAATATAAATTAAAGATAAATCCTATGAAATGTACTTTTGGAGAATCACCGAGAAAATTCATCGGCTTTGTTGTCAGACATCAAGGGATTAAAATCAATCCACCTAAGATCAAAGCTATCTTGGTATGCCACCACCCAACAATTTAAAGCAATTGAGGTCATTCCAAGGCCGACTCGCATATATAAGAAGATTCATTTCAAATCACTCTAGAAAATGCAAGTCTTTTTCCAAGTTGATAAAAAAAGACACTCAATTCATTTAGGATCAAGACTGCTAGTAGGCCTTTGAAGAGATCTAGCAATATCTTTTAAAGCCACCAGTCCTGGAATCACCTCTACTCGATAAACCCTTTATTCTCTACAAGGCAGTAATGGAAGGATCTCTGGGGGCACTTCTCGCCCATAATAATGAAGAGGGTAAAATAAATGCAGTTTACTATCTGAATAGAATTTTAGTAAGGGCAGAAAGCAATTACTCCCCTATTGAAAAGTATTGTCTAGCACTTATATTCCCGATCAAGAAGATGAGATATTATTTGCTTTTACATCAAGTCATTTTAATATCAACAATTGATCCCATAAAGTACCTGATGACTAAGCTTGTACTCACTAAGAACCTCACAAAATTGGCTTTAATCCTTATAGAATATGTTATCAAATTCACTCCCCAAAAGGCAGTCAAAGAGTAATCCCTCTCTGATTTTCTTATAGCTTATCCAATATCAAACGATTCTCCTCTAAGTTGTGAGCTCCCTAATGAAGAGGTCCTTTTAGTTCAAGGAGGGGAAGTTTACTAGAAGCTATACTTTGATAGAGCATCATCCATCAAACTAGGGATTAGAACAAAGCTTTTGCAAATCAAAGCAAGCATTGGTGTCATCTATGTCACTCCAAATAGAGGCATCTTACAATACTCCTATTCCCTTATAAAATTGTGCATGTACAATGAAGCTGAATATGAGGCCTTAATTATAGGATTGAAAATGGCCCTCAATATAGAAATATCATTCCTATATATTTTTGGTTATTTGCAACTGGTTATTAGCCAAGTCCAAGGTAATTGTAAAGTCCACAAATTTGAGCTCCTGAAATACCATGAAAAGGCTCAAGAGCTCATGAGACAAATCTCACATATTCAAATAACTAAGGTTCCTCAGTTCATCAATGCAGAAGCTGACACCTAAGACAAACTAGTCTAGACACTGGCTGACTCTAATCAAGGAGAAATTCTAATCACAGTCCATAGTAGACAAGTGATGAGCTCAGTCTTTAGCATCAAACACGAGAGGACTAAATCTAAACTAGCAGAAGAGACCACAGATTGGAGAATACTATTTACTAACTACCTCAAAGGTGGAGAACTCCTAGAAAATAAATCTACATAGACACAACTCAAAAAGAGGGTCGCGTGCTTTCTGCTTATCAACGATGCTCTTTATAGAAGGTCCTTCTATCAACTACTTTTGCACTATCTCTCAGACAAAGAGACCAAAGAAATTATGTATGAAGTGCATTCTAGGTTTTGTGTGGCTCATTAATCTAGCCCAAAAATGATGATGAAGATTTAGTGTATAGGCTACTATTGGCCCATGATGGTGGGAGATTGCATTGAATATGTGAGAAGATGTCACCTATGATAAATTCATGGTGCCTTCATCCATCAATACCCAAATCCTCTACATCCAATAATGTCCTCATGACCATTTGAGCTATGGAGTGCAGACATCATTGGCCCAATTGAACCATCTTCTTCTGGAGACCATCATTACATGCTAGCAGGAAGCGATTCCATTAAAAGAGGTAAAAATGGATACTGTTATTCTCTTTTCTCAAAAAAATATCTTATACCAATTCGGTGTTCCTCAAAAGATCATTTCTAATAATGGACCGTCTTTTAGAAGTTTCAAGGTAGGACAATTTGTTACATCATCATAAGATAGATTGGAGATACTCATCCATTTACAACGTGAAAGCTAATAGACTCACTGAGGCATTCAACAAGACCCTCTCCATGATCTTGAAGAAAGACTGACACCAAAAGCTTGCTAATGTATTATGGGTCTATCTCACCACATATTGAACCTATACCCAATCAATGCCATATGCATTGGTGTTCAGGACTAAAGCAATCTTGCCACTAGAAGTGCAAATCCCCTCTCTAAAGATTGCCTTGTAAGAAGAAATCATAATAGAAGACAATATTCATCTTCACCTTAACCAACTAAACTCTTTCGATGAGACAAGCCTCACAGCACACTAAAATTTAGAAATGTATCAAGCACAAATGGCTAGGGCCTAAAACAAGATGGCTTGGCTTAGGTCCTTCCAAAAAAGAGAAATGGTCTTGGTCCTAAGAAGACTCATAATCCCAAATCGAAACAAGAACGGCTAGTTTTAGCTTAATTAGAAAGGCTCGTATATTATCAAAAGGATATTTGAAGGGAATCCTACCAACTGATTGATTGCAAGGGGAAAAGGCCTATGCCATCAATTAATGATTGATTCCTCAAAAGGTAGTATGCCTAAGCCCTGGGGAAAATAATAATAACAACTAAAAGTGTCCATATTGTGTCTATGATGGAATATCTAACTTCCTTAAAAAGGAATACTTGGTCAAACATGTACTCTATATTTCTCAAGGCAAAACATGGACACAAAACTCCATCCCTCTTGCATGACAATCAAGTCCACATATACATGGTACATTAAGCCTATCTCTAGGTGGCAAATTAAAGTCCATCTTGTGTGATGATCAAGTTCACATCTATATGAAAAATCAAGTCTACTTCCATATAGCAAACCAAGTCCACTTCCATATGGCAACCTAAGTTCACTTCTACATGGCAAACCAAATTCATTTTCACATAACAACTTAAGTCTATTTTTACATAGCAATCAAGTTCACTTCCATGTGATGAACCAAGTCCACTTTCATGTGGTAACCTAAGCCAACTTTCACATGGCAACTTAAGTCCACTATGGCAATCAAATCCACTTCCACATGGCAAATCAAGTCTACTTTCACATGACAAACTAAGTCCACTTTCATGTAGCAAATCAAGTCCATGTTAGGTGGCAATTAAGCTCATTTCTACATAATGAATCAAATCCATTTTTACATGGTAAATTAAATATATTTTCATATGGTAAATTAAGTCTATTTTTTGTGGTAAATCAAGTCTACTCCTTGTGATAACACAAGTCCATTCCTACGTGGCAAATTAAATCTATCACTGTATTAGAAGTCAAGTCCAATTTTGTATGGTAATTCAAACCTATGTAGTCAACTCCTCGAATATTGACATGGGGGCAAGTACCTGAAGTTTGTTCGCACCCTTTCCTCTCGTCAAAACTTAAAAAGACGATGCAAAGGGGGTCATATGTTTGATGTGTTTTTGCCACAATCAAATTTGATTGAAATATGATTAAAATTGAAACTTGTATGCCACTAAATTATGGTTCAAATATGAGTTTCAGTCAGACTTAAATTGCATCTGAATTTGATCAAAAATTAAGCTCAATTTGGACCTGAATTCTTAAGAAATTTGGGCTCAAACTAAAGTGGGCTGAGTGAGTTCAGCCAAAATGACAAAATACAAGAATTTTATAAATAAGTCTTTGAATTGAATAAATCTTTATAAATAGGTCTTTGGCTAAACTTTTCTTACAAATAAGTCCCTATAATAAAAATTTTATGAAAAAGTCTAATAACATCCGAAAATCATAAATCAAGCCCGCAGAATTTAGACTTTGTAAATAAACCTTTCAAGAGATTAATAATTATAATTGACACTTATGAAAGATAGGTTTGCGAATAAATCCCTCCAAAATTTTGTATTTGCAAATAAGCCCTAAAATTTTAACTTTTTACAAATAAGTCTGTTGAAAATTTTTTATTTAAGAATAAGTCCAAATTTTGTTCAAAACGAACTCTAGAAGTTTCAAAACTTTATAAATAATTTTTGTCAAAAAAAAGACCCCTAAAAATCATAAAATTATAGTTTAGTCCAATTTTTTTGAAAAAAGTATAAATAATCCCTCTATAAATTTAAGATCCGGGGTGAGCATAACCTTCAAATTGCCATCATCTACAATAAATAATTTTATTCATATCTTCTTACAAGCTCATACAAACTCAAGATAAGCCATATCAGATTATTTTCATCCATGTACGTCATTCAAAAATTCAAATAAAAGGAGATCGTTTCTAGTACAACTTCATCTTTTTGAGCTCTATGTAAACTCTATTAACACCTAAAAAAGGGAGATTAGAATGTGAGAGATTAAGGAGCTATCATAGGAGATCAAGAAGTCAGAATTGAAAACTTGGAGCAACAAAAATAAGGTAATTCTCTAACCCTTTTTTTTCCTACTATTCTTCTTCCTATTTCTCCTCTTCCTCCTTTGAAGGAATAGCTACACTTGCCACCTCGCTCAATCCTACCATCCGGTGATGACTTGTGCTACTACCCACCTCACAATAGAGAGGCATCCCAATGACATGCAATTAAGACCTCCACTGCATTGACACCTCCAAACAGAGCAAGCATGGATGCATCTACAGTGACACGCATGGCCCTCTGACAAGATTGGGAACATCAATAGCCCACATTGATCGCTCCATTACTCACTTGGACATGGCTGGCCGGAGCTCCAATGGCCTCATCCAGGTGTGATGCTTGACCTCACTAGGTGTGGCACTCCAACCTCTAGGCCCGAAGCCTAGGTCCCCATGTACTAGCCCAACCTTTGGCTACCACTCGTTCTCTCTACAGTGCACAACAAGCATCCCAACCTTGCCAACGGCTCCTTGTCATAGGAGGAGCTACGCTGGCTCAATTCTGGCTCTGACCAACCACCTAGTGCCTGAGCCCTTCTGCCAAGCTCTAGGCCTTGGAGTCACACACTTAACTAAAAGGAGGTTCCTTGGCTCAACATCCCATGGTTGTGAAGTGACCAACCAATGAACTTCTAGACTTGCTCCACTCCTCCTAGCTAGCCTGTGTTGTGGCCTATGCACTCCAATCCCACCTCACTATGGCTTGCTTTTATCATGCCATGCCAACCTAGATCACTCATGCCAATTCCAGCCCCCTCAACCCCATCCCATGACCCTAACCTCTTCTCACCATTATCTATCACAAACCAGAGCCAGACTTAACCAGGATTGACTGAGTCTAGCCACAAATTTCAAGAGGAAGAAGAAACTCCAGCCATTAAGGTTTTGGGGACAAAGGAGAAGCAAAGCATGGGGAGGAATATGAGTGAAAAGGAAAAAATATAAAGAAGAAAAGAGAAAAGTTTGTTGATGGCAAAAAAAAAACATTATGTAGCAAAAAGGATTCTGCAACGAAAAATTCAGCAAAGAAAATAAGAAAAAGAAAAGTTTGTTTGCTGAAATAAAAGAAAACAAAAACAAGAAAAAACTTTTTCTGTCTCAATTTTTGGCACTATCAACACCACAATCACCCATGGCCCCTCAAATGATTGCGGAACTCCATCAACCCTATGACTACCCATGGCCCTCTCGAATATGGTAGACTCTTGACACCATTGCGGTCACTCGTGGCCCTTCGAAGATGGTGAACTCTCAATATCATTGTAGCCACCCATGGGTCGCTGAGAATGCCAAAGCCTTGTTACACCAAGGTAGCCTTCACAGTCACACCTAAGCTAGCCTTCAAACTCGCATCCACGCTAGCCTTGGAGCTTGCACTTAGCCAGCCTTTGGGCTCACATCCAAGATAACCTTGTTCTTGCACTCAACTAGCTTTCAGGCTTGTAGTTAGCCAACCTTCGAGCTCATATCTAGCTAGTCTTCAGGCTCAGACCTCAGTTAGCCTTCCGACTCACACTCAGCCAGGCTTTGGGCTCACACTTAGCTAGCCTTCGATCTTGCATCCAAGCTAGCCTTCAAACTTACACTCAACCAACCTTCAAGATAGCACTCAGCTAGCCTTTGAGCTCATACTCAACTATCCTTCAAGCTCACACTCAACCAGCCTTGGGGCTCATAATTAGCTAGCCTTCAAGCTCGCATCTAAATAACCTTCAGACTCATAATTAGCTATCCTTTGGGCTCACACTCAATAAGCCTTCGGACTTGCATCCAAATTAGACTTTGGACTCACACTCAACTAGCTTTTAGGCTCACGCTCAGCCAACTTTTGAGCTTGCACTCAGTCAACCTTCAAGCTCACACTCAACAAGACTTCGGACTTGCACTCAGCCAGCCTTCAGGCTCACATCCAGCCAACCTTCAGACTTGCACTTAGCTAGCCATTGGGCTCTCATCCAAGCTAGCCTTTGGGCTAGTACTTAGCTAGACTTTAAACTCCCATCCAAGCCAGCATTTGGGCTTGCACTCAGCAAGACTTTGGGTTTGCACTCAACTAGCCTTTGGGCTCGCAATTAGCCAGTCTTCTATCTCGCATCCAACTAGTCTTCGAGCTTGCACTTAGCTAGGTTTTAGGCTCACATCCAAGCTAACCATCTAGCTCTCACTCAACCAACCTTGGGCCTTGCACCTCAGTCAGCCTTCTGGCTCACACTCAGCTAACCTCCAGCCTAACACATAGCTAGTCTTTGGGCTTGCACTTAGTTAACCTTTGGGCTCGCACTTAGCTAGCCTTCAAGCTCACATCCAAACCAGCCTTCGAGCTCACATCCAAGCCAACTTTTAAGCTTGCACTTAGCCAAACTTTAGGCTAGCACATAGCTAGCTTTTGAGCTCGCACCTCACCCAGCCTTTGGACTTGCACCAAGCCATCCTTCAGGATTTGCATTTAGGCTAGTCTTTCGACCCGCACCCAGTTAGCCCTCGAGCTTGCATCACTAAGCCAACTTTCAAGCTCATGAACTAAGCTAGCCCTCGGGTTTGCACATTTATGGCCAAGCCATGGGTCGGTTTAAAATTATCATAAATAGCCAAAGACCCTTAAATCAAATTAATTAATGTGAAATAAATCACCAATCATAATAAATAGACAAAGGCCAACTTGACTCAAATAGACCTAAATTGATTGAACAAATGAACTAAAATCCAAATCAGCTTGGACTCCAAAAATTCAAATTGAGTTAACCTAGATCAAATAAACTCAGGCTCAACCCTAATCAATCTCAAGATGGGTTAACTTGAAATTAAGTTGAGTTCAAATCAAATCCAATTTAGATTAAACTAACCTCAAATCAAACTCTAATTAGGTTAAATCAAGTCCAAACTAAAAGGACAAACTCAAAGTCAAACCAAAATCGAACCAAGCTAAACCTGAACCAAGATAAAATTGAACTAAATTGACTTAAACTTGAGCCAAAGTCTAGCAGACCCAAACTTGATAAAGGTCCATCACAAGGTCAAACTCAACCTAAACTAAATGAAATTAAACTTGAACCAAAATTGAAACCTGAACATTAAACTAAATCAAAGTAGATTCAAATCATAATCTCAATGATTAGTATTTGACAAATATTTTTCTACAAATTAATGCTAAGCTTGGTGGATTGAATTCATTATTAAACATTTAGTGACTTTGATGTCTCCCATGATTCCCCTGGTCATGTTATAAAGTGTTAGTGCAAACCCAATCACCAAAACTTCTAGAAATAGGAAGATCAAAATATATCACTATCTTCTAAGAATAAGTTAGTGAATCACAATTCAATCAAGTTTTAAATATCAAGTTGAACAATTTCAGACCAAATCGAAATTGAGTGTTGAACTAATTCTAAACTAAACTTATACCTGAACTATATTAGTCTTGATGGAACTAAAAAGGTCAAACCAAGTCCCACTAGGTGTATTGAACCTTCAGCAATACTTTGAGGCTATGAATAAAGGGTGATATTATCATCCTAACCTAAACTAAAATTAGTTTGAATAGAACTAAATAACATCAAATTTAGTCTTGCTAGGTGTGCTATAAAAGTCTTTAGCAATACTTCAAAGCTATACCTACCTTTTAAATTGTTGGCGACACTACCTAGCCAAAGAAGTTAATCTCCAACATGGTCAAAGTTGTCTATCATACTACCAAACTAAAAAAGTTAATCACTAATATGCTCTAAGTTGTCGACCACACTTCAAAACTATAACCAATCCCATAAGCTGTTGGTGATGCTACCGAAACAAAGAAGTTAATACCAATACACTCAAAGCCATTGTCTATACTTCAAACTAGTCAACCCCAGAAGCTATTGACGATATGCCCTTTCAAGCTAGTCTATCCCAAAAGTAGTTGATGACACACCCTTTAAACTAGTCAATCCCAAAAGTAATTGACGATGAACTCCTCATGCTAGTCAACCCCAAAAGTAGTTGATGGCGCATCCTTCATGTTAGTCAACCCCAGAAATAATTGATGATGCATCTTTTAAGCAAGTCAACCCCAAAAGCAGTTGGCAATAAACTCTTCAAGCTAATCAACCCTTAAAGTAATTTATAATACACCCCCAAGCTAGCCAATCCCAAAAGTAGTTGGCGATATGCCATTTAAGCTAGTCAATTCCAGAAGCAATTGACAACACACCCCTCAAGCTAGTCAACCCCAAAAGTAATTGATAATGCAATTTTTAAAGCTATACCCAATCCTATCAACCATTTATGATACTACTAAACTAAATAAAGTTATCATCAATGCTCAAACTATTGAAATACTTTGAACTTCTCTCATTTCCTTTTGCATCCCATCGGATGATGCCATGAACACTTGTCAAAGACCGAGTCAATTTGGGTCAAATGCCACATGGTCCAATGCAAGAGGGGAGTGAGATAGCAGCACACATCAAAGCTTCTTCTCTACTCTTTCTCTTTCTTTATTCCTTTAATATTTTCTATAACTCCATGTTGAGATTCACTGTAAAGTGAGGGTATATCCTTACTTAAGTTATTTATCATTTCTTAAAATCAATCAAATATTTTCTTCTTTTCTTTGATGTCTATATTTTATTAATTAGGTTTCTCGTTTTAGGAGATTCCTGACAATTGTCGGAGTAATTAATAATAAGATATTCTGCTTATTGGAAGTTAATATTTTATAATCCCTAATAGCACACTTTAAATTAAAATAAATTTTGATTTGTGATTTGAGGTCGCCCCCGAGGTTTCCATTATTTCGAACTACCGAAATCAATCCCACACAACCCACTTAGGCTAAATTCAATTTAGGCCCAAATTTTACAATAATTTAGATCCATATCAAGCTTAATTTTTAGTCAAATTTGATCACAATTTAGATCCAATTGAGGCTCATATTTGAATTATAATCTAGTGGCATCAAAGCTTAGATTTTGGCCAAATTTCAAACAAATTTAGTTTCACAAAAATCACTTAAATAGTAGCATCTTGCCTTTAGAGTGAAGCCCTTGTATAGCTCCTAACACAGATGAAGAACAAGATTGTAGCTGAGTTCAAAGTAAGCAAGGAGAATCTAATGTCTCAAGGGTAGCTCTCTATCGACTCCTTCGAGGAATGTTACTTATGCTACCAAGACATGGTGATTTGCACCCACCGAGACTCGAGCTTCAGTCCTGTCTACCATTGCATAGAACTATACAATGAGGTGAGGGTTATCCACCTCAAGAAGGAATATGAGGAGCTGATCTAGAATGACCCAATCCCTAGGGAGGATGAGATAATTGGAGATAGCTTCAGCTCAAATTTTTAACTTGGGGAGGATCACAATGCTGCTACAACTATTTAAGGTGCCAAACTTCCGAGGTTGAAAAAATGAGCACCTCATTGTAATTTTACATTTTTTTATTGATGTACTATGCTTTAGACTTATTTCTAAACTTAATGAAATGTCTTTCTATTTCTTAAGTTATGGTTTGGATGTGATTGTGTGATTTTTTGTTTAGTACTACGATGACAACTTCACTCGAGCATTAATTTCCAGTACAACAAATCAACTTCCATGATTTTATCCCAAAATTCTAAACCGAATCAAAATCAAATATGGTTAAGTACCTACATATTTTTTAATAACTCAACCAAGTTTTACTCCAGAAAGAGACTATGCTTAGTTGAACCTCTATCATGGCTAAATAATCATCTTTAAGAGGTAATTTTAGCAAAGTTCTACCTCAGATTTTTAATAAATCATGCTCCATAAAATCAACCTTCGAGGAGGTCCTTTCCATGATAGGCTTGGCATTCAGCCCATTTTCCTTGCTCGAGTTAAGACTTTGACGAAGAACCAAGTCCTTTGTCAAGCTAGCAGTTTAAACTCACTCGTTACATGGTTATGCACATAGCTTGTTATCATGCTTCTTTGCCTCGATCATGACTGTAGCCTAGAACCACACCTTTTACTCAATCAAGATTGTAGCTTATCATAGAACTATTTTGCTGTGAACAAGTCTATAACATAGAATTGGCTCTTTCTTTTAGTCAAGCATGTAGCTTGTCACCAAGCTATTTTTGCCTCAGGTAGGTACATAACCTGGAGCTGAGTCTTTCTTTTGGTCAAGCTCGTAGCTTATCATCAAGTTGTTTTGCCTCAGATAGGTCCATGACATGAAGCTGAGTCTTTCATTTGGTCAAGCCCATAGCATGTCACTGAGCTATTTTGCCTCGAGCAGGTCTGTAGCTTATCACCAAGATATTTTTACCTAAGCAAGTTATAACCTAGAGTTGGGTCTTTCTTTCTGCCAACCTCATAGCTTGTCACCAAGTTGTTTTACCTCAGACAAGTCTGTAACATGGAATCTGGTCTTTCATTCAATCAAGCCCATACATTGTCACTGAGCCATTTTGTCTTGGGCAAGTACATAACCTGGAGCTGGTCTTTCAGTCAGGCATGTATATAGCTTGTCATTGAGTTATTTTTCCCTTAGGCAGGTCTATAACCTGGAGTCTAGTCTTTTATTTGGTCAAGCTCATAGCTTGTCATTGAGCTATTTCTTTTGACCCTACAATTGACATGCTTAGGCAGCAAAGAGCATCATAACTTTATTATAAATCATTTTTAAGTTGTCTACATGTCAAGTGTGGGGCATCATTTTTCCATCTGAATGCTCCCAATGCAACAACATAAGTCACTTTGTAAGGTCCTTCCTAATTTAGAGATAGCTTCTTAGCAGCCCAGTCCATAAGGTTTGCATGATGAACTACCCAATCACCTAGTTGTAGCTCTTGTCCTCACACTCGAGCATTTTTGTAGTGAGCTACGTGGTGTTGATAATCCGTAACCCTTATATGAGATTTTTTCCCAAATTTTTAGTACTACATCTTTATTATTCCTTTGATTTGCCTTATTAACTTTGGGATCATAGGCTTGGTGCAAACTCATAGAAGTTCAATCTTCACTAGGATGATAGCCTCAATCCCATACTCCAACATAAACGGAGGCTCCCTGGTTGCTATAGGAGTGGTCCTGTATGATCAAAACACATAGAGTAGCTCTTTAACCCATGCTCCTTTCACTCTTTCTAGCTATTTCTTCAACCCTAAAAGTAAGATTCAATTTATTACCTCCACTAAGTTGTTCAACTGAGTATGCACCATCGAGGTAAACCTATGTTCAAGTGGAGGTTGTTGTATTTCTTGAACTTTGATCTCTTAAACTGCTTTCCATTATGTGTGACTAACATCCATGGTAACCCAAATTGGCAAATAATGTTTTGCCAAAAGAACTCTTAGATTTTCTTCTCAATACTCATTGTCAATAGTTTGACTTTCGCCCACTTGGTGAAGTAATCAATTGCCACTATAAAAAGCTTCCTCTGCCCTAAGGCTAGAAAAATAGGCCTAGAATATTCATTCCCCATTGGTCAAAAGGCTAGACAAACTATGTTTGCTAGAGCCTGACTACTAGATTCTAGTACACCATGGCATGTCTTTGGCATTGCCACACTTAGAGATGAACTCAATTGCTTCAGCGGTCATATTCATCCAATAATATCCTTGTTTAAGGAGCTTGTGAGCTAAGCCTTGTCTACCTTCATGACTCCTGTATATCCCCTCATGCACTTCTTGGAGTGCATAATCTGCTTTGGAGGCATCAAGTAATAGAGGAGTATTCGCACGAGTAACCTCTTGTCCATCTTCCTTATGAGCTCCTCTGCCTCGGCCATGTATTGGGCCATTATAGATCTTTTGCATCATATCCTCCTATTCCCTACAAACATACAAGCTAAGAATCAATGAATACCTTTAATTTCTTGGCCTCAGCTATTAGTGCCACTTGTAGGCTGAGAAGGAATGCTTTACATTTTGCCACATTGTTTGATGCAAGAAACTCAAGTCGGATTGAATATTCCACTACTCTTCCATTTAGACCCAACAACAAAATGCCAATTTTGCTTCTCGATTCACAAGATGAACTATCTACCAGAACTTTCGATAGCTCAATGTTAGAATGTATAAGATATGAAGTGGCCTCCACCATGAAGTCCACCAAGGATTGGGCCTTGTTCAATTTTTGAGCCTCAAAAGTGACATCAAACTAACTTAATTTGATGGACCATTTAAGCAATCAGCTCAAAGTCTCTAAATTCTATAATGTTTTCTACAATAGGTGGTCCATTAGTACAACAATAGGGTGTGCTTTGAAGTATGGCTGAACCTTCCATGTGGCCAAGACCACAACATATGCAGTTTCTCAATAAGAGGATACCAAACTTCCATTCTAGTGAAAACATGACTTACATAGTATATCAGATGTTGTTTCCCATTTTGGTCACTTTCCAACACTAAGCTAAAAAACTAATTTTAAGATGCTACATAAAGATACATTGCTTCATTTGGTTTAGGTCTAACCAGTAGAGAGGTACTACTTTGAAGGCTTGGTGACACTCCTAAGTCCATGCAAATATGGACTTATACTTTAATACCCTAAAGAAAAGAAGACACTTCTCACCTGATTTGGATAGGAAGCGGTTAAGTGTAGTTAAGTGACTTGTGAGTTTTTGCATCTCCTTGGTCAAAACTGGTGAGTCCATATGCATGATTGCTTTAATTTTCTCTAATTTTACTTCAATTCCTTGTTCTAGGATTAGATAACCGAGGAATTTGCTTGAGCTAACTACATTCTAAACTTCTATAATGTTTCAAAATGTCTCCTCCAAATTGATGAGGTTTTCTTCAACTCGGTGACTCTTCACCAACATATCATGAATATAGGCTTCTACATTTCAGCTGAGCTGAGGCTCAAAGACCCCATTCACCATATTTTGATATGTTACTCCTATATTTTTTAATCCGAAAGGCATTGGGAGATAACAATATATACCTTGGTTGGTGATGAACGATGTCTTTTTTAATCTTTTGGATGCATGAGATGTAGTGATAGTCTGAAAATCCATCCAAAAAGCTAAGAAGTTGATAACTCAAATTAGAATCTACTAGTTGATCTATCTTCAGGAGTGGGTATATTATCCTTTGGGTAGGTTTTGTTTAGATTAGTGAAGTCCATGCACATCCTCCACTTCCCATTAATCTTCTTTACTATCAGAACATTAGCAAGCCACCCTGGGTACCAAAGTTCTCTAATGAATTTTGTATTGAGAAGATTATTTACCTCTTTAGCAATGGCTTTTTGTCACTCTAGGGTGCCTTGTCTCTTCTTCTACTTGACTACCAATTCATGTTTTGCTATTGAAGGATCTATACAAAGTAGGTATTTTGGGGCCCAAGTGAAAATATCTTGGTTTTTTCTCAAAAATTCCCCTAATTCAGTCCTTAGAGAGTATGTGAGATTCACACTGCACTTCAACATTTTCCCGAAGCTTTTGTCCATAATGAAGTTGATGAGTTTCTCAATCCGGTGGCTTAATTGCAAGTCTCCAAACCCCCATGCCCTTGATTTTTTTTTTGCTTAGGTTATCTTACCAATAGCTCACCTTGCATCTCCTAGCTATGCTCTGGTCTCCCCATGCTTCACTTGTACCATTTTTTAGTCAAAAATCTCATTATCAAGTGGAACGTTGAGATTACTACTTGAAATTGATTGAGAGTTGGATGACCCCAGATGACATTATAAGCTAAATGAGTCTAAACCACCATAAACTTTGACTCCACCGTGATGTCTCTTTGGCTCTCTCCCATTGTTAACAACAAGATGATTATGTTGAGTGTGGTGACCAAATCATTTGTGGACCCAGTGAGTGTTCTAACATAGGGCTCTAACTTCTATTCTATCTTCATCTGGTTGTAGGCTTGGATGAATAGAATATTCACCGAGCTGCCCGTAACCGCCAACTACATAATATACTCATCTACAATGATCGAGATGACTAATGCATTATTGTAAGGGGCTAAGACTCATTCTAGATCCTTGGTAAAAAAAATTATACCTCTAGGATTTATTTTGAAATGTTGTCTTTTTACTTCCTCTTATCCCCTAGTGATGGTTTGACATTTTTTAGTCGATAAGGAAGCTTCACTTTGACTAGGAGATCCTGTGAGGATCATGTCCAGGTGTTATTTCACTAGGGGTTTTGGAGTTTGGGAATAGGATTCTCATGGGTGATTTTTATTTGTTTTGCTCCTATTTATGAGGTTCTTCAGTTCAAACTCTAGACTAACAAAATGGCTAAGGTAGCCCACCTTGACGAGACTCTCTATCTCATCTTTGAGATGCTTGTACTATTTGGTGCCATAGCCATAGTCCCTGTGAAATCCATAATATTTGATCGTATTCAATTTTTGCCTAGTGAAGCGAAGAGGAGGGGGTCACCTCAAATAGTCCAGGTGCTCAATTAGAGCAAGTACCTCAACTCTCGAGTTATTTAGAGGTGTGTAAGTGTGGAAATCATTCTAAAATTCTCTATGTTTGGTGCATTACTTCTTAGACTCAGGAGCTTCACCTTCCTAGGCTCTTTCTTTGACTTGTTGCGTCCCTCAAACTCTCTCTTATCTAATAATACCTCTTCAATATTGATATGCTCCTTGGCTTGTTGGATGAATTCAGCTAAACTCTTGGGAAGTCAGTGTGTCATTTCATAATCTAGCTTGGCTTGTCGAATCCCATGTATTGCCATCATAAAGATGATGAAGCTATCTAGCTTGGTTGCGTCCAAGCTAGTTTTATTAAATAAACCTAGATACTCCTTGAGGCTTTTCCTTTCTTTTGTTTTATTATCAAGAGTGTAGAAGGATCCTTTCACTAAGGTACCAAAGAGATGATTAGCTCCATGAACTTATATGTCATATTATTGAAGTATGTTACAGAGTCCTTAAGCAGTCTAGAGTACTAGGCTCTAGCTAGGTCTTGTAATATCATTAGGAAAGCTTTGCATATAGTTGAGTCCCAAGCTCCTTCCAATATTAGCATTTCAAATGTACTTTTTCAATTGAATTTTTGGTGCCATTATATCCCTCGTATTAAAGCTGTCTGAATTTTTGTTGCATAGAAAAATTTGTAGTTGGAATTAAGGGTGTGTTATACTTGGTACAATTTGGCAGAATGCTCGCCCTAGGACTTTTCTCAATATGTTGGTGGCATGATCTCTCTAAGACTTCTTGCCTTAACTCTACCCAAGGCTCAACTCACATAGGTATGGTATGTGGCCTCATCCATTAGGTCATATGTGGGGTCAGATTTCTTGAGCTCCCTTGACACATGATATTAAAGGAGGGAGCCAATAGATTGACCATAATGATATCCAATGGCTCGAGTCTAGTGACTCAGATTAGACTATTCATTGGGATACACCTAATTTTCTCTATAGTACTACAACTCATATTGTTGATTTGGCAGAGGAGCTTATCCAACATATGCCTATTGTTGTGTGTACTAGGCTTGAAAGTTCCACATCATATGAGTTTGCCTTTGTAGTTATTGGGCCTAAAGTTTTTGCATAGCTTGCAACTAAACTTTGAGCAAATGGGTTATCTACTTGACTATAGTTGCCAATGTTTGAAATTTGTATCGATTCACTATGTGGTAGAGACTGGTTGGTGCCTCAGGATTCCAAATAGTGGAACTCTCCAAGGTTAAGGCAATGGTGGTGGTTGAATCGCTGAAGTAGATTGGTGGTTTTGCACGCTGGGTCCTCCTGAGGAGTTATGGGATTCAGTAGGTGCCAATGTCGTTTATCCCCTAGGTTGATTCTTGGAGGATGATACTCTCACAATCTTCAAAGGCATGGCTGAAGGATCTATGGAAGTCCTCCAAATCAATAGAAAGAGGGAGCAAATTTCAATAAAAGTACCAACAATTGATGGAGATTGATTCACCATCGACTTTAGTCAAGAGACTCCTTGAAAGAGTCCATTAGAAGCTCTCTAGAAATGGTCTCTCCAACATCCAAGTTAGTTATTTGTAAATTTAAGACAAAAGAAAAGGAGGTTTGAGTATTGGTTTTATTGATATTGCTTTATCTTGGTCGAGATCCGAACCGGTTTTTCCATACCTCGATCTTCCCACTACCATTATAGAAACATGATCTTTCCTAGGTTAGGTCTCTGGACTCTGGGCTTACTTGAATCGAAGTAACTTTGGCTTGACAAGATTCTTCTAATCTAAGCTCAAAGATTTCCTTTGAGATAAATATAGTTCGATGGATTGTTTACCAAACTCCCTGAACTCCACATGATACTCCTCATCCAGTAGTGTACTTCCAAAGTTGCAATGCTTTACTAAGAAAAAATTAATATTGGGTCTGAATTGGTATTTTAGGAATTGATTTGTTCTTTTGGAATGCGAAAATAACTACAGTGTATCATCAGCGGTGATCTAATTTAGTGCAAAATTGAAGCTCGCTAGGATGTCTTGGGTGAAAGGATCCAAGGAAAATCAAATATGTTAATCTCACCTTAGGTCAAGTTATCGAGACATATAAAAGCATATTTTATTTAGATACACAAACCAAATGCATCATTCTTCTCTTATTCCACCCCATTCTATTATTCGTTTTTCAAGTGACTTAACTTAAATGTCAAAGGAGCCGTTAGCAGACAGCTCCTTACTGTTATTCTCACAATTTGTTGTGTTGCAAATGGTGTGTAGAAAATAGCTTGATCCATCCAAAAGAGGAGCAGTTCATCTTGATCAGAGTTCGGCACCTTAGCATCATCAAATTCGAATTTGAGCTGGAACTAGATACATAAATATAGGGTGCCGCTAAATCTACCTAGCGGTTGGATACTGACATGTTACTGCAGGTGTTCTTTTTTTTTTTTGTTTCCACTAAATTATTTCATTTACTTAAAATAGTATTATAGTTTTTCTTTTATTTAATTTATTTTGAATGATGATCTTATACATTACTTAATCTATAACTTCAATCATTTTTCTCTACCATAATAACAAAATAATATTTTGTTTTAATTTTTTAAAAATAATAAATTTAAATCAAGTCTAAAATTAAAACTCAATTCTATACTTTGATCTTGAATATTAAAACAATACAACTAGAAAATCAGTAATATATATGCAAAAATATTTAAATCATTTAAACCCAATTGTTGTCGATAAAATGAGATAACAAAAAATTATAAAAATACCATAATTTTTTTCTCTATTGCTATCCCAAGATAAATTCCTAATAACCACTTTATTTTTTTTTTGATAAAAATCACACTTTTTGTCCATCCTTTGAATGAGAAGACTATGTATCCAAAAAAAAAAAGTCAAGATCTCAACTATCTTTTAAATTTTCCAAACTTTTTATGCATATTACTTACTTTATTTTAAATTTTTGAAAATAAAATATTATCTTTTTAAAAAATATAAAATATAAGATTATATCATACTCAAATAATATATTGTAACTTTTTCATGGAGAGAGAAAAGACAAACGCATATAATAGCATGCCACGTCACCATCAATTTATTAGGTTAATTTAGTGACCTCCATGTGTAAATTTGATAGTATGCTAATTATATATACATTATGTACAAGGGAAATTACTATCAATGCGCCAACATTTTCAAAATTTGCATTCAGTCCCTCTTATTTTTAAAATTGACAATCAATCCCTCCATTACCTATCATTAGTGTGTTTGCTCTTTCAAAAATTTGATACATATATAGATGGTGTGTAGGAATAATGAGAGCTTTCATTGTCCTACATGATGAATAATAACATTGAGAGCTTTTACTGTCCCCACAATCACTGTCATCCACGCTTGCCGATTCAACATTGATCGAAGATGAGATTATAGATTTTGTTTCAATTAATTTTTTCAACAAATTTGTCGAAAGAAGACAAACACAAGAACATGGTTTTGGAATTATGAAAAATTATTAGATTTTGATGTCTCTTTTAGTTGATTGATTAGGATTTTTTATCGATTTGGTGGATTCTCACTAGATTTGGGTTCTTAAAAATATGGAGTGACGAAACTCAAGATGAAGAAATTTTGATTAGACATATATATTCTACTTTTTTGTTGACTTTTAATTATTTCTAATGTGAAGTATATGAATTACGAAGAATTTTATTCTTCGGCTTCCCTTGAATTACTAACTTATCAGCTTCACAATCCTTTTCACAAATCATCAAAATTATTTTATATGATATAGTATATGATGATTTGATAAGATTCTGTCTTTATTTTTTTTTTATTATTGTAAATTTCTAGTTAAAATGACTATATATGGGAGAAAATATTTGTATTGGTTGAAATAATTATATATGAGTTGAAGTATTTATATAGAAATTAAAATAGTTATAAATAAAATAAAATATTTATATATGGGCTAAAATGCTCATAAATAGAGTAAAATTTATATATGGTCTAAAATAGTTATATATGGGATAAAATATTTATATATAGGGTGATAGTTTATATTGATTAAAATGATTATATAAGGGTTGAATTATTTATATATTGGTTGAAATGGCTATAAACGAGGTAATGTATTTATACATGGTTTTGACAGAACCTAATTCACCATCAATTTCAATATGGGAGGCTCCTTGAGATTTGATATGTTAGGCCATCTCTCTGTCGACTTACACAAAGAGAAAACTATGAAGGAGACCGTCAAGAACTCTCCGACAGTGGTTGCTTCAACGCTCAAGTTAGTCAAACCTTCCATAATCGAAGTAATGAAAGAGTTTTTGTATTAGTCCTTACACCTTTGATTGTTCCGCTATTTATAGAGTATCCAAAGATTTAGTGTATCAAGATCTCATGATTTTTGATAACAATCTCGGTGGATTTCTCGTAATGACAACTATCAATCCTGAATCCTTCGAGATTATCTTCCTGAGTTAGGTCCCAGAATCCTTTAGTATTGGGTGTGATTTGGCCAAAACATCTAGGGCCAGTCATGGCTTAGTGACAAACCCAAGTGTGGGTTCATCACTAGTCAAGGATACTAAGCTCTT
Organism: Trichopus zeylanicus subsp. travancoricus; assembly: GCA_005019695.1. NCBI lineage: Eukaryota > Viridiplantae > Streptophyta > Magnoliopsida > Dioscoreales > Dioscoreaceae > Trichopus > Trichopus zeylanicus. The sequence goes on along the minus strand of RXID01022275.1, from coordinate 799,026 downwards.
CTAAGTTTGGTGCCATGACAAGTATTTCCTACTTTGGATGTGTCAGTCCATAACCCAATATTTGGGTTTAGTCTTTATTGACTTTGGACTTAGAGAGTTTATCTTGGGCAATAGGCTCAAGGGTCGGCCATCGGTCACCTCGGTGGACAACTTTAGTCTTAGGTCATGCCTAGCCAGATTTATCAAACCAATCCTTTGTGGTTTGAAGTATCATTAGTGCCTCCAACTCTAGGCCCCATCTCATAGGCTCAAGGGCTTGAGTTCTCCTGCCTTTTGTTAATGACCATCAAGTAGTTCAACCTTTGATCATCACAACTAGAATAACCCAAGTTACAATCTTTCATTTGGGGAGGCAAGGTGTCAACCACCATGATGCATCGTTACTTAATTTAATGTGCCTTGATGCAAAACACTAGCCTTCGTGACATCTAGGGATGTGGGCCACTGTTTTGTTAAATTTTATGCAATTATTAGGGTTTAGTTTCTCCTGAGGTGCTAGACTGGAGTTGTCCACTTGCTTGTTAAAACGATGTCATGCACACCTCACAATTCCTCTACTTGAGGTTGTTCATAGTCAGATGGAGGACACATATCACTAGGATTTCAAAGATCCTGTCTCATGGATTTTGTCAGCCTAGATTGAGCCATGTGGAGGTAATCAAATGGTGAGGTGAGCCTTATATAAGGGGTGTTGTGTACTTTTTCTTTTACTTTAGCAATTTTGTGAATCTTTGGTTTTTTTTCCTTCTGCTTCTTCATTCTCCATCAACCCCCATACTCCCTAATGGTGTCTTCCTCCGCTTTGTTTGGCTCTGGGAAGGGATCCTCCACCACAAAAAGGATAGCTCTGCAAGTCCAGCAACCCCCATCTTGAAGAAGTCTTTGATCCTTTGTGCTATTAGATCCACCCCCATATGGTCTAACAAGGCCTTTTTGGAGCAATACTACCTATCCATTTTTTGAATGACTAGTATGAATCCTAACCCTCATACCTCAGGCTTACATTCCTTGAAAAAAAAAATTTTCTTCAGTTTTGACAATGTACTGTTGCACTATAGGGATCACCGAGCTCTCCTTTATGAATGAGTTTCTGAAGGAGTAAGGAGGGACCCCTCCGATGTCGTCGGCTCATGCTACCTAAAAGAAGCTAACTGAGTTAGAGACTCCTACCACCTCCCCAATAGCAACTCAAGGCCAAGGAAGAAGGAGGAGAGGAAGAGTCGAGGTGCAAGCGAGGAGTGGATGAGAAAGAAGCAAGCACCACCTCATTCCTCCTCTCCACCTTCTCAAGCCACTACCTCAGAGGACAACGCAAGGTCACCAACCCATCATGTGACAAATAAGGTTGATCATTGTAAAGAAGCTACTCCTACCTTCATTCCTTCTTCAATAGTCTCCAAGGCATGAGGGCACCCTCCCTCTAGACACCAAGGTGCTCAAAGGAGATCAATACCGAGGAATACTTGCTTAATGATTTTGGGGACAGTGCCAACTCATCCCTCACTAAGCTCCCAGTCGACAAACTCTTTTTAAAGGAAGCTAGATATTGTTCCGGCATAAGCTTGTTTGGACTTGTCTCATTTAGTTTTTCTCTTCTTTCACTATCCTGACTTTTAATTTGGTTGTAGGTTATGTGGTTTTTTCATTATGCAATACATCATTTTTATGCAACTCAGAAGGAAGCAACGTCTAAGAAGAGCAAGGCCAAAGAAGAGGTGAACCTTCTTCATTCTCAACTCGAGTACCTCCAGTACAATGTTTAGGAGGCGAAGAGGAAGATGGAGGATGAGAAGAACATCCTTATAGCTAAGCATGACTCAACACTATCTAGCCTACAGACCCTAAAGACCCAACATTGATCCAACCTGGAGGACGCCAAGATCTAAGTGGTCTCCACATTCCTCCATAGCACTCAGCACGCTAATTCTTTGAAGATGATGAGAATGCAATCCATCTTGAAATTCAAAGTCAGTAATGAGTATCACCAAGCATGTGCCCAACTCTCCGCTAATGGCGCCACATGTTGAGTTTTAGGTGTCTCGAACTCGAATTAGAGTTTGAGTTAAAGTAGAAATCCAAAGTTGGATTTAGATTTATGATTGATTTGTAATATTAGGAGTTGTAATTAGAGTAAAACTCAAACTCAATAAGGGTCTATAAATATACTATAATACATAGGACTTATGTGTGGCACAGTATTAAGGTTGAACTAGAGAGAAATAGAGAGAGAAAAATAGAAAGAATAGAGATAAGAGCAAGAGAGAGAGTGTTGGTTCTCGTGTGTGGGTCTTTCTAGTGCTTCTCAGTGGTCTCTTGTGGTGGTTCCTCATGGTGCTCTCTTGAAGATTCTCTTTGAAAGTGGAGGCGTTGCTGAGGCTTGGTGAAAGAGTTTAGTTAAGTAAGAAAGAGTGAAGTCTTTCTTGTAGACTCTTGTAAAAGTCTTTATCTTTTGATAGTGGATCTCTTGCTGTCTTATCTTATTATTTTCTTTTATCTTGTATTACTTCTCATTTTTTGTGTTGTTTGAGAATAAGGTGATTCGTGAATTTTTCATTGCGAATCTCAACAATTGGTATCAGAGCTTAGGAGCAAATAACCAAGATGGCAAAATCCTTACTCGAGGTGGAGAAGTATTAATGACAAGATAAATTTTGCCTTATGGCAGAAGAAAATGAAAGCGGATCGAGATTCGAATAAAATTTGAGAGTTGTATCTGCAAAATCTTCATCCCTCTCGGCCAGAGCTAGGTGGCTGATGCCGGCGGCGTGGCTGCACGTGACCCAGCGGCGGCACAAGTCCAGCGTGGGGCACAGCGGCGGAAGCCACCGATGGCGCACGTAGCACCGTAGTGCGTGGGCAACGTGAGGCTACGCAGGCTGCTCAGGCTACACAAGCTGCGGTGACGTGTGACCCGGCATGATGGCACAGGTATGACGACGACCCGGGGCAATGGTCTGGCGGCAGCAACCCAATGCGGCCATGGCCCAAAGGAGGCCATCTTGGAGGATCTGGTCCGGAAGGCCAGAGAGACCGAAGTTAGAGACCTAGAGGTTGCCGTCATGGTCGAGGAGGAGATTCTCTGGCTTGAGGTTGCGGTGGCAGACATAGCAGGAGTGGTAGAAGTCAACGGCGGAGAGGAGCTGGCAGAAGTAGCAGCGGACCTGGTTTTTCGGTAGTCGGCCATGGGCGTAGAGCTCACTGCTGCGGGCATGGTCCATGACAAAGAAGCTGCAACGAACGAGATCCTTACTGATGACCTTTATGGCGACGCTCTCTCCAGTGCGGAGGTCGTGGCTGTGGTGGACCTTGGCGAAGGTGTCGTGGCCGAGGACGTAGCTCAGCTCATAGCGTCCGTGGACACTGGAGGAGGGAGGAGAAGGGATGTCCTCCAGTGTTTGCAGTCACAGACGATGGCGACGGCTCGGCAGGTGGAGGGGCTCGAAGTGGTGACAAGCGCGGTAGGTTATGCAGGCACATGTAGGCAGATGGCGGAAGCATTAGTGGGGGTTCTCCTCCGAGGAGGCCAAGGTTTCGGAGACACAAACCAGGGGCTGCAGCGCAGGCGCAAGCTGGTGGAAGGCGGCTGGGGAACCACGAACTCACCACCTCACAGCCATGGGAGCCTGAGATTGTCGGATTGTGAGGGTTCTGGCACAGGCACGAAGGATCTTGTCGCTTGTGAAGCCCGCAGAGGAGGAGAGCGGCTCAGGGCAACAAAGGCCAATTGCTAGGGTACAAACTAGGCGAGGCAGTGCTCTAGCGATAGGAGGTGGTGCTCAAGAGGTCCGACAAGTGGAGAAGGCAATGGCTGTTGTGTGAAGCCGTGCGGGAGCAAGACCAAGAATGAGGTCGAAGAGCGAATTCGAGGTTGGCTCGAGCTTGCGTCTTGCAATTAGCTGAATAAGCTAATAGCCCAGGGGTGGAGGCTGGATGAAAGATGATGCTAAAGATTCCTGATGGTGGCACGCCCGAGTTCAAGTCAAAGTGGAGATTATTGAGTTCTGAGTGTCTTGAACTCGAATTAGAGTTTAAGTTAAAGTAGGAATCCAAAGTTGGATTTAGATTTATGATTGATTTGTAATATTAGGAGTTGTAATTAGAGTAAAACTCAAACTCAATAAGAGTTTATAAATATACTATAATACATAGGGCTTATGTGTGGCGCAGTATTAAGGTTGAACTAGAGAGAAATAGAGAGAGAAGAATAGAGAGAATAGAGAGAAGAGAAAGAGAGAGAGTGTCGACTCTCGTGTGTGGTCTTTCTAGTGCTTCTCAATGGTCTCTCATGGTGGTTCCTCATAGTGCTCTCTTAGAGATTCTCTTTAAAGGTGGAGGCGTTGCCGAGGCTTGGTGAAAGAGTTTAGTTAAGTAAGAAAGAGTGAAGTCTTTATTGTAGACTCTTGTAAAAGTCTTTATCTTTTGATAGTGGATCTCTCACTATCTTATCTATTTTTTTTTTTTATCTTGTATTACTTCTCGTTTCTTGTGTTGTTTGAGAATAAGGTGATTCGTGAACTTTCTACTGCGAATCCCAACAATTGATATCAGAGCTTAGGAGCAAATAACCAAGATGGAAAAATCCTTACTCGAGGTGGAGAATTTTTGATGACAAGATAAATTTTGCCTTATGGCAGAAGAAAATGAAAGCAGATCGAGATTCAAAGAAAATTTGAGGGTTGTATCTGCAAAATCTTCATCCCTCTCGGCCAGAGCAAGGAGGTTGACACTGGCGGAGTGGCTGAACGCGACCCAGCGGCAGCGCAAGTCCAACGTGGGGCATAGCGGAGGAAGCCACCGATGGCGCGAGTAGCACCGTAGTGCATGGGCAACGTGAGGTTGCGCAAGCCGCTCAGGCTGCACAAGCTGCGGTGACGTGTGACCGGCACGATGGTGCGGGTATGATGATGACTCGGGGCAATGGTCAGGCAGCGGTGACCCAGCGCGGCCGTGGCCCAAAGGAGGCCATCTTGGAGGATTTGGTCTGGAAGGCCAGAGAGATCGAAGTCAGAGACCTAGAGGTTGCCGTTGTGGTCGAGGAGGAGATTCTCCGGCTTGAGGTCACGGTGGCAGACACAGCGGGAGTGGCAGAAGTCAACGGCGGAGAGGAGCTAGCGGAAGTAGCGGCGGACCTGGTTTTCCGGTAGTCGGCCATGGACGTAGAGCTCGCTGCCACGGGCATGGTCCATGACAAAGAAGTCACAGCGGACGGGGTCCTTACTGATGACCTTTATGGTGACGCTCTCTCGGGTGCGGAGGTCGTGGCTGTGGTGGACCTTGGCAAAGGTGTCGTGGCCGAGGACGCGGCTCAGCTCATAGCGTCCGTGGAGGACACTGGAGGAGGGAGGAGAAGGGATGTCCTCTAGTGTTTGTAGTCATGGACGATGGCGACGGCTCGGCAGGTGGAGGGGCTCGAAGTGGTGACAAGCATGGTAGGTTATGCAGGCACACGTAGGCGAATGGCGGAAGCATTAGTGGGGGTTCTCCTCTGGGGAGGCCAAGGTTTCGGAGACACAAACCATGGGCTACAACGCAGGCGCAGGTTGGTGGAAAGCTGCCGGGGAACCACGAACTCACCACCTCACAGCCATGGGAGCCTGAGGATTGTCGGATTGTGCGGGGTCTGGCACAGGCGCGAAGGAGCTTGGCGCCTATGAAGCCCGCAGAGGAGGAGAGCGGCTCAGAGCAGTAAAGGCCAGTTGCTAGGGTACAAACTGGGTGAGGCAATGCTCTGGCGATAGGAGGTGGTGCTCAGGAGGTCTGACAAGTGAAGAAGGCAATGGCTGTTGTGTGAAGCCATGGGGGAGCAAGACCAAGAATGAGGTCGAAGAGCGAATTCGAGGTTGGGTCGAGCTCGCGTCTTGTGATTAGCTGAATAAGCTAGTAGACCAAGGGTGGAGATTGGATGAGAGATGATGCTGAAGATTCTTGATGGTGGCACACCCGAGTTCAAGTCAAGGTGGAGATTGTTGAGTTTTAGGTGTCTTGAACTCGAATTAGAGTTTGAGTTAAAGTAGGAATCCAAAGTTGGATTTAGATTTATGATTGATTTGTAATATTAGGAGTTGTAATTAGAGTAAAACTCAAACTCAATAAGGGTCTATAAATATACAATAATGCATAAGGCTTATGTGTGGCGCAGTATTAAGATTGAACTAGAGAGAAGTAGAGAGAGAAGAATAAAGAGAATAGAGAGAAGAGAAAGAGAGAGTGTCGGCTCTCGTGTGTGGGTCTTTCTAGTACTTCTCGATGGTATCTCGTGGTGATTCCTCGTGGTACTCTCTTGGAGATTCTCTTTGAAGGTGGAGGCGTTGCCGAGTCTTGGTGAAAGAGTTTAGTTGAGTAAGAAAGAGTGAAGTCTTTCTTATAGACTCTTGTAAAAGCCTTTTTCTTTTGACAGTAGATCTCTCACTGTCTTATCTTATTATTTTCTTTTATCTTGTATTACTTCTCGTTTTTTGTGTTATTTGAGAACAAGGTGATTCGTGAACCTTCCGCTGCGAATCCCAACAATCACAGAGGGCTACATCATCTACCGAGACATTGTGAAACAAACTCATTGTAATACCGAGTTCAATCCTGAAGACCTCTTAGTGGAACTTTACAATGACCTGAGAGTTCGACGTCTCATGTGGGAAGTATGAAGAGCTTCTTTGGAGGGAGGTCGAAGTGGTGAAAGTGAGGGGGACTAAAGTGGTGAGGGCAATAGGAACTGAGGTTCAAGCCTAGGGGTCGGAAAGCTGACAGAGACTTGCCGACAGAGACCTTAGAGCCTCTAAATATTTTTGACTAATTGTATTTTTTTTTTATTTTTTTCATCCTATGAAAGAATTTTTGAACTAGTTTTGCTTCTTGAATTAATAAAACTGACTTCTTTTTTTTTAACTTTTGTCTTTCGAGGCTATCCTCTTAACTTACTTTCTAAGAATTGACTTTAACCGATCTTGCTTCAGTGCTTTCAATTGTCAAGATAATTAGGTAAACTTACTTTTGTTGGAATTGAAGTAAAAAAATAAAAGTATTTATTTTTTATTGAAACTAATTACATATTCGATTTTAAAATTAAATAGTCAAGGTGCTAAATATTTTGCATTTGAAAGAAATTTGATTGAGTATAAGGTTTATCATCAAAAAATGTAGTATCAATTATGAACATTTGAGTAGTTACAGAAAATATTACAAAAATCTCATATCTAATTATACTTCAATCAAATAATAAACTGATACACTCATATATAATTATTTTTGTCACAATATTTTCTTTAACATAATAGTTGAAAAAACATCCAATTATAATTAAATGAGAAATAAAAAAGTTTTCAAAGTCAAAATAAAACTTTGGAAAACAATCTTTCCCAAAACAACTATTGGCTAATAAAGTGAGGTGTTTAGCTGGTAACACTCCCAATCAATCCAAAAATTAATCAAAAGTTCAAATATTTCAATTCAGCCAACCAAAATTTCAATCAGATTGAACTAAAACAAATAATTGCAAGTAAAAAAAGTAAATCCAAATAAAAATTTAAAATAGTCACATTTTGTCTAAACAACTAAAAAAATTTTGCAAAAGTGCCATTAACGATCAAAATATTATACTCCCTCTCTCTCACTCAAACACCCCCACACGCAACCCACCCCCCACCAACCCTCAAGGGCCCGTTTGGAACGGGATCAAGGTCAAGGTCAAGGTTAAAGGAAAGGGTATAGTGTAAAACGCTAATGCGATCAAATAAATCCTGTTTGGTTACTGATCTGGTTAATAGATGGTTACAATTTTTTGTGGACAAAAATACCCTCCGTAGAGTACTGTTGACATAATACTGTTCATCTTCCTCGCCGGTCGAGCTCGCACGCGGAGCTCACTGGCCGAGCTCGCCAACGGAGCTTACTCGCAGAGCTCGCCGGGCGGCGTCGGGGGTAGGGGGGTGTGTTTTGTTTGGGGGGGTTGGATTGAAGGGGCAGAATAGTTTCCCGTCAGATCAAGTGAGAGTATCTTAGTCAAAACCTGGTAAAAATTTAAATGAATAAAATAATATTAGTGCGATCAAATTTTTTGTATTTGAAAAATAATCTGGTCAGGACGGGGTCAGCTTGACCCTATCCCCGTTCCAAACGCCCCTCAATAATCATAAATCTTCCCCTGTCTACATCACCCAACTTCGACGTCCTTGAGGACATTATCAAATATGTGGACAAAACTCCAACGGCGACTTTCCACGGCGTGGAGGCAGAGAGGTATTCAACAGCTTGATGTTGGTTGTGATGGTACATCGAGAGAGGAGGGTATCGCAGATAAAAAAAATATTAAAGACGAGCGGTATGAAAGTCTTAGAAAAAATTTGGGTTAGTAACCGCGGTCACCGTTGCTATTTAGATTAGAATTTGAAATATCATAGTTTAAATTTTGGAATCACACAAAAATGAAGCTAAGATATTTGAATAAAGGAAATCATGAACGAGGTTTTGGGTGAGAAAAAAAATTGAAATAATAAGGGACAGAATGATAACATTAATAACTTTATTAACAGAGTTAATTATTTCAGGAGTTTAAAAAAAATTAATGTGAAATATAAAAAGGCCAATTGTCAATTTCAAAATTGAATGGGCTGATTCTCTGAACAAAAATCTTTTGAGGGTTTCTCCCATCAGAGTTCCTCCGCGCGCGACCACCCCTGACCCGAGCTGCTCTGCCAACTCCGCCCCGTTCTCCTCTACTCCAATCCGAAATCCTCTGCCTCGGCTTCCATCCACCCTCTCCACCGTGCTCCTCTGTCCGGACCCGGCGGAAAGGCGCTATGACCATCTTCTTCCATGAAGAAAGCCAGAGCTCTTCTGAGCTTCAACCCAACAACGCATTTGCCATTTTCCTTCAATTCTTTCCCCTTCACGTATTCCACTTCTTCCTTAATCTCCATCCTCTCAAACCAAAAGAACCAACACTCCGCGGCCACCCTCCCCTTCTCCTCCACCTCAAACTCGCCGTTTCTTGGCTCCCAAATACATGCCCAAACCACCAAGATTGGCTTATCCAAAGACACGTTTACTCAGAACAACTTACTGGTGATGTACACAAAATGTGGCCTTTTGCATGATGCGCTTAAGGTGTTTGATGAAATGACCGAGCGGAATCTTGTGTCTTGGACCTCCATGATCTCAGGATTTATCCGGAACAATGAATGGGAGATGGGTATGAATTTTTGTGTTGAGATGCTAAGGTTTGGGTTTTGTCCGAATGAGTTTGCGCTTGCCAGTGTCTTAGCAGGGTGTGTGGAGGTTGACAATGTCGGATTCGGGTATTTGGTTCATGCTATTGCTTTGAAGATTGGGTTGGATGGGAATTGTTTCGTGGGGGGTTCACTTTTGAGGATGTACGCCAAGTGTGGAGATGTTGGATTGGCAGAGCTTTTGTTTGAGGGTGTAGAGCATCAAGACTTGGGTTGTTGGAACGCATTGGTAGAAGCATATGCAAGCAATGATCGCAACTATAATGCAATGAGTACTGTGTCTATTATTTACCGCAATGGATTGATTATGGATCAGTTCACCTTCATAAGTTCTCTTAAAGCATGTTCAACTATTGGGGATTTAAATTATGTGCAGCAACTTCATTGCTTGATTTCTTGCTATGGGTTTGAGTTGTGTACAACGGTGATGAATGCACTCGGGGATGCTTACTTCGGGAATGGTTTGCATGATTCTGCATTTGAAATTTTCTGCAGTACCAATGAAAAAGATATTGTTTCTTGGAATACAGTGTTATCTGGCTTTGCACAGGAGGAGGATCACGCCAAAGTTGTGAATTTATTCTCTGGGATGTTAGCTTCTGGCTTGAGACCAAATCGAGTTACTTTCTCGATTATACTAAGAATGTGTGGTGCTATGGATGATCCTTCTGTGGGGCTTCAGATCTGTTGCTTAGCATGCCATCTAGGGTTCTTTAGCGATACCCTTGTCGTGAACTCACTTATTAGTATGTTCTGTAAATATGGCTTCGTGAAAAGTGCAAACATCATGTTCAAGAGTGCTCCTAATAAGAACACAATCACATGGAATGAAATGATTGCTGGGTGTAGCTCACATTGCTATGCTAAAGAGGCTTTACAACTTTTCAGCAGTTTGATACAGCTAGGCTTTGAAGCTGATGAATATACATACTCAACCATTTTTGGTGCATTTCAAGGGCCCCAATTTCTAAAGGCATGTTATCAGATTCATGCTAATGTTCTCAAGTCAGGTTTCAGTTGTAGTTGTGTAGTGGGCAGTGCAATGATCAATGCATATGCAAGATCTGGATCAGTTGAAAGCTGTCTTAAGATATTTCAAGCTCTTGAGATATTAGATTTGGTGGCTTGGGGAACTATGGTTTCTGCATTCTCAAAGCAAGGATTAAGCTCTGAAACTCTGTTTCTTATCAACTGTTTAAGAGGGCAAGGTGAAAATCCTGATGAATTCATTTTGGCCAGTGCTCTGAATGCATGTGCTAACACTGCAGCTTTTGAGCAATGTAGGTGTATCCATGCGCATACAATGAAGACTGGATATGAGAAGCATTTATGTGTAGGAAGTGCACTTATAGACACTTATGCTAAATGTGGAAATATCGGTGACTCTAAGCTGGCCTTTGACGACCACTCAAGCAAAGGAGATGCAGTTCTGTTTAATGCCATGATCACAGCTTTTGCGCATCATGGGTTAGTAATGGAGGCAATGGAGCTTTTTCAGAAAATGAGGCATGCAAACATTTACCCTAGCCATGCCACATTTGTGGCAGTTATTTCGACCTGTAATCATTTCGGTTTGGTAGAAGAAGGGCAACTTCTCTTCAACTCCATTAGCTCTGATTATGGGATATGCCCTTCCAAAGATAATTTTTCCTGCCTGATTGATCTTTTAGCACGAAATGGGCTTCTAGATAAGGCTAGAGATGTTATTGAATGCATGCCTTTTGAACCGTGGCCGTCCGTTTGGAGATCCCTGTTGAATGGTGCTAGGATTCACGGGGACAAACGGATTGCTGTACTGGCTGCGGAGCGGGTTTTTCAGTTGATGCCAGACGATGATGGTGCCCATGTGCTGCTGGCAAATGTGTATGCTGAAGATGGAAGATGGGAAGATGCAGAGATGATCAGGATGCGAATCAAGGAAAAGGGACTTGACAAAGTGCCTGGATTCAGCAAAATTGAGATTTAGGTTGGAATAATTTGTTTCATGTGACAATTCATTAGAAGGCTAAGAATATATTGCAGAGATGGATCTTCAAAAATATTTTTGAGAATTAGAATACTTAATGATGTGTGACTTATTCATACTGTAGAAATACCAGGCAACAAAACTGTATAGTATATTAGCCTGCTTTTGAAAATGAAGTGACACTATTTGGTAATATATTCCATTCTGTACTATGCAAAGCTATGATTGTTCAACAGTGCTTTGCAGCAGTATGGAGACACCTGCACTCAAGCAAGTATAGATTTCCTTGGTATCCTTACCAAAGAAAGCACTAGGAATAATTCCAATAGCAATGACTATAATTTCCAGTACCTTGAGTCCATTTGGAAACAAAGAAATGTGACCATTGCAATCGGCATGAAGCATGGAGTTTTCATACTTCTAAACAGAATCATTCATTCAAGAGAAGACTCAGATATGGGAAGTCCTGAGTTACTATTCACATATTCCAGTCATGCATTAAGATCAATTTGCCAACTGGAATGCTTCACAGCTTAGATCTGTTTCTGAATCAAATAAACAAGAAAATTTCTCTTGTATGTATAAAACCATCCCTTGCTTTGTAATAGCAGACCACATCTTTGGGAAGTCAGGGTGACCGACCTATCAAGCCCTCCAATAGCTAATGTCATGGAGCTATATCCAAATAAACTGCCATATCTTGGCAACCTATGTTGAAAGCAGAAAGCAGAGCATTCCACAAGCTCTTGTCAGGAGCAATAGAGCAACTTATCATTTCCTCAAGCACTTGCACTGCTTCACTGATGAAGTTTTTTGGCACAAGCTGCAGATCAATGTGGTCAAGGCTGTAGAATGAGGAGTAAACCCTTTCTTTAACATCTCCATTAGCATCTGATGTGTGTCAACTATCTTGCCTTTACTAAGCAATTCATCTATCAAGATCGTATAAGTATGAGAATTACAATGGAAGTCCTCAAGCATTTCACTCAATCTCTCTTGCTTTCACTGTCTCACCAGCTTTAGCATATCCTTCCATCACAGTGTTGTAGGTCTCAGTACCAGGTTTGCATCCTGCTCTTTCCATGCAAAACAACATTCTACAAGCTCGTCCAAGGTTGCCCCGCTTACAGAGGCCGCTTATGTAGGTATTTGATGCACAAACATCAGGAACAACACCCATGACAAACATATCATCAAACAACTCAGCCATGCAAAAATCATCTGCCAAGATTAAGCCATCCAAAACTGTAGTATAATGAATAACATCTGGTCTTTTGACCTTCAATTTCGTGTGAATCAGAATAGAGTATGCATCATTTAGTTTTCCTTCCCTAAGGAGAACATTAATCACACTGATTGTACTCAATCACAGTCAGTTGCAGTTTGGCATTCTGCATTTGCTTCAAAAAGTCCATTACCTCAAGGAAAGTTGAATAATTGCAACGTGCACAAAGGACTGTTGAATATAACTTTACATGAGAACAAACTCATGAAACTGCTGCATTATATTCAAAAGTTCAACTGCAAAACACACTCTTCCAGTTCTGCAAACAGCTTTGGTCAACATGCAGAAGCTAGAAGCCTTGAGCCAAATGCCTAATTCTGGAATCTGAAGTAAAACATCATGGGCCAGCACAAGACCCTCATTTTTCTTGCACAATACAGAAATTTAATAAATTTAACGAGCACACAGAAGGGGCACAACAGAACTTTGGTATCCTGAGGAAGATGTCAACAGCTTCTTGAAGCATTTCAGCTTTGCCATACTCTTGTATGAGGTAGATATAGAATTTTTCTGGAACTTCAAACCTCTCAGACAGTTCAAGATGGTCCAGAATTGGAGAGAGATGGGATAATTGTCCTTTCTGGCGTAAATCCTTAATAACAAAGGAGTATGCAGAGAGCTTGGGGTTGGAACCATAGCAATGAAAGCATTCTGTTAAAATTGTGATGAAATTTGTCATGGCAGGGTTATGTTCTTTGACTAATTCCTTCTTGAATGTTCCGATTGCTTCAAGCTCAGTGAAGGTCCCTTGCCACTTGCCTTTGTATGGAAGGAGAGGCAATTTTGTACTTCTTTTCATTGCATGCTAGTTTCAGGTATTAGCGAGCATCGCCAACTAGTTTTTCATTACTAGTTAATAGCATACCTTGCATATAAACATTGAGCAAGAAATGTCAACTACAATATTTGAACAGTCCTATAATTATTTCTTAGATAATAAATATTAATCACTATTTGAATTTCTATAGTTGTCGGCAATGCAGGCTTGCTGCATTAAACCCTAAATAATGGACAAAACAAGTAACCTCAGAAAATGATGTTTATCCCTAACATAATAAAGCATGATCACTTTCCTTCGGCCATTAAAGCATCCAAAAATCATGAAAACCAAGAACAGGAACATCAACCCTGAGAAGATGCTTAAGCAAAATTTGTGGTAAATGTGCATGAAATCCTTTTCTTTTCATTTTATCTTCAAACTACTTCTAAGATACTGAAATACAAACAAATGCAGACACATCAATTGGGGAGAACAACACAATATGCTTCTGTTATTGACATCTGGGAAAGAAATTATTCAAGCAATTAGCAAATAAAAGAATTTGCAAACTATTATAATATTTTAACAAGGTTTCCCTTTTTGCAAGGTCAACATTATGAATAATTAGTTACATTATAATAGAGCCCCATGGATTTTGCAGCACAGCTCAATAATCTCTCTCAGGCATTTTAACAAACAACTTGCTTGGTATACGAAATGAATTCTTCACAAGTGAACAAAAACCAAACGCTGAATCCAAGTCCAAAACAAAAGAAATCTGAGATCAAATTTTAAAGGAAAAAAAGAAAACCGGGGAACATAATTAAGAACCTTTGTGAATCCAGCCAAGAGTTCGAGGTCGATGGAATCACATTGTCATCTTCTTGATTGCTGCTTAGAGATTTCTGCATTTGCAAATCCTGAACTCGAAGAAATATGGTTTTTGAGCAAAGATATTCGGGATCGATAGAGTTTTGCTGGAGAGAAATTTGGGTTTCTCTTCCTTCCACGGAAATAGAGGAGTCTGGGTTCTTCAAGGCTCAAATTAGACGTGGCAATATATGATCCCAACCCTTATCTGATTTGAATTGGATCTGATTTAAGCAGAATGGGATTAATCCGTATAATTTGTTTATAAATCGATTGATCTATTTGTTTATTAAGTCATAAATTGATCCGATCGGATCGAATCAATTTTTTTACTAATTAAAATTATTTAATATTTTATTTTATAATATTTTTAGTAAAATTTTAAATTATTATTTATAAATTAAGTATTTTATTATTATAATTAATTCTTAATAATATTATTATTTTAGTTATTTGAAATATGTTAAAATTATTTATGTTAATTAAACATGTTGAATTGACTTAGTTTAATTTGAATAAATTCGAGTTGATTCAAATAAATTAGATCAATTTAAGTCTAAGTCAAATTATAACCTATTTAATTAAACAGATTAATTTAGGTCAAATAGGGTCATGATCCGAACTTGACCTATTTAATAAACAAATCAATTCAGATCATGTCAAGCTATCCATTTAAAAATCGAGTCAAATTCGGGTTCAGAAAATTGACTGTTTAATAAATGGGTTGAATTTGAATTGACTCGTTTAGTTTAATACTATAGGTTTGACCTAACCTAAACCCGCCCCATGAATATGAATTGCTAGGTATAGCTCAAATACATTTCTAAATTCTAATTTTACACAGTGGCCCCCTCAAAACTTATATTTGCACATCGACAGCATTTGGAGTTTGATTTTGGTTTTGATTTTTGTGGAAACTATCACCAACATATTTGATTACGATGGCATTTTGGCTGCTTTGAGTTAGCAAATATTAAATATTTTTGGTTGACTATTGTTAGTATACCAAATTTCATAAGTGGTCCACCTACCAGAAACTGTTTTATCAAGCTGAGACTAGCTAAACATTGGAACCAAACTCCTCCACTGAGCTTTCAGAAGATCAATTAGGCTCCACCGAGTGAATGAATCACAATAGGAGTGATAGACTTGGGGAGCTCAAAATGATTTCCATCGAGTCAAAAGAAGCTCAGGAAAGACTACAAATTGTTCCGAGGTAAGTGTATTTTTGAAAGGATTGAGTTTGTAATTTACTATATGGAAATGCAGAATTCAAATTGAGAATCTTAATATAAATAAAGGAAACCAAAAGCTATTATCAAGTATAAAGGGAGGAGATTACCAATGTAGCAAGGTAATGCCACTTTCTCTATAGAAATACTCATTATTCCTTTCTAACATAAAAGTCAATCATTGATTCAAGCGTCAAAGAGGCGGTTACCAAAAAAATTTCAAACATTGTCCCTATTTTGCAGATCTTGGCGGATTGTCTTATCATATTCAAATCTCAAGGAGTCAACCATACCAATCTGACGGTGAATTAAGCCTCATCAATAGTGATCTTTCATTGAGATCTATTTGACCAACATGCCCTAAATCTAAAAGATCCCTAGTGTATCATTAGTAGCATTCTTCTAAAGCCATTGTGAAATACAACCTCAAGAAAATAAGCCTAGGGGCAACAAGATCCTCCATCATTTGAATCTCACAACTACTTCCTAGGTGGATATGGGAAACCTTTTAGTCCAAAAACCTTGGCACCTTATGTAGGGAGTCAAACCCTCAAATTGCAAAACACACCAATGAAAGACCATATAAATATGATTCTTATCGGACCATTATAGTAATGTGGCATCTTAGCTCCCTCAGAGAAACGATGAACTCTCATCGGGGGACAAGAGGAGGTGAATCGGCAACACTATATAGGGAGCTTTGGTAACTTTTGTTGTTAGAGATGGCTATGTTAAGTAATAAATCATGGTGGACACCAAGAGTTTGGTCAACATCCTATTCACTCAAGCCTATGATAAGATAAAAATCAGTCAAAATCTAGAGTGCCATATGAAGAAATCCTCACAAGATTCATAAGGGATTTAGTAATTTCCCTTGGCATCATCAACCTGCTTCTAATGGTCAGAGAGATCTCAAAATTTAGTAATTTCTTGAGGTTTCTGCTATCTCAGACTACTGAAATTGATCCCACAAAATCTGACATACTCGATGGGATTTGACTTCTTCTCCAAGCATAGAAATCTAGTTAATATAATAGAGATATTGATAAGATAGAATTATGATTGAAAACTAATCAACTGTGATCTCCTTTATAGAAGAAAGAATCAAACGGCAATAATAAAGAACATCTCCATCTTAAGATACACCATCATCTTCGGGGTAGGTTTAGTTGTGTAGTTACCTTAGGCAATGGTTGCTATAAAAACAGCTGAAGTTCAAATCAAGTTTGGGACCATCTCTAAGGTCGTCCAATCCAAGTGGGTGCCTACTACTGCACCAACTAAAGTGGTCCATATGTAAAATCAATATATTTCTCACCTTTCATCAAGGGGAAGGGGGCCCATTATCGTCATCCCCAATAAGAAGGGTTATTCTGATGAAGAGTTAGAAGTCATGCCTCAACCAACAAGAGTGCCAGCCTTCCAGAGGTTATGCAGAGCCTAATTTCAAATAGTTTAATGGCATGGACAATCCTAAATAGCACATAGCTTACTTTGTGAATTTGTGTGGAGATTCAAGTAATAGTTCCTTATTGTTGCTCAATCAATTTTCAACAAGCTTGACAAAAGTAGCATTCGAGTGGTATGCTAGCTTGCAACTAGAATCTATAAAACTTAGGCACAAATGAAGGGGCTTTTCGAATCAGGTTTGGAGGAGCTAGTGATAAAGTAATCATTGCAGACCTTGTTTTAACACTAAAATGTGGCAATAAGTCAATTTTGAATTATATCACACGGTGAAGAAATCTCAGCATTAAGTATGAACAACCATAAGCTAATTTGAGGTAATGAATTTAGTCCTCGACAACATAAGGGAAGAATGGATGATACCTTATCTAAGTGTCTCTTCTATTCATACCTTCCAAGACTTCATCATGCAAGTCAAGAAATTAGAAAGGATTAGCCCACTAACTTTATCTAGTTCACAAAGCTTCAAACTGGAAAAAAAAAAAAAAGGGTAAAACATGGAGAGCCTTCAAAAAATGTGAGGGCTGCATTCACAGCAACTAACTAAAAGAAAGCATCCTAAATACAAAGTCCTGAATCAGGTTATGTCAGCAGATAAAATAGAAGAGTTCATCCAGAGAGTTTCTAAAGACCTCTATATGAGAAAACCCTATGTACCTAATTCTGATGTTGAATAGGATGATTATCGATCAGTCAAATCCTCCAAGGACATTCAAGAAATTATTAACTGGGGGCAAGGACCTACTACCTCTTATCGCATGATTAGCCTTGGAAGTGATTCCGACGATGAACCTTGTTAATCTCATGATGTCAAATTTTAACTAAAGAGAGCAAATCAATTACAACTCCAAGATAAAAAGGTGCTACCTCTAAGACAAGCTCCAATGCCTAGGGACAAGAATATCCCCAAGGACAAGGAAAAGAAAATTCAGATAAGTTAGGGCATTGAGCCCTCGTGAGCTAAACCTACACCCAAAAGTATGGAATACAACATAGCAGCCTGTCTCAAGAAGATCCTTACCATAATGAGTGTGTTTGATGCCTTGATGATGTTACAAGAACTTAAGGATGCACTAGCGCACATCTTATAGAATCCGGCCAACTATCAAGCATACTTTATTAAAGAGAAGATGAAGAAGTCTTTATGTGTACGCCAAATTTTCGCCATCACCTTCACAAATGATAACCTGCTACCTAAAATAATAGACCATAATAGACTGTTGTATATCACAAGGAACAACAATGAGATTAAGATCAATTACATCTTGATTGACTTAGGTTTCTCAGTCAATTTGATGACTCTCCAAACTCTAAAAGCTCTAACTTTAGATGTGTGTCACCTATCATCCGAAATTATAACTACACAAAGGTTTATCAAAAATAACCAAAAAGCTATGGTAGTCATAACTATCCCTCTAAAAGTAGGCAAGATAATGACAAACGGTAAATTTTATGTGATCAATACTGATGCATCATAAAAAGTACTAATAGGGAGGCCGTGGCTACATGAAAATAAAGTAGTGTCATCAACTCTATATCAATACCTTAAATACTTTGAGAATGGTAAAGAATATCGAATTGACAAAAATGTAAACTATTTCGATGTTTATGAGATACATTATGATGATGTAAAATACCATCAGAGATCTAACGCTGATAGGTGGTTTACTTTCATCAATCAATTAAAGTAAAAGATTGCGAGCCTGATCTTTGCTCCTCCTCAGCTAGGAAGCAATTCTAACCCAGCCTCTTTAGATAAGGAAGCCCCGCAAGCCTGTTTGAATGGTTATACTTCTGATGAAGATGATAACAAAGGCCAACAAAAAGTACTCTCCTTGTTACCAAAGTTTCAAAATGCTTATTTAAGCTATTAGATTATCTAAGCATCAATGTTGTAGAAGAATTAACGACTTTCTATATTCCTCCACAGTGTAAAAAAGAAAAAAAAAATACTATTTTATAAGGCAATCCCGTGTACCCCAAGCATACATGGAATCCTGAAAACTAAAAATTTAGCAAATGATGGTGACCATCAACCAATAGTCATACCCAAATATTTCTCATATCAACTACATCAAATAATCAATAAATCTGGTTGTGAACATCCATAAACAAAGAAATAGAGTCATTTCTTTAAGAATTTATGAGATTCACCCCAAGGACGTGCTTACATTCTTGGAAGAAGAAGGAAGAACACCAAAGGACTAGGCTATATTACTCCCAAACACCCACACTTGTCTTATCGTCACTATTGGACCTCTCTTCGATATTTAGAATGACCAAATAACATCAATACCCCTTGACACGTGTGTCCAGACGGCCATGACTTTTCAAACTTTATAAGAAGGTGACATACTCAATGGAAATTCATCAAAACCAAAAGAAAGGAGATATGATGCAGCCAAAATGCCTTCAGATAGACCTTCACCAAACCTTACTTGACATGATGAATTACTTAGTAAAGCAATAATCCTCAAACCAAAAGAAGCTCCACCAAAATTTGAGGACGAGGGGCAAGCCATAGTTGATAAATTGATGGAGATCAACCTAGGCTCATAAGAGGACCGCAAGCTGACTTTCATTAGCACTCAACTTTCAAAGAAAAGTCAAACCCAGCTCAAAGCAGGCTCCAAAAGTACATTGACTACTTTACATGGAGTTATAAGGAGATATCTTGACTGAATCTTGAAGTTGTATTCCACAAACTGGCCATCAATCTTCAGTTTCTGCCTATAAAATAAGCATCTAGGAAGATGAAACTTGACTTAGAATAGAATGTGATAGAAGAAATAAAAAAATTGATTAAAGTAGACTTTATCAAAGAAGAAAAATACACATATTGGGTAGCAAGTATTGTGACAATCAAGAAGAAGAATGGTCAAATCTGTATTTGTATGGATTATAGGGACTTGAATAAAGTATGTCTAAAAGATGATTTTTCTATTGCTAATAATAGAAATCATAATTAACAACAAGGCCGATTTTAAAATATTCTCTTTTATGGATAATTTTTCAGGATATAATCAAATCAAAATACATCCTAATGATGAGAAACATACAATCTTCAAGACACCAATTGACATTTACTTCTACAAGTTGATGCCCTTTGGATTGAAGAATGCAGACGCCACTTATCAAAGGTCCATGACTCAAATCTTTGATAACCTCATACACTAGTTAGTAGAATATTATATCGATGACTTGGTGGTCAAAACTAAGTCTAAAGATAAGCATGTCCAAGACCTAAGAGTGACTTCGACCATGTTAGTAAATACAACTTAAAAATGAATCTTATGAAGTATGCTTTTGGGGTATCATCAAAAACATTTATTAGCTTTGTTGTCAGACATTGAAGGATTGAAATCGATCTATCTAAGATCAAAGTTATCTTAGATATGCCACCACCCAATAATTTAAAGCAATTGAAGTCATTTCAAGGTCAACTTGCATACATAAGAAGATTCATTTCAAACCTCTCTGAAAAATGCTTGCCTTTTTTCAAGTTAATGGAGAAGGACACTCCATTCATTTGGAATCAAGACCACCAATCCTAGCAATGTCCCTACCTGATAAGCCCTTAATCCTCTACACAGTAGCAATGGAAGGATCCCTAAGGGCACTTCTTACCTAGAATAATGAAGAGGATAAAGAAAATGCACTCTACTATCTGAGTAGAATGCTAGGGAGGCAAAAAATAACTACTTCCCCATTGAAAAGCATTATATGACGTTCATATTCATAGTCAAGAAGCTAAGGCATTATTTACTTTCACATTAAGTAATTTTAATATCAAATATTGATTCCATAAAGTACCTGATGACTAGGCTTGTACTAACTGGAAGACTAGCAAAGTGGGCTTTAATCCTCATAAAATATGATATCAAGTTTACTCTATAAAAGATGGTTAAGGGGCAAGCCCTCATCGATTTTCTCACAGCTCATCCAGTACCAAACAATTCTCCTCTAAGTTGCGAGCTCCTTGTCAAAGAAGGAGAATCTTGTTGGAAACTATACTTTAATAGAACATCATCCATCAAGCCAAGGATCAAACCAAAGCTTCCGCAAATCAAAGCAGGCATTGGACTCATTTATACCACTCCAAATGGGGGCATTTTATGATACTTTTATTCCCTCTCAAAATCATGTATAAACAATGAAGCTGAATACGAAGCCCTAATTATAGGACTGAAAAATGGTGCTCAATATGAAAAGATCACATCTATATAATTTTTGTGATTCATAACTAATTATCAGCCAAATCCAAAATGAATATAAAGGCTCCTAAAATACCATAAAAAGGATCAAGAGCTCATAAGGCAAATCCTACATGTTCAAATAACTAAGGTTACTCAGTCCATCAATGTGAAAGCTGAATCCTTAGCCAAACTAGCCAGGCACTAGTTGATCTCAGTCAGGGAGAAATTCTAATCACACTCCGTAGTGGACAAGTGATGAGCTTAGTCTTAGTATCAAGCACGAAAGGATTAAATCTAAACTAGTAGAAGAGGTCATATATTAGAGAACACCATTCACCAACTACCTCAAAAGTAGAGGACTTTCAGAAGATAAATCCACATGGACACAACTCAGAAAGAGAGTTGCATGCTTTTTTCTTATCAGTAACGCTATTTATAGAAGGTCATTTAATCAACTACTTTTGTGTTGTCTCTTAGACAAAGAGATCAAAAAAGTTATGTATGAAGTGCATTCTAGGGTCTGTGGTGCCCATCAGTCAGATCCAAAAATAATGATGAAAATTAAGTGTATGGACTACTATTGGCCTACGATGGTGGAAGATTGCATCGAATTTATAAAAAAATATCACCTATGCTAAATTCATGATGACTTCATCCATCAACACCCAAATCCTCTACATTCAATAGTGTTCTCATGGCCATTCGAGGTGTGGGGGTACAAACATTATCAGCCTAATTGAACCATCTTCTTCTAGAGGTCATCGTTTCATTCTAATGGCAATATATTATTTTTCTCTATGGGCTAAAGCAATCTCATTGAAAGAGGTAAAATTAGATACTATTATCTACTTTTTTCAAGAAAATATCTTGTACCGATTCAGTGTCCTTCGAAGGATCATTTCTGGTAACAGATCATCTTTTAGAAGTTTCAAGATAGAACAATTCATGTACCATCATAATATAGATTAGAGATATTCATCCATCTATAACACGAGAGCCAATGGGCTCGCTGAGGCATTCAACAAGACCCTTTTCAAGATCTTAAAAAAGGTTATTGCTAGAAACAAGAAAGACTGAAACCAAAAGCTTATTGAGGCACTATGGACTTATGGCACCACATATCGAACCCCCACCCAATTAACGTTGTATGCATTAGTGTTCAGGATTAGGCAATCTTGCCATTAAAAGTGCAAATCCTCTCTCTAAGGATTGCCTTGTAAGAAGAAATCAAAAGAGAAGACAATATTTGTCTTCGCCTTGACAAACTAAACTCCTTAGACGAAAGAAGACTTGTAGCCTAGCAAAACCTAGAAATATATCGAGCACAAATATCTAGGGCCTACAACAAGATAGCTCAGTTTAGGTCTTTCTAGAAGAGAGAAACAGTATTAATCTTGAGAAGACCCATAATCTCAAATCAAAATAAGAAAGGTAAGTTTGAGTCTAATTGGAAAGGCTTCTATATCATCGAAAGAATATTTGAAAAGAGATCCTATCAATTGATTGATGACAAAGCGGAAAGGCCTCTACCTCCAATCCATGGCTGATTCCTCAAAGGTATTACAACTAAGCCCTGAGGATGACAACAATAGCAACTAAAAGTATTTATATTTTGTCTATGATGGAACGTCTGACTTTTTTAAAAGGGAATGTCCAGTCAAACATGTACTCCATATTTCTCGAGGCAAAACATAGATATAAAATTCTACCCACTTTCTGGACGGTTAAAACCTATGTCCTCATAAAAGTCCACTCACTATGGCAAGTCGAACCCACTTCCACGTGTCAATATAAGCCCACTTTCATATGGAAATATAAGTATACTTTCATATGGTAAATCATGTCCACTTTCACGTGGTAAACCAAGTCCATTTTTAGTGATAAATTAAGTCCACTTCTATGTGAAAAACCAAATCTACTTTTATGTGACAACTTAAATCCACTTCTACATGACAAGTTAAGTCTATTTTTTACCTGTCAACTTAAGTCTACTTCTATATGATAAATTAAGTTCACTTCCATGTGACAACTCAAGTTCACTTTCATATGGCAAATCAAGTGCACTTATACATGATAACTCAAATCCACTTTCATATGATAATCTACGTCCACTTGCATGTGGCAAATTAAGTCCACTTTTACATGACAAACCAAGTCTACTTTTATGTGGCAAACTAAGTCCACTTATATGTGGCAAATCAAGTTCACATATGATAAACCAAGTCACTTCCATGTGGTAATATAAGTCTACTTCAACGTGGTAGCCTAGGTCTACTCCTACGTGACAGCCTAGGTCCACTTTCACATGACAACTTAAAATCCATGTTACATGGTAATTAAGCTTGTATCCACATGATAAAGTAAGTTCACTTTCATATGATAAATTAAATCCCTTCATTGTGGTAATTTAAATCCGCTTAACATGACAAACCAAGTCCACTTTTACATGATAAGTCAAGTCCACTTTCTTTCACATGAAAATCTAAATTCATTTTAATACGGCAGAATCAAATCTGCTCAACATGACAACTTAAATTCACTCCCTACAGTGATTCAAGGCTATTCCGTATCAATCCAAACTCACATGATCAACTCCTATGACATTGATGTAAAGGGCAAGCACTTGAGGAACTTGTTCACATCTGCTTCCCTCGCCAAGAAAACTCATGAAGTAGATGCAAATGGGGCATTTGCTTGGGTCAATTTTGATCAAAAATTAAATTTAATCAAAATTCAATGGAAATATAGAATTAAATGTCATTGGATTGTTATCGAAATGTCAGCCTCAATTAGATCGAAATCGCAATTAAATTCAATTAAAAATTGAGTTTAATTTGGATTTGAATTGTTAGAAAATTTGTGCTTAAATTAAAAGAACTGAATGGACGACATCTTTGGAACAAAATTGGGTTCAAAATTCATCAAATATTTTGACCAAAATAAAAATTATAAAATCTTTATAAATGGGTCTCTGACCGAGCTTTTCTCATGAATAAGTCTCTAGAATGAGAATTTTTACAAAAATGCCTTTGAAAGGTTTGAAATTTTAAATTGATCCTCGCAAAATATAAGGTTTGCGAATAAACACCTCAAAATTTTATATTTATGAATAAATTTTTGAAATTTCTGACTTTCACAAATAAACCCTCGAAATTTCTAAAATTTATAAATAAGTTCCACAAAAATTTTTATTTCCAAAAGAACCCTGAAAGTTTTAAATATGTTCTTTTTATAAAAAAATCCAGAAATTTATAAAATTATATTTTTGGTCTAATTTTTTCAGAATATTTGTAAATAAACCTCTCAAAATTCATTATTCAAAAATATTACAAAATTTAAATTTTCTCATCGAAAAAATAAATTTCAATTAATTACATGCCAGTTGCAAGATTTTGGTATATAACTTTATCTACAATTAAATCTTATTTGTTTCCAAAATAAAATTAATCAAAAAAGCAAAATCTAATCATACTCTTCAAAGCTCCTCAATTTGATTTGAAAAACTTCTTCCAAATCCATAAAAAGAATTAAAAACCTGCACAAATAATAACAATAAAGAAAGGATGGGAGGGACATCAGAAGCTAGAGGAAGAGATAAAATACAAGAAGGTCAATTGTCAACTATAGGAAAGAAGAAATCAACGAAAACAAAAAAAATGTTAAAGTTCTCATCCTATACTAATTTTTGGGGCTTTCTTCACTTTTTTCCTTTTCTTATCTGCGTAGCCATGCTTGCACCGTCGACCAAGCCACCCTCCACCTCTAGCTAGTTCTCCTTGTAGCCAATCAGGTTTCACCCATCAGAACTCCAAACTGCCCTTGTACACTTGGAGTTGCCACACCAAGCAGCACCTGCACCACCTCGCGTCAAGCAACACCTTTGGGTAGCCTATGCCACAGCCATCTCCAGTCATGCTTGCACTGTCGGCTGCCATCGTCAGCCTTGCCGGCACTTTCCACCCCTCCATCGAACCCCGACCAGTCGAAATTGGCTACATCCCAACACTTGGCTGCTATTCAAGTGAAGCTGCCGTCTAGGAGGACCCGCTTCATCTCCCTCTCCTTCGGCAACACTCCTCCTCCATCTCCTCCGCCGCTCATCAGAGGCCTCTCCTTCCCTGCACTACTGCCCATGACTCCTCCCTTTCGCGCGCCTCTCCTTCCCTGCCCTACTGCCCATGACTCCGTGCGCCATCTCCAAATCCCTCCAAACTATCACCATCTCCCTCACCGCTGTGGCAGCAGCAGCAATACTCGTCCTCTCCCACCCTCATCGCGCCCCCTTTGCCTTCATCTCCTCCTCCGCCATCCAATATGGCCCTTAACAAATTCCACCTTGATGAGGAGAGAAGGAGAAAGCCCTCAAAGCCCACCTCAAATCTAACCTGGAGGATGCGCATTTGCTCCACATTCTCATGGAGGTCAAGGCCAACCTGCGCATGCTTTCGAAAGCCATCGCCGCTATCGACCAGCTAATCCTGCTTGGGCCCAGTGACACCGACCATCCTCTCTGTCGTGCCTTTTTCTAGTACTATAATGGTGATATCGACGCCGTGAAGGAAGGGTTCGAGAGCCTTCATTCCATCCATCCCTTTATCGTTGAGGCGCACCACAGCTTGGTGCTAGCCACGGCCAAGAATAAAAAAGAATTGGATGGCATTTTGAGCAAGGTTAAGGAGACGAAGGAGAGATGCGCAGAGGAGAAGAGGATGGTTGAGCTAAGGGTTTTCGAGCTGGTGGCTATGCAGGTGGTACCGAGATACGACAACAATATATCGGGATTTGGCGAAGAAGGAACCGAGGGATTTCAGACCATTTCTACATCGAGGGGCCATATTTTATTGTGAAGGAAAAGGATGAGGCAGGGAAGCACTTCATAATGTACAGGTGGCTTATCCAGAGTTTGCATCCTTATGCCAATAAAGTTGTGATTGCAGATTTGGTAGAAGCCAGGAATAAAGGCAAAAGAGGGGGGGAAATAAATGGAAGGGTTGTGCTTGAGTTTAAAAAAAAAAATTGTGAAGCCAGCTGTAAAAGAAAAATGGCAGCCCACATCAGAAGGAGGAGGGAGGCATGGGCTTTAGGAAATAAAAAACAAAGAAAAAAAAAGAGTTGCTTCCAGAAAAATAAAAATAAAAACGTAAAAAAGGGATTTTTCTTTTTCCTTGTCCCAATTTTTCGTCCGATGGACCTATTGATTTCGCTGTTGTTATCCGCAGTTCCTCGAAGATAACAATAAAGACAGTAAATCTATGATCTCGTCGTGACCACCCACGGTGTTTCGAAGATAGTGATGAAAACGGTGGACCTATAATCTCACTGTGGTCATCTGTGGCTCCTCAAAGACGACGATGAAAATAGTGAATCCTCATCACATTCAAGTCAGTCTTCGAACTCACACCTAACTAACCTTCGAGCTCACATCTAAGTCAGCATTGTGGCTCGCACCCAGCTAGCTTTTGGGATCAAACCTAGCTAGCCTTCGAGTTGACATCTAACCAACCTTTGAGCTTACACTTAGTCAGCCTTCGAATTCACACCAAGCCAACTTTTGCGCTCGTATTTAGCCAACCTTCAGACTCACATCTCAGTCAGCCTTCTATCTTACATCTAGTCAGCGTTCAAGCTCACATCTAAACCAACCTTTAAGGTCACACTAAACTAACTTAGAGCTCGCACTCAAGTCGGCCTTCAAGCTCATATTCAGCTAGCCTTCGAGCTAGTATCCAAGAAAGCCTTCAAGCTCACACTCAACCAACCCTCAGTCTCGCATCCAACTAACCTTCGAGCTTGCATTAAGTCGGTCTTTGGGCTCGCACTTAAGTCAACCTTTGGGCTTATATCTAAACTAGCCATCAGGCTTGCATCAAAGTCAGCCCTTGGGCTCACAGTAAGCCAACCTTTGGGTTCGCGACCAAACCAGTCTTCAGGCTCTCACTTAGCCAACCTCTTAGTTCGCATCCCATCTAGATTTTGGGTTTGCATCTAAGCTAGCCTTCGAGCTCGAAATCAGCTAGCTTTTAGGCTTGCATCTAAGCAAGACTCGAGCTCACAATCAGCCTTCTGACTCGCACCAAACCAGTCTTTGACCTCGTGTCTTAGCCAACCCTCAAACTTGCATCCAACCAGCTTTCAGGCTTATACTAAGCTAGCCTTTGGGCTCACACTCAAGCCAACCTTTGGAGTCACACTAAGCCAACATTTGAGCTCACATGCAAACTAGTTATCGGGCTCACATCCAAGCCAGCTTTCTAAATCGTATTTAGCCAGCCTCCTATCTTAATCCAAACTAGCCTTTGAACTCGCATCTAAGCCAGTTCTCGTACTCGCACTCAGCCAATCTTTGTGCTTACATCTAAGCTAGCCTTCGGACTCGCACCCAACCAGCCTTTGGGCTCGCATCCGAGCTAACCTTCAAGCTCACACCCAAACTAGCCTTCATGCTCACATTCAGCCAGCCTTCGAGCTCGCATCTAAACTAGCTTTCGGACTCTTACCAACCAGCTTTTGAACTGGTATTCAGTCAACTTTCAAGTTTGCATTAAGGCCAGTCTTCAAACTCACATCCAGTTAGCCCTCAGGCTTACACTTCTAAGTCAACTTTTGAGCTCGCACTCAGCCAGCCCTCAAGTTCACATATTTAAGGCTAGGTCATAGGTTCACTTAAAATTATCATAAACAACCAAGAATCCTTAAATTAAACTATTTAACATAAATTAACTCAATCACATCAAAATTAAACTCAATTAAAGCAAATGGATAAAGGTCAAGTTGATTCAAATAGATATAAATTGATCAAACAAATGGACCAACACCCAAATTGAGTTAACCTAAACTCAAACTCAAACCTAATCATGGGTTAATTTAAAATCAACTTGAATTCAAATTAAATCCAATCTAGATTGAATTAAGCTCAAATCAAACCTTAATTAGGTTAAATCAAAGTCAAAATTGAACCAGAACCAGGCTAGGTTGAGCCTAAATTGAAACTAAGTTGAATTAAATTGACTTGGACTTGAGCCAAAGTCTAGTAGACCCACACTCTATAGAGGTCCAACACAAGGTCAAACGTGACTCAAGCTAAATGAAATCAAACTCAAAATTAAACCATATTAGTCTCGATGAAACTAATTAGAGTCAAATCGAGTCCCACTAGGAGTGCTAAAACTTCACAATACTTCAAGGGTATGAACAAAGGGTGGTGTTATCACCCTGATCTAAACCTAAATTAGTTTGAATAGAACTAAATAAGGTCGAACTAAGCCTCGTTAGCTGTGTTACAAAAACTTTTAGCAATACATCAAGCTAGTCAACCTTAAAAGTTATTGACGACGCATCTATCAAGCCAAGCCAACCCAAAAGCATTAACAATACTTCAAATCAAATTAAACTAAGATAGCTATGAAATCACTTAGTCAGTTAGCTGGAATGTCTTATTCAAAAGAAGTTAATCGCCAACACGCTCCAAGCTGTCAGCCACACTTCAAATCTATACCTAACTTTATAAGTTGTTGGTGATGCTACTAAATTAAAAAAGTTAATTACCAATACACTCCAAACTGTTAGTCATACTTTAAAGTTATACCTAACTCCATAAGTCAATTGTGATGCTACTAAACTAAAGAAGTTAATCATCAATACACTTAAAATCGTTGATCATGCTTCAAGCTAGTCAACCCTAAAAGCCGTTGACAACGCATCTTCCAAGCTAAACTAACCAAAAAACATTGTCAACGCTTCAAATCAAATCAAACTACAGTGGGCTTGAACTCACTTAGTCAATTAGGCACAACATCTTTTTCAAACAAAGTCAACTAGCAATACCCTCCAAGTTGTCAGTTATACTTCAAATCTGTACTCAACCTCCTAAGCTATTGGTGATGCTATTGAGTTAATGAAGACAACCAATAATATACTCAAAGCCGTTGGTCACATTTCAAAGCTAATCAACTCCACAAGTAGTTGATAATGTACCTTTCAAACTAGTCAACCCAATAAGTAATTGATGACGCAAACTTCAAGCTAGTCAATCTCACAAGCACTTGATGATACACCCTCAAAGCTAGTCAATCCCTTAAGTAATTGATAATGCACTCTTCAAACTAACCAACTCTATAAGCAGTTGACGATACACCATTCAAGATAGTCAATCCCACGAACAGTTGATGATGCACTTTTTAAGCTAGTCAATCCCACAAGCAGTTGACAATGTGCTCTTCAAACTAATCAACCCCAAAAGTAGTTGACAAAGCGATTCTGAAAACTATACCTAACCTTATAAACTGTTAGTGATGCTACCAAAAAAAATAAAGGAGTTATCACTTACACCTTATTAGTTATATAAATACTTCAAAAATCAAAAAAGTTATTGTCTACACCTTATTGGCTATGAAAATACTTCAAGGTCAATGGAGTTATTGTCAATGCCTCATTGGCCAATGAAAATACTCCAACCCAAATGAAATTATCACCAATGCTTTATTGGCTAATAAAAATACTTCAATCCATTTGAAGTTATCGCTCATGCTTAAAACTATTGAAAAACACTTCAAACTTCTCTCATTCCTTTTTACATCCCATCAAATGATGCTATCAATACCTGCCAAAGGCTGAGTCAATCTGAATCAGATGCCATATGGTCCAGTGTAGGGGAGTGGGGT
The DNA here is from genome assembly GCA_005019695.1 of Trichopus zeylanicus subsp. travancoricus. Lineage (NCBI taxonomy): Eukaryota > Viridiplantae > Streptophyta > Magnoliopsida > Dioscoreales > Dioscoreaceae > Trichopus > Trichopus zeylanicus. Next base: position 769,369 of record RXID01022275.1, on the reverse strand, counting down.
AGCAGCACATATTAAACCTTCTTCTCCACTTTTTTTTCTTTTTTTCTTTATTTCCTTTCATATTTTCTATAATTTCATATTAAAATTAGTTGTAAAGTGAGGGTATATCCTTACTTAAACCATGTATCCTTTCTTAAAATCAATCAAATATTTTCTTATTTTTTTAGTCTCTATTTTATTAGCTAGGTTTATTTCTTTAGGAGGATCTTGACAATAGTTGGGGTAATTAACAATAAAAATTTGCACCTGTTAAAAGTCAATATTCCTACAACACCTGATAACGTACTTCAAATCAAAATAAATTTTGATTTATAATTCGAGGTATTCCCGAGGTCTCCGCTATCCCGGACAGCTGAAATAGATCCCACAGTGTTCAAAGAAAGTCAACCTCTAACAAGCATCAAGCTATTGATAGCACTTCAAGCTTAACCAACCTAAGCTCCAAAGTTATTAGTAACACTTCAAATTCAATCGACAATAAGCTAAAGAGAGCATCAATTATCAAATAAAAAATGATCAGTATAACCCAAGGCTACTATACATTTCATAACGAACTAAAAGTAGGCTTGAACTCACTTAGTCAATTAACCAAACTCCATGTTTGAAGGAAGTCAACTAACAACAAATATAAAGTTGTCAATTACACTTCAAGCTCAATCAACACGAACTTAAAGTCATCGATGATGCTTCAAATCTAATTGATAATGAGCTAGAAAAGGTCATCAATTATTAAATCAAGAATGATTAATATAATGTAGGCTTGTTAATCATTCTCTCAATTTAAAAAACAAAAGAAGTCGACCAACAACAAGTAAAAAATCATTGATAATACATCAAATAATGGGATAAGTTGACATAAGCTAACGCAGTCAGCCATATCCTAAAATCAAGCAAAGTTATTAACATTCACTAAGGATCAAGTCAAGCACTCATCCAAGTCAAGTTTTCATTCGATCAAGTATACAGGAGCAGGATAGCGGTGAGTATCAAGCCCTATTCATGCTTTTTTATATTTCATATATTTATAATTGTGAATTTAAATTTAGTAAATTGTAAAGTAAGAATATGCACTTACTTAAGCTATGTAACCCTTTTTTTAAATCAATCAAATCATACTTTTCTTTTTTCGTCTCTATTTTATTAACTGGGTTTCTCATTTTAAGAGGTTCTTGATGATTATTAGGATAATTAACAATAGAGACTTGTACCTGTTAGAAGTCATATTCCCAGAATTCTTAATTGTACATTTGAGACCTACTTAATTTTTATTTGTTATTTCGAGATTACTTCTTAGGATTTTTAGCTTAGGGTTCTTAGCTATGTCAGATGGCAAATTATGTCTCCACAAATCTTAACATATCCAATGGGACTTGACTTTACCTCTAAGTGAAGAAAACCTAGTTAATATGATACAGATATTAATAAGGTAGAATTATAATTAAAAATTAATCAATTAGGTTTGCTTTTATAGAAAAAAAATATCAAATGATATCAACAAAGAGCATCCCCACTCCAACATGTACCATTATCTTGAGAGAAAAGTCAGTGGTTTATCTACCTTGGTTGATGATCACCACAAGAGCAACAGAAGTTTAAATTAAATTTCGAACCATCTTTGAGGTCATCTATGTTTGAGAAAAATTTTGTCATAATCAAATTTTAATTGAAATATAATTAAAATTTAGACTTTTAAGCTACTAAATTATAGTTCAAATATGGGTCTCAATCAAACTTAAATTGCATCTGAGCTTGGCAAAAAATTAAGCTCAAATCGGACCTGATTCATTGAGAAATTCAGGATTAACCTAGACTTAGTCTAAATGGATTGAGTAAGCTAGATATTTGGACCAAAACTACAACCAAAATTCATCCAAAATCTGGATTAAAATGAAAAATATAAAAATTTTAGAAATAAATTCTTGGATCAAATAAATTCTTGAGAGCTTCTTGACAGAATTTTCTTAGGAATAAGTCCCTAAAATTAGAATTTTGTGAAAAATAAAATCCTAAAATTATAAATTGACCTTCATAAAATTTAGAATTTGTAAATAAACCCCTTAAAAGATCAATAATTATAATTTGATCCTTACAAAATTTAGGGTTTGTAAATAAAACTTTAAAATCTTAACTTTTCGTGAACAAATTTCTCAAAAATTTTTATTCACGAATAAATCCAAATTTTATTAAAAACCCTTAAAAGTTTTAAAATTTTTTAAATAAATTTTTTTCTAAAAAATTCTTGAAATTCATAAAATTATAATTTAGTCTAATTTTTTAAAAAAATTATAAATAATCCCTCTACAAATTAAATATCTAAAATAAATATAATTTTTAAATTATTACCATCTATAACAAAAATTTTATCTATATTTATGTATAGGCTCATCCAATCACATTTATATTTATTTATCGCCCCATCTATGATTTAAAAATTCAAACCAAAGGAGATGATTTCAACTCATTTTTCTCTTTTCCCTATTCTGTTCTTCGGTTGCTTTACCCTGAAAGGGGATCCAAGCCTCTCCTCCGCCGAAGGCTGCCCGATCCCAACCCATACCTTTACCACCTCCTTGCTGGAATCTGAGCCTCGTCTGGACCCTAGCCCGTACCTATGCTACCTCCTTGCCAGAGTTTGAGCCTCGCCAAAACCCTAGCCCATACCTATGTCGCCCCTCCATCGAAATTTGAGCTCGCCGGAACCCTAGCCTCGCTGCCCACCTCTTCTAGCTCCGCCCGATCTCTGCCCTTCGCCGGCCACCTGACCCGCCCGCTCTGTGCTCCTCCGTGCCAACAACCCGATCCGAGCCTCCCTTGTCCATGCCCGGCGTTATGCACTCTGCGGCTCGCCTCTGTGAACTCCACTAGCCCTCCACTGCACCGCTGACCTTCGCCGACCATCGGCTCAACCCACTGCCCCACGATGGCCACTGATTCTCCCCGCATGATCTGTCACCGCCGATTCGAGCCCTGTGCACACGGTAGCCTATCGCCGCCATTCCGCCTTGCCTCGCTCCACCTTCATGCAGCCTCAACCTGCTCGCATCGCCCGCCACTCGAGCAAGGCCAGATCCGGCCATGAGATCGAGAGGAACGATCCAAGACTCGGCGCGGTTTTGAAGAAGAGGGATACGGGAGCATAGGCAAGAAGGGGGAAGAAGATTATATATATATATATATATAAAGAAAAGAAAAAATTATTGATAAAAAAAATTCAACTATAAGAGGGAGAGCGGGAGAAATTGAGCTGCCAAAAACTAATAATAATCAAATATAAGAATTCAAAAAAAAGCATAAGAGGTAAATTGGAGGAGAAGATTTAAGGGAAAGAGAAACTGACTCACCTTATACTTGCGGTAACCCATAGCTTTGCCTGTCTCTACAACGTCCACATTTATGCAATCATCATCCTCATGCTTTGTGACCACCTATGACTTTGTACATTCACAAATCAGTTTTCAGGTTTGTCAAAATCAGGTTAGTATTTGGGTCCACCGAATTCAAGCTAGCCTTTAGACCCACTAAAATCATGTCAGCCTTTCAATCGGTCGAAACCAAATCAGCTTTCAGTCTCACTAAAACTATAGGTCAATTTTCGAGTCTATTGAAATTATAAGCTAGCTTTTGAGTCTGCTAAAATCAGTCCAACCTTTGGACCTATCGAAATTAGATCAGCCTTCGGGTCCGTCAAAACTAGACCAGCCTTCGGACCCGTCAAAATCAAGCTAGTCTTCGAGCCCGCCGAACTAGGCTTACTAAAAATTAGGCCAACCCTCGAGCCTGTCAAAACTAGGCCAGTTTTTAAACTCACCAAAACTAGGCTAGTCTTTGAACCTACCGAAATCAAACTACCCTTCAAACTTGTCGAAACTAGGCTAACCTTGGAATCGCCAAAATTTAGCTAGCCTTTAGACATGTCAAAACTGCACCAGCCTTCAGGTCTGTCGAAACTAGGTCAATCTTCGGGCCAACTTTTGAGCCTACTAAAATTAGGCTAGCCTTCGAACCTGTCAAAATCAGGCCAGCTTTCGGACTCGCCGAAACTAGGCTAAGCTTCAAATCCACTAAAATCAAATCAACCTTTGGGCCTGCTAAAACTAGGCCAATCTTCGAGCTTGCCAAAACCAAACCAACTTTTGGTCCCGCCAAAATCAAGTCAGTCTCAGGATCTACTAACTCCAAGTCAGCCTTCAAGCCTATAGAAATTATAGGCCAGCATTCAAGCCTTCTGCAACAATATGCCAACCTTTGAGTCCGACAAAATTATAAGCCAACCTTTTGATCCGCCAAATCAAGTCAACACTTAGGTTCATAACTCTATGCTTACTTTTAAGCTCGCTCATCTCAATCAACTCTCAAACTCATACATCTAAGGCCAACTAACTACTCATCCAAAGTTATTATAATAGCCTAAGAGCTTTCAAATCAAATTGATTGATATAAAATAACTCAATCAAATCAAACTCAGTTAGAACGAATAAGCAAAACTATATTGACTCAGATGCCCCACCAATTGGCTCTCAAATTAATCAAACTGAACTGGACCCAAAATACAAACTATGTTAAACTAAATCAAATCAAGTTTGGGTTAAACCAAGTTCGATTAAACTCTAATTGGTTAAATCAAGTCAAATCAAACTCAAAGTCAAACCAGGACCAAGCTGATTCTAAACTGAAACCATGTTAACTTAAGCTTAATCTCACTTAGTCAGTCAACAACAATGTTTTATTTAAATAAAGTCAATTGATTACCCGCTTAAAGCTGTCGGTCATACTTCGAAGTAAGTCAACCCAAAAGCATTGGTAATACTTTAAATCAAACAAAACTAAAGTAGATTTGAACTTGCTTAGTCAATCAGCCACAATGCCTTATTCAAACGAAGACAACCAATAATAAGCTTATAGCCATTGATCAAACTTTGAAGCTAATTAATCCTAAAAACCATTAATGATGCATCTTCTACGTTAAGTCAACCCAAAAGCACTGACAATGCTTTAAATCAAACCGAACTAAGGTATACTTGAATTTACTTAGTCAATCAGCCATAATGTCTTGTTCAAAAAAAGTCAACCAATAACATGCTCAAAATTATTGACTACACTTCAAAGCTATAACTAACCTCATGCATTGGTGATACTACCAAATTAAAAAAGTTAATTGTCAATATACTCAAAGCCGTCGATCACACTTCAAATCTATACCCAACTCCATATGTTTGTGATACTACTAAATTAAAGAAGATAATTATTAACAAGCTCAAAGCTATTGGTCACACTTTAAAGCTATACCCAACCCTATACGTTGGTGATGCTACCAAATAAAAGAAGTTAATTGCTAACACGATCATAGCTATTGGTCACACTTCAAAGCTATACCAAACCCTATATATTGGTGATACTACCAAATCAAAGAAGTTAATTACCAATATGCTTAAAGTCATTGGTCACACTTCGAAGATAGTTAACCCTAAAGGCCATTGATGACACACCTTTCAAGCTAAGCTATGTCAAAAGCATTGGCAATGCTCTAAATTTAATCAAAAACACACCTAAGTGGCCATCAATTATCAAATCAAAACCAAACTATGATAGGCTTAAACTCTCTTAGTTAGTTAGCCAAACACCTTGCTCAAATAAAGTTATCATTTATACCTTATTGGCCATAGAAATACTTCAAAATAAGAAGTTATTGTTTACGCCTTATTAGCTATGAAAATACTTCAAACTAAGAAGTTATCACCTATATCTTATTGACTATGAAAATACTTCAAAAAGCCAACAAAGTTATCGCCTACACCTTATTGGCTAAAGAAAATACTTTAAATCATGAAGTTATCGTCAAAAGCTCAAAGCTACTGAAAACACTTTGCGCTAACCCTAACAAGCCGCTAGTAATGTCATCTAATGAAGTTATCATCAAAGTTCAAAGTTATTAGAAATACTTTAAACTCTACTCATCGTCTTTCATGTCCCCTTGGATGACACCATTAATCCAAATCATCAACATCTACCAATAATCAAATGAGAACCTACCCAAGCCATACTCTGCATGGTCTAGCACAAGAGAGTGGGACAGCAACAAACATCGAGTTTTTCCCGTTCCCTTTTTTATTTTATATTCAAATTTATTAAAATATAAAGTACGAGTATATCCTTACTTAAGCTATGTATCTTTTTTTTAAAAAATTAATTAAATTATGCTTCCTTCTTTTTTTGTGTCTCTATCTTTATTAGCTAAGTTTCCTATTTTAAAAGATTCCTAATAATCATCGAGGTAATTAGTAATAAGGGCTTACATTTGTTAGAAGTCATGTTCCCATAACACTTGATTATATATTCAAACCATCACTTTTTTTTAATTTGTTGCTTCAAGATTTCTTCTAGAGATTTTCATTATCCTGAGTAGTCAATTTTGGCACACACAATGGGACTTGACTTTCCCTCCAAGCATAGAAACCTAGGTAATATGATAGAGACATTAATAAGATAGAATCACTATTAAAAACTAACCAATTGTATTCCTTCTTGCAAAAGAAAGCATCCAATGATATCATCAAAGTGCACCATCATCCTAGGGTTTGGAACGGCTGTACGTCTACCTCAGTCGATGGTCACCACAAAAGCAACTGAAATTCAAATCAAGTTTAGAACCATTTGTGAGGCTATTCAGTTCAAGAGATCACCTACTACCTTATCGATTGAAGTTATAGTCATGCAAGATCAGCTCGTTTCTCACCTTCCATCTAGAGAAAAAAAGTCTCAATGTCATCATTCCAAATAAGAAAGTTCAATCTAATGAAGAGTCAAAAGCTGAGCCTAAACTAGTAAGGGCATCAGTCTTCTAGAGATGAGGCCTAAAATAAGGCTCACTTTTTGATCGCCTTCACCCAACTCTTGACAAAGGGCAACCAAAAGTAAGTCCGAACAACCAAAAGTAAGTCCGAACATGTGCACAAAAAAAGAAAAATTCATACTGACCATCACAAGCAAAGGGAAAACTACTGGTCTTTTCAGTCGACTTAGAAAGCCTGCCCCTAGAATGAAGATGGTCATTACCATTCCCACCTTTAACTCTTTCACTCCATTAAGTGGTCCAGAGAAGAATAAAAGTAAGTTAGAGGGGGCACAGTCCTATCTCAAGACTATGGTAAAAAGATGGATAACTAAACCAAATGACAAGAGTCACTATATAGCTATAACCTAACATGAGACTCCTAAAAAGAAGACCATCCATACTGTCTGAGTCATTTCTTATCATAACTCTAGAAAGGACCACGAGCCCATGCCACAATAAACCAAATGCAAAAAGAAGATTGTATGAACAAGGCTTACTAATAAGGAGGAAAGGGCCCTTGTGAGGCAATCCTTACTACCACACCAAAAAGAAGGTGTAACTACTTGTTCTATAAGCAAACTCTTGAATGAGGTCAGCTTATGGGAGAAGTCAACCTCAACACAAAACACATCAAGACAAGACCTAATCCTCAAGACATAGACCATCATATTCTAAAAGAAGCTTTGGTCATAATTGAAAGCTCTAATGAGGAAATGACTATAGAAGCATTGTGGGAACAACTGAGATAACAAGGAAAAGCAAAAGATGAAGCTCAGAAGAAGATCATGAAATTGATGGAGATGATGATACAAATGAGACAAAAGCTCAACAAGTTGGTGCAATCTCAATAATCATCTTAGGAATCTGTAGAAGTGGTAGAAGGCACGCCCCTCATAGGTGAAATCCTTAAAAATATAGATCCTTCAAAAGCACCTCCTCCACCAATAAGGGATACCCAATCCTCCATCTTAGGAATTCCTACCAATATGGAGCTATCAATGTACATTCAACAGCAAGTGCAATGAATGGTGGCTATAAAATTGAGACAAGGGAATGACACAAGTATGATAAATAATGCAGATAAATCATACCCTAATCATCATAACCAAGTACCATATCCTAAAGGCTATATAGTATCTAAGTTCAAATAATTTAATGACATTGGTAATCCTGAGCAACACATAGCTTGTTTTGTGACTCTATGTGGGAACTCAAGTAATAGCCATTTATTATTATTCTGTCAATTTTTAACAAGCTTAACTGAGGTGGCATTTGAGTAGTATGCTAGTTTCAAACTAGAGTCCATACAAACTTGGTTGCAAATGAAAAAAGCTTTTCAAATTAGATTTGGGGGAGTCAGCAATAAGGTGACCATTGAGGACCTTGTCTCAATACTAAAATGTGACAATGAATCAATTTTGGAATACACCACACAATGGAGAAATCTCAATATTAGGCATGAATAATCCATAAGCCAATTTGAAGCTTGTAAATCTAGTCCTTGGTAATATAACAAGAAATTGGATGGCATCCTATCTATGTTCTTCTTCTATTTATACTTTCTAAGACTTTATTGCACAGGTCAAGAAGTTGAAGAGGATTAGTCCCCCAACCTTACCTAGTCCACAAAATCCCAAACTAAAAAAAGATAAAAACAAAGCGAGGAGAGCCCTCTAAACATGTGATGGCAGCATTTGCAACCAATGAACACAAGGAGCCTACAAACTGCACCACAAGTATAGGTAACCCTCAGAAACTATCAATTCTTGGAAGAGATGGGAAAGTAGAACCATCCAATAATTTTCAACAAAAGCACTGGAAAAAAAAATACTCTTTTAAGAAAGAGAGGGTGGGTAAAATCTTCTAAGATGTCCTAAAATTAGGCCTCTAATTACCAAAATGCAAAGCCAAATGAAGCCAATAAAAAAGATCATCCAAACTATTGTCCTTATCATAGAGTCTTAGGTCATACTATTGAAGACTATTATATATTCGAGGATTGGATCGAAAGGCAATACCAAGAGGGCGAGCTAACTCTCTCGAAGTTAGCTTTATTCGAAATGCCTATTAAATACATCAATATCATCACTATGTTTGAGACACATGAATTGCTTACTAAATTCCTCTTCATGGAAGAAACATAGCATACACCCTAGTAGGAGCACTTGTGGGAGATCTATCTCTAAAAGGCTGAAGAAGCTGATAAAGAAAATGATTAAAAATCCTAAAAATTCTGGGATGGTGATAAGAAAAAGTTTGTTAGAACAAGCTCCCCCACCTACAAAAAACATCAAAAAGAAAAAGAATAGAAGAAAGAAGAAGAAGAAGAAGAAGAAGAAGAAGAAGAAGCTAGTTCAGCAGGTTGAATATGATGTCAAAAAATCAATCATTCAATAATACATCAATATCCTAGAGGAATACATCCAAAGAGAAAAAAGTCAAGTAACTCTTGAGAAATTCTTCTCTAACAAACTCAGAGCTCTACTAGAGGACCTTGATGCAGGAGATGAAAAAAGGGAACTCCCAGTAGCAATGTGCTCAGCTATATTTACTATCAGAGGTTCATAACCAAGTTGGTCCCTGCCCCATCATGTCAATAATGATGAAATTTAGGGCACAATGTGAGAAAAAGTGAATAGAATAATTGAAAATATTACTGATGAAATGAAAATTTTCACAGGTCCCCCTAAGGACTACTCTTGAGATGACTATCTTGAAGAGTGGTTTGCCCGTGAATATGATTATAGCATCCTCAAACTATAGTTAGATATTGTGAAAAAACTAGCTATGACTAACATGAAGTTTGTCAAGGGGCAAATACAAATGCTGAACAGACACATGCAGGTTATGGCTACCCACATGGAAAGCATATCAAACATGACTACCATGTTATGTGAGAAAGTTGAGAAGATAAAAAAGGTGCTAGCAAAGAAAGTAAAGCAATACAATAAACCCTATAAAAATGGGGGAGAATCACCTACCAATCCTGCCCAAAATCAAAATGATCATGCATGCCAACTACTCTAGAGGTGGGTCAAGAAAGCCAAACACTATCAAAGAAAATTATTTGAGTTCATTGTCTCTTGTTGCATGGTGACTCACACATCCAAAGTAAACACTAATGAGTAACCATCTCAATTACCATCAAGTGATCTAGCAGTAGATGGTTAACCTATTAGATTTGGTGCAGTCCCAGTCCTAGAACTTATGGAAGGGTGTCCCCTACCAACTTTAGATGAATTATATATATAAGACATGAATATTGAATATAATCTATGTTTGAGTCAAAACTACTCTATGGCCACTTCAGGAGGCCCTACATTAGCAAGCACTAAAAGAAGAAGTAGGCATTCGGGATTGAATTAAGCTAGCTAATGTTGGAGCCCACTCAACTCCTGTGTTGAGCCAATCCAACTATCCACAAAACAAGTGCCCTAAATACAATATCCTAAAGAAGGTCATGCTAGCTGATGAAATAAAAGAATTCATCTAAAGAGTCTCTAAAATCTCTTTATAAGGAGGTCTCATATGCCCAATTTTTGATATTGAATGGGACAATTATCATCAGGTCACATCTTCTGAAGACATCTAGAAGACTACCATATGAGGGCAAGGATCCACCACCTCTTGTCACGTGATCAACCTTTGTAGTGACTCTAAGGATTATTGGTCTCATTATGCTAAAATTCAACTAAGGAATGCAAACCAAATACAACTTAGAGGTGGTAAAGTGCTACCCCCAAGACAAGCTCTAGTACCTAGGGATAAGAACATTCCCGGAGACAAGGATAAAGAAATTTAGATAATTGAGGATGTCAAGCCTTCGCAAGCTGAACCTACACTAGAATATAACATAGTGGCTTATCTCAAGAAGATCCCTGCTATGCTAAGTATCTTTGATGCCCTAATGATATCACAAGAACTTAGGGGCATGTTAGTGCATAACTTGCAAAACATAATTGATTACCAGGCATACTTTGCTGAAGAGAAAATAAAGGAGTCTTTATACACTCATTAGACTTTTGCCATTACTTTCACAAATGACAATCTATTACCAGAAACAACATACCATAATAAGCCACTATATGTTACTGCGAGCAGTGATAGGATCAAAATCAATCACATTCTCATTGATTCAAGCTCTTCAGTCAATTTGATGGCTCTCCACACATTAAGAACCTTAGCTCTGGACATATGCCACTTATCATCTGAAATTATAACCATCTAAGGTTTAATCAAAATAATTAAAGAGCTCTTGGAGCTATAATCATATCTCTGAAAATAGGTAAATTGATGACTGACACCAAGTTCTATGTAATCAACAGATACATCCTACAAAGTATTAAGGAGACCATGGTTATATGAAAACTAGGTGGTGCCATCAACTCTACATCAATATCTCAAATACTTTAAGGATGGTGATGAATACTAATTGATTGAAATTATCAGCCAATAGTCATGCCTAAATATTTTTTAGAACTACTTTACCATATAATCAAGAAATTTGGCTATAAATTTCAACAAACAAAAAAAAAGAAAGTGATTTCTTTTTTTCAAAAATCTATGGGATCCACCCCAAGGGAATGCTTATATTCCGAGAAAAGGAAATAAGCATTCCCAAACAATAGGTTGTATTGCTTCAAGCATCCATACATACCTTATGGCCACCATTGGACCTCTATCTGATAATGAGGATGATCAAATATTCTAAATGCTTTCTGACACAAAAACTATGTGCATCAAGCCAGTCATGGATCTACAAACACCACAAGAAGGCAAAGCTCTAGGAAAATCTTTATCAAAACCTGAAAGCAGGGGGCATGATGCAACTAAAATGAAAAAAAAGGAACCTTTGTTAAGTTCTATTCAATATGACAAACCATTTGGTGAAGAGATAATCCTTAAATGAAAAGAAGCTTCATCAAAACTTGAAGATGGGGGATAATCCACAATCGATGAGCTAATGAAAATCAATCTAGGTTTAGAGGAGGACCCTAGGCCAACCTTTATCAACACACAACTCTCAGAGGAAAACCAAGCCCAACTCAAAGCTGTGCACAAGAAATATATTGACTACTTTGCATGGAGCTATGAAGAAATTCCTAGACTAGACCCTAAAGTCACACTCCATAAACTTGCTATCAATCATGAAGTTTCACTTGTTAAAAAAGAACCAAAGAAGATCAAACTTGATCTAGAAGAAAAGGTGATAGAAGAAACAAAGAAACTAATCAAAGTGAGCTTCATCAAGGAAGAGAAATACCCAGATTGGGTAGCAAGTACTGTGTCAGTCAATAAGAAGAATGATTAAATCCTCATTTGTGTAGACTATAGGGACTTGATTAAAATTTGTCCAAAAGATAATTTTTTTATTACCAATATAGAAATCATGATTGATAATATGGCCGATTTTAAACAATTCTCTTTTATGGATGGTTTTTCAAGGTACAACTAAATCAAGATGGATCCTAATGATACCTTTTGGGCTTCAAAATGTGAATGCCACTTATCAAAGGGCCATGACTTGAATCTTCGATAGCCTTATACATCAACTAGTGGAATCCTATGTCAATGATTTGGTAGTCAAAACTAAAGTCAAACACAAGCACATCTAATAACTAAAAGTCATTTTCGACTGTCTTACAAAATATAACCAAAAGATGAACCCTATGAAATGTGCCTTCGGGGTCTCATTAGGAAAATTTCTTGGCTTCATTGTCAGACATCAAGGATTGAAATCGATCTATCTAAGATCAAATCCATCTTAGATATGCCACCACCCAACCACTTAAAATAGTTGAGGCCATTCCAAGGTTGACTCTCATACATAAGGAGATTCATTTCGAACCTCTCCAGAAAATACAAACTCTTTTCTAAATTAATAAAAAAAGTGTACTCTTTTTATTTGGGATCAAGAATGTCAACAAATCTTTAAAGAAATTAAGCAATATCTCTTAAAGTTACAAATCTTGGCAGCACCCATGCCTAATAGACCCTTAATCGTCTACATGGCTACAATAGAAGGGCCCCTAGTGGCACTTCAAGTCCAAAATAATGAGGAAAAAAAATAAAATGCATTCTACTATTTGAGTAGAATGCTTGTGGGGGCACAAAATAATTGCTCTCCCAAAGAAAAGCATTGTCTACCACTTATATTTGTAGTTAAGAAACTCCAATGTTATTTACTTTCTCATCAAGTCATTTGAAAATCAAGAGTTAATCCCATAAAATAATTAATGATTAGGCTTATACTCACTGAAAGGCAAGTAAAATGGACTTTAATTCTCATGGAGTATAATATCCAGTTCACTTCTCAAAATATAGTTAAAGGATAAGCTCTTGCCAATTTTCTCATAACTTGCCTAGTGTCAAATAACTATCTACTGAGTTATGAACTCCCTGATGAATAAATCCTTTTTGTCGAAGAGTAACCCTATTTGAAAATATACTTTGATGGGATATTATCCATCAAATCAAGAATCAAGCCGAAGCTTTCATAAATTAAAATAAGTATTGGACTAGTATTTTGCACCCCAAATGGAGGCATTTTACTATGCTCATATTCCCTCTCAAAATCATGTATGAACAATGAGACTGAATAAGAAGTCTTGATTGCCAGACTACACATGACCCTTAATATATGGATATCACAACTACATATTTTTGATGACTCATAATTGGCAATTAGTCAATTGGAAAGTGGGTTCAAAATTCACAAATTTGAGCTACTAAGATACTATAAAAAGTCTCAAGAACTCATAGGAAAAATCTCATATATTCAAATAATTAAAGTCTCCAATCCATCAATATGGAAGTTGATTTCTAGCTAAGTTAACCAAGACACCAGCTGATTCTGACTAAGGAGAGATTCTAATTACAGTCTGTAGCAAATAGATAATAAGTTCAGTCTTCGACATCAAGTACAAGAAGATTGAATCCAAAGTGATAGAGAAAGTAATATATTGGAGAAAACTATTTATAGAATACCTCAAAACAGAGAACTCCTAGAAAATAAATTGGCATAGATGCAACTTAAGAAGAGGGTTGTACATTTTCTGCTTATTAATGGCACCCTTTATATAAGATCTTTTGATCAACTACTTGAGCATTGTCTTTCAGACAAAAAGGCAAGAGAAGTCATGTATGGAGTGCACTCTAGAGTTTACGGAGCTCATCAATCAAGTCTAAAAATAATGATAAAAATCAAGCATATGGTTACTATTAGGCCATAATGATAAGAGATTACATTGAATATACAAGAAAATATCACCTATGTCAAATTCACAGTGACTTCATTCATCAATACCCAAATCCTTTACATCTAATAGTATACTCATGGTCATTTGGGATGTAAGATATGGATATAATTGACCTAATTGAGCTGTCTTCTTCTAGAGATCACTGCTTAATATTAGTAGCAATTGGTTATTTCTCTCAATGGACAAAGACAATCCTATTGAAAGAGATAAAAGTGAATACTATTATCCATTTCTTTTACAAAAAACATCCTACACAGATTCGGCATTTTCTAAAGGATCATTTCTAATAATGGATTATCCTTTAGAAATTTCAAGGTAGGACGATTCACATATTATTACAACATAGATTAGAAATATTCATCTATCTATAATACAAGGGTGGTGAATAGCTTCACTAACCATTCAACAAAATTCTCTCCAAAATACTAAATAAAGTCATTGCTAGAAATAAAAGAGACTATCACCAAAAATTTTATGAGGTATTGTTGGATTATTGCACCATATATCGAACCCCCTACAAAATCAACATCGTATGCATTGGTATTTGGGACTAAGATAGTCCTACTATTTGAGTACAAATTTTCTCTCTAAGAATTACATTGCAAGAGAAAATCACAAAAAAAGATAATGAGGAAAATGATAGTAATAGATTTTTTCTTTTATATTCAATGTCAACTATGTGACAACCTCGAATCGTTGTCAACAAACTTTATAAAATTATGTAAAAAGTTAAACAAACTTGACAACCTAACAAAGAACTTTTATGCTACTTAGTAATTTTCCAATTAACTTATACTTTTTTGGTTCATTAGTAGAAAGCCAATGATTATATGGGTCTTTATGGGATAGTTTTTCTATTGTATTAAAAAAAATTCATTCCAATATTTCCAAAAAATTGATAGATTAGGTTGGTATGTAAAAGATATTTTTCCATCAGTTGGACATGTATAAAAAAATTTTGTGACATTTCATTTCGTACAACATTTCAAATTGATCATTTTTTATATATTTCAATGGATGATTATGTGATTTATAATCAAAAAAATTTACAAGAGATTATTTATATATTAAATAAGTTTTTCTTTTTTATCTTTGTTAGGCCTTCCCAATTGCCAATTATATTGATGAGTATCAAGATAAAAATCTTTGTAAATTGGGCTATCTTTTGTGCCTAATATAACTCATTTACCAATATAATCGAGGTTTGTATATTCTTGTCCAAAATTAGGAAAAGCTAAGTTTATAAATAGATCTCTTGATGTTTCTAGATTATCTACAAATGGAATAAGGAGCTAATTTTGAATTCTGATTAAATCACTCTTAATTATTGGTTCTTGCCCATTTTCCAAATGCAGCAAATATTTGCCAAACTTTAGTTGTATTTTGCTTGCATGTTAATTATTAATTTTAATATTTTTGACATGAGACCATGCATAAAATTTTGACAATATCAATAAAATTATTTCTTCACGAGTTGTTTTAGGTATAACAAGTAAAACTTGTCAATAACCACTATCAAAAATAATTAATTTTCTACCAAATAAAATTATATGACATAATATAGTCTCCAATGATTCTAAAGTTTTTTATATATGGCTTCATCGAAGATTATAATTGATGCATTTTTTAAGTAATTTAATTATAGAACTTTGTTTATTTACTACATATTCAATTTTATCCAATTTAGTTAAAGTAATTATAATCCTAGAATGTGTTGTTCAGCCTCCAAGGAAAATTCCGGCACCAACACCTGATGAAGCAATTCCTATTGCAATTGAACCTCGTGTTCTTATTCTAGTTAAAATTGCATGATACACAAATATTTTGCCAAATTCTCTAGGAACATTTACGAAAAAAATGTCATTCCTTTTTTCTATAGCATCCATAATAACATCAAAATTTTGCTTCTGATCTAGATTTAATTTTCAAATTATTGCTATATTTTCAATGGCAATTGGGACAATTAATTCATTTCTATGGTTGTGTAGATAGTTTATTATTTCATCATATTCTATATTCTTTTTGATAAGTCAAAATCCACATTATCTTTTTGTATCAATTGGAGGTACTGTTGAATTTCAAATCAAACACCATCCATTACATATATCGAATTTTGTTGTCTTTCCTTCTTGAAATATTTGAATATATTACCATAAAATTCTTCCCACAATGGTCTAGTGTTTGTAGGTGAGGAAAAAATTGACTATATAGCAAATAAATATCTCAAGGAAGATATCATCTAGGAAATACTTCCTTTTCTTAAAGAATCACTAATGAATGTATCATTTTCACATAAACCAAAATATATATCACAATTATACAGATTTTCAAATGAGATAATTTTCTTTAGGGACTTAATAATAAATGTAGTAAGTATCATTCAGCTTCTTAGAATTAACACTTACTATTTTACCAATACACGTTGGAGCGATTTTTTTCAATTTTTTTCCTTCAAATTCTATGCATAATATTCAAGAAATTTACGACAATAATATTATCAAGTATTTTCATCTTTTATATTTTCTGAGAAGTATGTAGTTAGCCTTATTTTTGAATAATTATTATTTTTCAACAATGTCTACTAAACTTTAGTCTTCATGAAAATTTACACTATGTATTTTAGGTAAATGTAATTATAAAATTTAAACAAATGGTCAAGTTACATGTAAACTAAAATCATAAATTTGGCATGCAACTTCTAGAGGTAAAATCCATCATGCATCTTAATATTATTTTATTTGATCCATTACTTCTATATAACATTCCTTTATGTTATCTGTGTTTGTAGTAAATGCAATATGATCATGAGTTATAAATATTCCTATACAAATATTTAATTGATTTAATTGATGAGCATATTTAACATTAATATGAAATTTATAATGCATAAAATAAGTACGAATTATATGGAACAACACTATGATTATCGAAGATTCCTAGTATAAACATATAATTCATTATTTTGATGTCTATATATTGGATAAGAATAAAATCTTTGAATGATTTTATTACAAAAATAATCATGGATATTTATGTTTGTACATATTTTTAACAATGAAATTTTTACCTTTCTTTTTCTTCTTTATATCACAAGATATGTGGTCATGTGTTGTTTTACTCGTGAATATAATATTAGATATTCATTTGGGTTTGGGATTTTAATAGAAACAAAGTTATCATATTCATCAATAAGTATTTTATCCGTAAATCTTATTATAACTAACATATGTGCATGCGGCAAATCTCATTTTTGAAATTCAACTACATCTACATGAGCAATTATATTGCCAAACATTTTTTTTCATAAGTTGATTTTCTGGATCTTCTAATTTAACACAAAAGATATGTGATAATAGATATGGACGACTTTACGATAATTTACCACGTTATAAATTTTAGTCCAATGTGGATTACAAATCAAGTTTCCTAAATTTTCATACAATAACAATGGCATCAAGACATTTTTTTTTTCCATGTCATTAGGATCACCAACAAAGGTTGTTGACAAAATAATTCTTTTCCTAACATTGGAGCTCTACTTTGACCACCAATTATGTTATTAACTATACCTTAATATAATTCCGCAAGTAATTTTTTTATTCTAGTGAATATAATTTAACCTTAATGTTTTGATTTTATTATACATTCAACTAAATATTGTTGAAAAAGTTATATCTCATATTAGAACAAGCGATTTTACAATTTCATGCAATTGTAATTTGAAATAGTGATATTCAAGCAACATGATACTGTTATTTTATTGTTAATTTTTTTACCACAAAAATTTGTTAATGTTGTGAAACTTGTTTTCATACCAACTGCTTTCACCAAAAAAGGGATAAGTTAAAAGGATAATAACATCTAAAATAAAACTGAATATGATGTTATTATCATATCCATGTACAATAATGATGCATTTATGATCATATTGTTTCTCTGTGAAGTATGTTTTCATACCAACTGCTTTCACCATAAGGTGTATGTTACTATCATATCCATGTAGAATAATGATGCATTTACAATTGGATTGTTTTTTGACCAAACACTAGTAACATAAAAGACATTATATAATATTTAGCCAATCGGAACAAAGTACAAAATTGAGTCGGTATGTGAAAACGCATGCAAAAGTTAATCATAGGGGTTAACAGACAAATTATTTATTAGTGTAACATCCTCTTGCAATGTTGGAATAATTGCCAAATAGTCACAATAGTCACAAAAAACATAAGACGTAACCACTGAAGTACGACACTGCCACAAATGTCTTAGATTCCTCCCACATGGTTTCAACAATGGAGTCCCTCAATTCAAGCCATTGTCTGCTCTTGTCTCCTTGTTCCCTTTGGATTGTAGGCATGCCTAGTGGCCCATAATAAGAGAACAGGGACAGGCTTGAACAACCCTGTTGTCGTTATTGCAAGGAAAAACAAATGGACAACAGCATATTCACAGCCTGATCAATTTAGCCACATTTAATCTGCTGAAAAATGATAGCATTGCACCAAAGTAGTTTAACTATAGAAAACAAAGACCTACAAACAATAAACAGTGCACCATACATCAGATTCACCATAGCTGTAAGTGCCTGTATACAAAGGAATTCAGTTGATTTACCTGATAAGCTGATACCTTTAAAAGTAAAGGCTTACATAATCAATAATCAGCAACTGAATATAAGTGTCCCTGTTGCCAAAAGCTTGACCCTTCAAATGAAATAGTAAGATCAGTTTTGCACCACAAAGACAGGGTATATAGGAAAATGTATACCCTATGCCAATTTATAACATCTCATTGATAACAATCAACATATAGGGCAATAATTGAATAGAGAAAATGATGACAATGAGTTTGAATTATGCAGATTCTGAAGACCACCACCACTTGCAAGATCTAGAAGAGCCAACACCTTAATTTATAATATGGAGTATGTGACTTTTACAAATGGATAAGGAAAAAGAAATTGAGAACAAAGGAAAAAAAATAACTATTTACAATTTTGTACCTAGGTATCATGATTATTTGTGAGAGCCTCCAAGTGTAAATGCAGGAATCCCTGGTAACATGAAATCTTTTGCTGGGGAGGCTAATGAATACTGTAGCATACAAATTTCACATCCAGATTGGAGGAGTATATACCCAACATGGCAAGACAGGCAACTGCACAGGAAAACAATCATGTTACTTCACTCCTAGATGCCAATGTCGCCCAGTTGATCTGAACATGCATCCTTCATCCACCAATTGAAACCATTCATATCATCTCAACTGGGGACCATCATCTTCATAGATGGAGACACAGGAATCAGCAGCACCAGCTGCAAGTAGTACTCTGTAAGGATGGAACGTGAGGCAGCTGACAGAGCCTATTCTTTGAGCCATGAAAGTGTAGGAATATCTGATGGTGCTTAGTTGTTCCCCTTCCAAACTAAAGACCTTCACATACTGCTTCGCCGAGCCACTTGCAATAACTGGGGCATGACGATGAACAGCTAAGGCAGTAAGCGAACCCCTATGGGCATTAATTGTGAGGTAAGACTCAGTGTTATTCCTCACATCCAAAAATTGTATGTCCCCAGCTTGAGATGCACTCACAATCTGCAGCACAACAAAGCAAACAAAGATTACCTGATATATTTGTCTTCGGAATATATTTTTACAAGCTGGTTGAAAGATCAAAGGCATTAGTCAAAAGTGCATTGAGTTATTGATCTTAGGAAGACAATGCACATTTGCAACTGAAACAGATTGAAGAAACAAAACATATTGCCTGTTATTGAAACCATCACATATTCATCTGAACTACCAGTCTCGAATTTAACCTTCAAACCATAAGCCTTCCTGACACAAACATACATGGTCCATCTTAATTTGTTCATGGATCTTTAGACATTTAGATCCAAACCACTTTAAATGGTTTAACCAGAAGACTCAAATTCAACAAAATTACTTCAAAACTCAATTATTTGCTTTAGTTTAAAAAATGTGCAAAAGAAAAAAGTGAAATACAAAAAAGAAGAAAAAAATAACAATGCATCTACATGTGGGAGGGAGGTAGCATTTGACTGGCTTGATCATGTCACCTTGAAATTAACATAATAAATGTTATGAACTATGTATAAGTGATAAGAGTATAATGCTACATTTTCTGTTCAACAGGCACCTACATAGTCATCCACCTTACACCATTCATTTCATTCGCATATACACCCTTTGTGCTTTAAAAATCATTTCACCTAACAATGTCCATGGATAGAGTGAAATAGAAATGCATAATTCAAATTCAATAAGTTAAAAAGTATTCCGCAAAAGGTCTGACTGCTTGCCCACAACCAACCATGCTCCCTAGACTATAATTTAAATTTAATAAGCTGAAAAAAAATATACATATTAGGTTAGCTAGCTAATGAAACATTACCTTAGCTGGCTCTAACCCTGGTTGAAAGCCAATCCCAACAACTCTTTCTGGCCTACTATGTGGCCTTGTTGCACATACAAGCCTACAACACCACCATTACAATGTCACAAAGCGCAAGGTTGAGACAATGCAATCTCTTATTGCATAGTCTAACAAAACCTACGAACTGTTTACATGTCATGATCAACGATATCAACCAGACATGCTTCTTCAAAGGAGAAGTTATTAAAAGAGATTGGACAAGAAGTCAGAGGTTACTTACATCTCAGGAGTGCGAATGTCGAACAATCTAACAGATCCATCCATGAAACCAGCAGCAAACTGACCTCCATGGACTTGAGAAGCTGACTACACAAGTGCAAAAGATACAATAATTATGTATTATATGTGACAAGAGAATGAACTTTCTAGGCTAAATTCAACAAAAACCAATTTAAGAAAAAAAGTGAACACCATTGTGTCAACTATATCCAGTTTATGTAGAACAAATACATGAATGACCAAATCAGTATCAACAATTTTTTAAACTACACCTCAATTATATAAAGATCATAAATTAGAGCTATCAAAGGGCAAGCTCGCCTGGCACCCCGCCCAAACTAGGGCTTACCATGTAAGTGTTAAGGACTAGACCTTTATTTTGGCAAAATAGATAGGACTGAGTCCAAGCTCTGACCAGCCAGAAGATATTCATAGAAATTGCATGGGCCAACTCTAGGTTAAAGCCTGAACTAAAAAGAATTCAGTTCACACTCAAGCCAACGCAAGCCTCATCTTTACCCAGCTACTTTACAGCTCAATATATACTTGTGCCATCTAAACAAATGCAACCATAAATTTCTCTCCTGCTGGTCAATACAAAAATAAGATATACAAAGAAACACCCAAAAACCATGGTTTTTTGTAAGACATTGTATAAATTGTGCATGCAGAATTTCCGTGTCATTCATCTTATGTGCCATTTAGGGAGGATGACAACCATCAAAACAGCCAGTTTAGCACCCATTCAAGTGAAAAGACGTTGATTTACTAGAACTAGGTCCATAACATCATACATAATTTACCATATGAAGGCTATGTGTCCAAACATAACTTTAAAGTGGACAAGACTTCCGTTTTGCAGTTCAACTAGATTAATACCAATGTGGATCAAAATGATCAACATATCTCTCCCTTGTTGATTCTGAGACACATAACAGAGAATTTAGTGTTCTCACCATTCTACAAAGATTTTGGGTGCACCTGACAATCTGTGTGGTATCAAAATCTTGGCATCCAACAAAAAATCAACAATACCACTGTTTATTTTAATAATTACTAATTGAGGCTATAAGTAGCTGATTGTTGACATAGAACTTTTCTAAATTAAGCATTCAATTGCAATGTTCCATAATTGGTTTTCCAATGTCAAGACTCCACAGAGTGTTCCTTGGCATCCTTGTTGCATGAACTTAAAACATACAAATATTCCAAATCAATTTCCATGATTTCCATTGACCAGTTCATCCAACGCAACTACTCCTTGACATGAAATGAAAGTATCCCATAATGCTGCCACAATCATCAAAGAGCCCTCCCTAGGAAATTAGTCTAAGCATGCTTCATCGACTTCCATTGCCATCCTCACCAATGCCACTAGATTACTGCTGGAAATAAGTCTATTTCCAGCAGAGTTTTAACAGAAGATCTAGAAATATAAAAGGGAAGTTTTTTCCAGCCCAAAGCTTATATTGCTGCATAGACTGCTGACACCAAAAAATCCCCAAGATGATGTCATATTTCATTTTAATTGGCAACTCGTTGTCAAAACCAAGCTTCAACTGGAGGTCTATCCTTATGCTATAATTCAGACTGGAAATGATATAGCGGGAAATGGAGTTTTTGTAGTAACATGGCAATAAAAGGTACAACTTCAACAATAAAACGAAACATGGCTTTCTAAGAAACATAAATATTGGCCACAACAAATTATCCAGAGCAATAAACTTAATGCTCACCAGGGCTGAGACAGTACTGTCAGACAATGATGGTATTGAGCCAACTAGCTGTTCTTTGTCCAGATCCCAAAGCAGTATAGATGGCATATCACCAGAAGCATACTGTTCATAAATGGGAGAAAAGGGATGTAAAAACCTCATACAGCATGAGAAATGAATGCAGGGGAGAGGGTTATTCATGCAACACAAGAACAGTGAGAAGCTCTACCAAGTAACCAGATTGCTGCTGCCAGTCCACGACTGTGTTCCAATTGCGGACACCAGATCTGTTACCTTGGACAGCAGAAAATGCAGTTACAAGCTTTTGCTTACCCTTAAGAGTGAAATCTTTCCATATTCGAACATTTCCATCACCTGAGTCATGAGTAAATAACTAATTAGAAAAGAAAAAAAAAAATGAAAGCAAGCAATTGCTACCAATAAAAACAAACCAAAAATATACCAGAAAAGCATCTTACATGAAGCAGCCAGAAGCAAGCTATCATCGAGCTCATTTACAAGACAGAGCTTTGAAATTCCTCTATCAGTAAAATCATGATTGTCAAAACTATTCAGTGGTGTAGCCTCCTCATAGTTCCATACCCTATGAAATGACACAAATCTTCAGCAATTCCAAAATTTCAAGATAAAAAGCATCGAGGAAGCAGTTTGTCAGAGATTGCCATGAAGACCAGTTTGCCTATTTTGGGAAAAAGTATATCCATAGATATAAAAAATAAAAAATACAAGGAAAAAAGCATCCACATTGACAGGATGGTTATAATATTTCAATCACACAAGGCAGCAGTCAAATGCCATAATGCATACATAAGTACCATGTTTTGCTAAAACAGGAGAATTTCCTGAAATTGCAGATGTTGTACAAACAACTGAAAATCAAATCCTGATAACACTGAGCAGTATATTTGGAAGTTTCACAAAGGAGAAAGAACCCAGAGAATTCATTCCGAAGCAATCTCCTTGGAGAGCGAGACAGAGATCTCCAATCAGAAGAAAACATAAACTATTGGGAAAATGTACTAACTTCTTAACGATCATGTTCGGTGATGCATTTATCAGCCCAACAATTTGCCACAATGGTGTGGTCCCATGCCATAGAACATCTGACAAGGTATAACAAGCACAAAGGAGAAACTATTAGATGACTTCTTCATTATTACCTAATCCGCTCATTCTCATCAGCAGCAATTACAACAGGAGAGAAAGGTAAGAGCAATGCAGCCTTTGTTCCAGTTTCAAACTTTGTATCCCAACTAGCAATTTGATTGCTAAGCTTGCTTACAGCTGGAACAATACAAAATATCAAGATAAAGGAACAAGAAAAGAATAATGTGTCAATAGAAAGGAAAAGTACTAAGGTAAAATTACTCACAAGAATGCTGGCACTTAGCAATGTGATCCAGAGCAATTCGCTCCCTCTCCTCCCGTCTGGCCACCATTTCCTCATTGTCATCAACCACAGTGAGAAGGGGCCTCGAAAAATGACCACAACTCCAATTGTATATAGTTGATTGTGGAAGCAAACTACGCTCGCTAGCTCCTGAAGCTCCGCCAGAACTCAGTAGTGGGTCAGCAAGTCCAGCATCAGGAGAATTCAACTGATGTGGCCTAAACTCTAAAGAGCAGACCCGTCGTAAACCTGTGAGATAATTTTGCCTAGGGGGGCTAACAGGTGGTGTTCTAAATGTCAGTGGCAAATGACCTGCAGAAACAAACCACTAAATAAATGACTCACTCACAGGAGTAAATACGAAATGTGTGCAATTTCCTCATTGTCAGGACCAATATTGCCTAGAATTCAAACTTTGAACATGAACAATGCTAAGCAACGAATACACATGTTTAGGTATTAGATAAAGAGAGATGGTGAAAAGAAAAGGTCAAAGTTACCAGTATTCATATCAAACCATGACGATGATCGTGCAATTCCAGCTAGACTTGGTGATGCAGATGGAGCCAAGGAATCCACTTGTTGATTAACTGCAACAGAACCCCTTGTCGTCCTTGTAACCACTTGCTCGATCCCAATTATTGATAGTGTTCTTCGGCCGAGACTTGCAATTCGGGGAGATGGATCTCTAGCCAAAGTAGACATAGCCAAAACACACTGCAAATACGTTGTGTTGTCTAGAGGCTTGGTTCGGGAGTAACCAATCACTCCATTGCTGGTATTCTCCTTCAATAATATACCAGAATCAGAATGTTGAGAATCATCCGATAGTGGAGAGCCTCGCATTATGCCACCTGATGCAAGTGGACTACTGGTAGAAACCCTCACATCTCGACCAGCAGCCATGCTGTCACTGCCAACTCTAAACACAGGACCAATTTGGGAGGAGAGGGCAGACCCCAGTTGCATGTACTGGCTAGGATTTGTGTGTCCACTAGTTGGGCTACTAATATTAGCCAAAGAAGGCAAAGAGCTCAAAAGAGACTGAGACTGAGGTTTCCAATATGTAGCAGCAATTGCTTTTAGATGCTTATTATGGCCAAAGGCAAAGCGGGCAAGAGCTGCAAGACAATGATAGAAATGCAACAATGAGGAAAGAATATTCAGTGACAAGGGTAGATTTCCTTATTTCTACACAAAAAAAGTTTTCTCAAATGAATGTTAAATAGTCACTGTTGCAAATTACATTGCAGCAACTATACAAGGGAATACCAAGCCACATCTTTTGCACAACCATTGTCATAAATACAGTTAATTTATTTCCAATTAGAAACAAGTAATGATTATTCAGAAATATTTTGGTTCTTTTCAAACTCAAAACATTCAAAAGCTCCAAGGAATCAATTCAAAAATGAAATTTTGAAACAAAATAACATCATCAAGAATTACACAACTTGGTTTAACTAAATACCTTCCATTCAACGTACCAAGTTCAGGCTAGCACACCTGAAATGTAAATTTACAAGTATAGTGGTTTTCCTTTCTCTATAGCATTATAAAACTCTCATGCCGCATTTAGGCAGGTAACATAATATGAAAAGTTAGAAGCAAGTGGAAAAGAAATCATCAATTAACACTGGCCATTTACTTCAATTCATTATGCACAGTACTAACACATTCTAATTATGGGATACCATCGACAAGTGGATCTCTATCTATTGATTTATTAATCTAGTCCATCCATTCATCCATTCATGAAATACAAGCTTGCAATCACAAAGTATACCCATCACACATCCATCTTGCTATACATTTTATTCCATAAAAAATGGTAGCTAGTAAATGACTCAACAAGGCTATAAAGAAATATGGGCATTGGTTCACATACCAACAGCAACCTCAGATCTCACTAATGGGCTTCCATCTGACACGACTTGCAAAAGGCTTTTAACAATATTCAAATCTGCCTTCGTTTTTTCATCATCATCAAAATCCTCATCACCTCCAATTCCATCTTGGAAAAAATCGGATATGATATCAAGAAGAGTACCTAGGGCAAAAATAGCAGCTGCCCTGACCTGATATGAAAAGTCAATCACAAAACATGATCCACACTGCCGAGAACTACTGCAAACAAATAGATTACTAACAAAAAATGACCAACCTCAGGCTGTGGCTCTGTAAGAAGAGATGAAAATACTGCAGGCGCATCCAATTGCAGTCCTAGAACCCGTGCTTCAGGAAAATCCTCCCACAGCTTTCCCAAACACAAACAAAGCCATTGAAGAAGTAAAGGCTCAGTTTGTGCATCATGAGGATTTGCAAGTTGCAGATGGCTCAAACAGACATGGATCAGATTTGCTTGAATACAGGACTCCTGCCCACGACGGTGTCCATCCACAATAACAGCTAAAACAAATGCAGCCATTGCACGCTGTTCAGGATAGGCATCCATGCTATCAAGGAACTTGACAAAATATGCATGGCCGCCATCTTTTACCAGATCAACCTGACAAGACTTTTTCCCAGAAAAATCTCATAAAACTTAAGTGCACATTAAAGTATGGAGGACAGAAGATAACTAATATATATCACTTTAAAAAAGGTCCATCTGAAACATTTATATCCTAAGCACATTTTCTTTCTACAACACCAAGGGCACATAACATATGAAAACAGTAAATATAACTCAGGAGAACAAGGCTAATTTGGAAAACAGAGGGCATAATTTGCCAAAAGAAAACAAAAAAAGTCATTTTAGCAGTACAAATCAAAACATTGGCTGGCAAGGAATAAAACCACAGAATCCAGCCAAAACAGGTACATGATTGGATATACCTTATCAAGAGCAAGGATCTTGGTCCATATAAACACAAGGATTTGCCTCAACTCCATGGCTGTTGTCTGGAGCAGTTTAAGCACATAAGGAAAGATACCAACAGACAAAGCCTGTCATAAGACACATGAATTAGAACTGATAAAGAAGCACAACTGCTTAAGAAAACATTTTCTACTAACATCAAAAAAAAAACTTAGTACAAGGATTTCTGGATACAAATGGGCAAGAAACACAAGAAGATAGTATTCTGATTAAATTACCAGGTCTACAGCCCACGGTCCCATATCAAGAAACCTTCCAAGAAGAACCAGTGCACGGAATCGATGAGATTGGCTTAGCAAAACCTAAAATAAGCAGGAGTTTAACAAGAAAGAATGAGTGCAGGAAACAATAAACAAACAGAATATGATACAAACGAAAAAATTTATATTGTTTCATCCCAAAGTAATTAGTCCATTGAATGAGCAAAAATAGCAATTGGTACAACTAAAAGTTTGTGCTATTCCAGACAAATTCTGGACAATTGCAGATGTTCTGATAAAGGCTATAATTCTTTTCAAGCAAGCATTTCCACATTTACCACATAATCAATCATTCAACAGCAATAAAAGCAAATATTCAAACCAAATACACAATCAAAAAAGGGAATTATGAACGGCAAGTCTGTTGCTTATTTGAGCAGAGGGAAATTCATAGCACAAAAGAAATATACCATTAATATAAGACATCATATTACTTCAACCACAATGTATGTCATGGCTTAAGAATTGATTTCACACAGAAGTAATTCAAAATGGATCACAAGACAATGCACCAAAAGATGGAAGCAATAATTTACTTCTATTTAACAAAAGAATAGTTAAAAATATTGCAAGGTTGGTAATGTACTAACAAAACCAACCATTTGGCAGTTCAATTGTGCAATAAACACTAACTGTTATGTGTTCATAAGTGGCCATGATCAAAACAACACTGAGAGGAGATATTATGTTCTTTAAAACAACTGAACAAAATCTGAACATTAGCCTTGTAAATTAATCCTCAAGTATGAAAGATT
Source organism: Trichopus zeylanicus subsp. travancoricus (assembly GCA_005019695.1). NCBI lineage: Eukaryota > Viridiplantae > Streptophyta > Magnoliopsida > Dioscoreales > Dioscoreaceae > Trichopus > Trichopus zeylanicus. The sequence goes on along the minus strand of RXID01022275.1, from coordinate 741,577 downwards.
GGATCAAAATAGAACTGCCCAATAATGCTGCATAATCCAAAAAATGAAAACAACAGTGAAAATGCCTTGTCTGATGTCAGATACATCACAACTGTGCCTGTTAAATCTTGATTGGTCTGCTATTCTAATGCCTAATTCAATCATAACACATGATTTTGCCCCAATTAGCTAATTAGTATAAATTGATCACTTTAATAAATTTTATTACTGAGAAGTTCCCACTGGTGCAGGGTTAGGCAAAGGCCCCAATGAGAAACCAAAATTTTCCAGTACCACTTTGGAGATTCAAACCACAGCCCTCTTCTTTGCAGACTACTGTCCCTCGGCTATGCAAACAGTGTATTTGACATAATTTGATAACTTAAGAGTGAAGTGGCACTAGTTCTACATACATGATGGCATTTGTGAAATAGACTAGTCAACAAAAAAGCAATACTCCCATGAGAATGAAAAAAAAAAACAAAAAAGATCTACTGATTAAATCTATACAGGTTACATCTTAGGGTTATGGATTATCATCGACACCTTCCATATTCAATATCCCATGACTTGACCATGTTAGATACAATCCCTTGTGGAAACAGCAACCTCTGAACAGAAATCAAATGTGCGTCAAAGAAAATTTAAAATTTCCAGAAATAAGCATCTATATAGCAATCCGATGCTGATTATAAATCAATCATCACTAAACTGACTCCAGCACAATCCCACAAGCGAATACCTCACCACACAGATTCAGGTGCTTCTTAATGAATGTTTAAATGACAGTTTCTATTTCAATATATTGTCTACAATGTATTCCTCAACCAAAGATTTTGCAACTGTGTCAAGTGACATGCAACACAGCAGCTAATCAGCAAGAGCTCATAAAAGCATTGAAGAGACCTTGATAGTTTAAAATACATTGTCCCACCAATATTTAATTTGTATCTTCCACTACCATTTCTGATAACTCGATGTCTTTTCTGATACAAGAACAAATCCAGCTTCTTCTCTAGTGCTGGTTTAATCATCAGTCATGTGCTATTCACTTTTGAAAACAAAGCCAGTATCATTGTCTGCTATTACTTATACAAGATCATAAGCATCTCATAATCATGATTACTTCAAAAAGTGTGAATTTTCACATAGGACAAGAACAAGCATATTCTCCAAAACCCAAGCATATTTAAAAAATGATCTAGAAGAAAATCATGAAAAAATAAACTTTCACAAGTCCACATAGATATGCAAAGAAGAAAGAATTTCCACCATCCACTCAACCAAAAAGTCCAAGAACACCAATATTGCATGAAATCAAGAAAAAGTAGATCCGGATACATGAGTTCATTCAACCAAAAGCATTACCTGAAGAACTATAGGCAGCTGCTCTGGTGGTTTCTTATACTCAGAACCATGGTCAAGCCACACTTCAAAGGCAGTCAATTGTTCCGTGAAAAAGGGGCTTGGCTGAATCACAGAGAAGAGGTAATAAGAGTGTCAATAATAACCACTTCAAAAGCATGAGTAAAGCAGCAGCAATAAAGCGTGACAGAAGTTTAACAATTCAAAACCTGAAAATCTGCATTTGGATCTTCAACCAATTGTGGAAGCTTAGAAAGACAAATCTCAGCGGCCATATCCCATGCATCCCTGCATTGTGCGAGATCCACTATTAGGTAACCACCAAAATAGTATTACATATCACAACAATGAATGGGCAACACTTGATGTATGCCCACCACATATGGTGCTGATGGGTTGGCGGCAGCAAGGGATAGGACATCGGTGAACAATTTGCGGTTCGCATGATTCGTTCAGCAAGTAAAAAATTCCGAAAAAGACTCGCAACAAGCAAATCCTGTCTGAACAACCTTTGGAAAAGGTCTGTACAATATCCACTTCAATATCAGCTTTAGACATAGTAGAAAGCAAAGAAAAAAAATCATTAGAGCAATAAAAGAAACAAGCCACTTAAACACTGATACCATGAGGTAGGACATTCCAGGCTATTGTATCAGTTACAGCCGTAAAAATCCAGTTCAGTTCTCCTAGAAGTGTCTTCCGATCATTTTGACGACCAGGAATCTTGTCAATAAGAGAGTGGTCAAGAGTATCACGAAGTAACGAACGACTGCAGAACCTGAATAGCAGAATAAAATTTACCACAAACAAGTAACCATAATGTATATTTTTGTTTCAAATCACGAATCCAAAAAAAAAAAAGCTTTTGGGTGATTGAACCAAAGTTGAAACAAGCTCTAAGATACAATCAAACATACACATGGCATGTCAAACTATGCAAATAAAAACAAACAACAATATTGATAACCAACCAGTTTTCTTGTTAATAAATGATAATTTTGCAGCAGAGATTAAAAAAGTTAAAATACAGAGAGGTATGCACTCAATCTAACAACGAAGACAGTCAAAAGGTTTCCCAGAAAATCAGGATATCCTAACTCAGCAGTAAGGATAAAATAGGCAAAATACTTATTTTACCCTGTGGTTAGAGAGCAATTAGTTGGTGAAGCAGTCCATATAAAAGTGGAAGTAGAAAGGGTCGAAATGGGGGTGATAAAAGAATTTTAAGTGAGACCATCAAAGTGCAGACGATAAAAGAATTTTAAGTGACAATGTCAAAAATGAGGGTGATAAAAGAATATAAAGTGACAATGTCAAAGGAAGCAGGCATGATCAAAGGGTTTTGAGTGACAGAACCAAGATTATTTCTCCATTGTAGATTTTAGAGCAAAAGTAAGGTGCATGCAATCTTGCACATATTCATGTATCAATATTATACTGATCCTAGTGTATTCATGTAAAGTAGTAAAACAGTATGCTTCGATGGGGACTAATTCCAAACTAGGGAAACCATATAGTAGTTGGTATCAGATATAGAGCTCCTTGAAGCTATCAGAGAAATGGAAACTTTTGGCCTTCAAAACCCAGAGAGTCAATGAAACAGCTGCACCAGAAATTATCCTAATTTTTCAATTAAAAGATAACTGTCCAACACTAATAAACAGAGACCAATTTGGAGGAAATAAAAGCCAATAAGAATGCCATCCATGACTTCATCCAAGAAATATCAGAATGTCAGAAACTGTCCAAAGATGTTAAGGGATTACCCAACTAGTTCAAAACTAATCCCACCTAAAGTTGTTGAAGCACATCTAAAACTCAAAAAAGCATCACTCAGTCCTTGAGGAAAATGATGAACAAGCTCTGGCAACAAACCATAGTGTAGATCTGCTGTATTTTCTATCCAGAAGATAGAAGAATTGGAAATAATCATATCCATGAGACATATAAGCCCTTCTAGACTAACAGTTAACACAAAAGACCTATAAGAATTTCTAGATTAACAGTTAACAGAATGATATAACTATGAAATCATATGATACCGAGCCATCATCCTCCATCCCTCTCTCATACAAACACAGGATGACCAGTTAAGCTTTAGAAGTAACAGCACAAAAGTGCACATTTCTAGACATGGTCTAGTAAAAACTCTGGAACAGTGAAAAAATACAAGGAAACAAATATTAGACAGACCATCGAAGAGCCATCTTGATTGGAGTTGTCAGACAAGATGTGAACACATCTGCTGGAAATTCAGCACTCTGTGGAAGAGTTTCATGAGCCTCACAGGCTGCAAGCAAAATGCAATCTTTCGACAAACTAGAACCACTAGAAGAGCTCCAATCTTGACGCTAGCAAAAAGGAAACACAGATTGATATGAATTATGATATTGTACACAATATTATCTACAACATGTGTTCAACAATAGTTGGCAATAGGCATCAAGGAGGATTGTACCTCTATAAAAGAACCAATGATCATCCCAGCAGCAGAGCAGTCAAAGACATATATTGATGGTGTTTTCAGCCAGGAATCAACATCAATGATTGGTAATGGTATGTACTGTGTATAACTCTGAAGACAATGCTAGAAAACAGAAGTCAAAATGCTAGCTAGTATATTTTCTGAAGGATCAAAACATATATTACTATCACAAAGGATTGACCTTATTAAAGACCCAGATTTCCCCATTAGCAGTAGGCTTAGGCACTCCATGTCCATTATAATGAAAAAGAACTCTCTCTGATCTGGCAGATTTACGGCAATTATTACAAAGCTTCTTTATGTCCTCCACAGTGGGATCAAGTTGAACTTTGTAACGAGCCTATCATATGTTCAAGGTTTTTAGAGATAGCAAACTAATGCATGATTAAATTATTATAAATTCAAGATGATAGGTGCCTTACCTTTGGTTGCCAGCGTTCATATTGAGCATGCAAAGCTTTTCCAATTGTATCAAGCGCCTTTGGTGCAGCCATGGAAAAAGGATCTGGGAAAAAAACAATCCAAGAGAAAATTATATTCAGTTTATACAGTGCTAGAAGGGGAGGTTGATGAAAGCAAACAGCAATTCCTCATTCAATTGCACCAAAATAATAGTTAATCATGATAACAATGAAAGCTTGATCCCAAACTAGGGATATCAAGCAGGATAAAAAATGGAAGAGAATAATAAAAAAGTTCTGACTTCTGAAACCAGGCCATGGATATAGATATCAACTTGTTAAAACATATACAAATTTCATTTCAGATGAATTACTTCTACTCACAGATTGGTTATTGCAGTTAAGAGCCAATTTTTTCAAGGTCATGTTCAGAGTAGGAATATTTATGGAAATTGAGTTGAATTCATTAGATTGGATAGAGATTGTACTGTCAAGCATATGATATTAACAAATTTCTCATGAACAAAATTTTACATAGCATCATGTAGATCAAAAAGAAAAATCATTTATGGGCAAAAAAATTTGTGAGCAATCTGATTTAATTTAAGGAGGATGTAAGCTGAATTTTGCCTGTTGTTCTCAATAAACAGCTGAAAAATAATAAATTCCCAAATTTCACATATCAAAAGTATAAGTGCCATCCAAGGTTGACCCCAAAAGAGTTTCCAAGCCCATATTTGGTCATCCAAATCCATAGAGGTGCATTTGGTAATGGGCTAAAACTAAGAATAGTGAACCACTTTTGTAGATTAATATCTTTTTTAACAAAATTAACCCTACAATAATTTGTAGCCCAAAAAGCTAAATAATTTTTTTATAATAATTTAATTTAATAGTAGTGTAAAATAATTAATATTGATTTTTTTAGTAAAAAAATTTGGCCAGACTAACTTTTTATTAGCCCGTTACCAAACGATACCTAGTGGATCAAACATCTTGATTTTTCAGAAAGCATATTGCAAGGCTTAAAAGCACAACAACACAAACTTCTCTATTGTATATTTGTAGCCTATACTACCCAATCTACTTGTATTTATGACGGACCATGCAACAAGAAAATGATCCAATTTATTCACTATATGAACATATAAATTTAATCGCACAACAGTATTGAACAAAATGACAGCAAATTCAGTCTTCAGCATAAACCACAATTGCCACCCCAATAAAAATAAGATAGCAAAGGCAGCTATCTTAATGCCACAATATAAGTGTGCATTGATGGACAATAACACCATGTGTTAGATTGATGGTTACCAAAAGGTAGGGCATGTGGAAGTTAGCAGAGAAGCTTGCTTTTATATACCTGTGTCAGATTCTGAAACTACAATGCAAATTACCAAATAGATTAAATGCCAAACTGAATAAACTGGCAGAAAAGAGGTGGGCTGAGAAGTCAAAAATCAGCAAGTGCCGCTGATGCAACATGAGAAACGAGATGACAAATGTGAATGACACCTATAATATTTAAGATGAAGGAAAAACAAATGGAAATAACCAGAAAACAGTTGCTAAAATATCAAGAAAATTCACATAATAACCAAAATTAATTTGGTATTTTGTTGGACTAAATAAGGGAATCCAAAATTTTCTAGGTGTTCTGTCTCACATGCAATGCATATCACAGCACAAGCGCAAGCACTTTAGATAGTAAAATATTGTTGATATACATCAAGATATCATATCACATAGAAAAAGAGATACAATGCAAATTCTAAATTGATGAGCAGCAAAATTATTATAATAAAACAAAAAAAAAATCAAACTGACAGGAGCATAAAGAAAGCATTGAAAAACATATTGTGAGATCAACAGAGAGATTTTCTCAAATTGAATAAGTCCAGTATTGCACAATTAAGCACAAGATATCGACATTTCTAGTATTTAATTTATAAAAGTTGCAAAAGCAATTATTTCTTTAAAATATCCTCAGTTAGCTTCTGTGAGGAGCTATTAGATCTTTCAAGAAAAAAATGTTCAATTATGTACATTTATTATTCTAACTGTAGTTTGCCCTTCTAAGAATTTGTTTGCTATCTCTGCTAAAACAATGGTATCACTTCACATCTTTACAAAATCATTGTTTTCAAGTTAAATAAGACTTTTGTAAATCCCAGGTGAAGCCAAGTCTTCAGAGAATTCAATACTTCCGAACTAATCACATATTAAAAAAGAAAAAGATTAAGACATTGAAGTCTAATACTAAATAATTACTACAAGACATTGATGAATGTCCTAATACAAGCGCTCCAACATAGAACAAGTGATAATAAACTTTCCTATTCATTCACAGGAACTCACAACAATCTATCTCCGCAATTGCTACATTTTGAAATTTACCACAAACACCAAATACAGACAATTAATATGATTATAATCAACAGACTTTTCTCTCTCTAAATTAAGTGAAGTTTACAGAGGAAAACGTAATGAAAGTTTTATCAACAAATAGCTTTACTCAAAAGAAAACAAAAGGAGAAAAACAGACAAGCTGCGAAGATTGCAACCAACTTTACCTATCCAGCACTCCATTCTTGCACAAGGTGAAATTTTAATTACATCTGGTGGATCGACGCTAATGTTTAAACACAAAACAAGTGCCACACATCCAGTCTTCATCTGCACTAAATAATCTATGATCAAATCTAATAGAAAACAAAAGAGAACATAACAAATTTCAGGCTAATAAGTAACAAACTACTTTCAATTGACAACATAAAACAGTAAATGGCAATAAATCTATCTTTAGGCACCTTGAAACTTGATGCAGCAAAAAGTAAGCCAGAGAAATAAATGTGCAACCAGATGGTTAGTTGCCCAATTAACAGTCAACCAGAGGTTGAGGAGCAAAACTACCAGATTATTAAATTACAGGCAGACCTCATACTAGCAATCCTAAACAAGTTACCAGCTTAATCTACTATAGAAAACCCCAAAGGGTGGTATTCTCATGAGTCAAACTATAGTTGATAACAAATATAATTATCAGATGTTGATACTAAAGGCATGTCTAACAAGGTTATTATCAGTCCAGTTTGACATTATTAAAGCCTCATTTCTCAAAATAGTCAGTCTACTAGGTTCCGCTTCCTAGTTTTGTCATAGAGTGGGAGATAAAACAGGAATCATAAGCAGTAACTACTGGTTCCACTTCCTAGTTTTGTCATTCACTAATCATAATACGTTCCTAAAAGACGAAACGCAAGCGCACAAGCCATCAATTCCTCATGCTCTCAATTATCACAGATACATTAAAAAACCAAGTAGCAAGTGCCACAAAGAAGGAAAATCAAAACAACCAGCGAATAAATAAAAGCAGCTCACCCGATCCTTGGGCCGCCACTTGGACACCAACCCGCTTTCCAAGGGCCCAGAGGGCACAGAGTCCTCAAACCCCTCATGCCGGAAGTCGCAGAGAACCACTGTCTGTGGCAAGTAAGCCATGCTCGTGGCCGCAGCCGCCACCGGATTGATTCCAGCAGCTTCAAGCTCACGCGTCTCCACGGCGGCAGCAGGCACATCCCCGGATTCCTCCCTCCCCGAGAACTCATCCAAATGATTCGAAACCGAGGCCGAAGACTGGGAGAACCGCGACACCATTAAATCTCCCAATGCCATCACCTACCACATCGCCAGCCTCGCCGCCATCGAAACCCAAACCCTAAAAACGGAATCGTTCGCCGGAACTAAGAAAAGCGATTGAAGGGGTTAATCCACGAAACCACTAGGCCAGCGGCGCAGGGAGATCCGGCGGGCGGCGGCGAAGGGATCCAGCTCGGCGGCGAGTCGGAGAAGCGGCGAAGAAACCCTAGCTAGGGTTTGGAAGGGGCCGTGGAGGCGGAGGGAAAGGTGGAAGCGAGCGAAAGGGAGCAAACAAAAAATAATAATAATCACACCACCTCCAAATATTACGAAGAGTTTTTTACATCTACACCCCTAATATTTAGCGACTTGCACTTATACCCCTATAGAAACGAAATTTATTTTTTTTCTATGGTTACCTTTTTAATTACATTTATACCTCTCTTTTAAGCAATATTGAAACAAAGATTATAAAGACAAATATAAACATTTATATAGGCATTTTCATAAAATAAAACCAACTAGGTTGGGGTTTTGTAAGATTCCGAATCCACAAAGATAAGAGAAATCGAGCCGTTGGATTTGGGGGGAGAGCATGGGGATGCTAGCACACATGATCGTTTTTATTTTTTTAAAAAAAAATAATCTGAAAACTAGGGGAGTGAGAAGTAAATGAGAAAAGTTTGAGAGATATATTAAAAATATGGCGGAAGAGAAGGGTTTGATGGTGATGAGGTGGCCACCGGGATGGTTGCAGGCCAACTCAGCAGCCAACTCAGCAAGTAGCTTGTTTCCAATAGAAAATAATTGAAATGAGAGATACTAGGCAGGAATAGGGCCTTGACCCAACATAGAGCTTTGTCTCTCGTTGTGTCCTCAATCACAAGTGCATCACCCTCTTCTCCAACTAAAAGAAAAGCTGTCATCCTGTCATGGTGTTGAGCCAAGTCAAATTGGCCCGCATCAACTAGCCCTAGCCCGGGCTAGGTCAGGCTACCTGGCCCATTGATAGCAATTGCCAACTAAACAAGGGATGGCTAGTGATGAACTATCAATTTGAAATAGTTGAAAAAATAAATAAAAGTTGCATATCATTGTGCAAACTTAAATTAAAACTCTAATGATTGGATTAGAGTCCACGAAAAATATAATTAATGACTTGAATTATATATTGATCAATCATGAAGGATTTTTAGATAGCACAAATGGAGGAACAAATGTGGCTAAAAATGAAATTCATTTATACAAATTTTTCTTGTGAGATAAAATAATTAAAAAATCCTAATTTTGTGTTTATAAATCTTAAAATATTGTAGTTTATTTTCCAATGAGACAAGCTCTAAAAATACACATATTTACAATGACACCATCAGCCTGATTTTTTGAAATAAGATAATCATCAAATATACTTTAATTATAAAAAGCGATCAAGTTAGTTTATTTATGCTCACTTGAGACTTATTTTGTATTTATTTTTTCAAATTTGTGCTCTATTTTTGTACATTTTAAGTTTTAGAATTTAGATTTTGTTAGATTGAGATCATATTATTCTTAATTTGCCTAACTAGGTAAAATGAAGCAAAGATTAATATACCAAATATTGGCTTGGTGATAATACTCGTATTTCGTATGTAAAAAATTATGAATTTGAGATTTTAGTACATGTTATTTGTTATAAGTTATGAGGTCATCTCCTAGATGTAAATGAGTTAAAGTATGTTGCAGATAACGAAATTAGGTCAAGTTGATCATATAAATCTTTAAGGCACTGTTTGGTTCGGAATCAGGATCAGAATCAATACTAGTGAATCACTTTTATAAACTAATATTTTTTTTATCAAAATTAACACTTCAATAATTTAAAGTTCGAAAAACTATTTAATTTTTTATAATAATTTAATTTAATAACAGTGTAAAATAAGTAATATTAATTTTACAAGAAAAAATAATTCTAAAATAAGTTTATCCTGATCCTGATCCCAAACCAAACGGGACCTAAGATTTTTCTTCTCTAAAAAATTAAGCAACATGAGAATGAGATAATGCTAGTTCAAATGGGACATAGGGTTTGTTTTGCTCTTACTTTTTTCATTAGCCTTTACATTTGTGATTTCAATAATTAAAAATTACTCAGATGATTAGATATTCGAAACCATAAACTTTACATTGTAAATAAAGTGCTAATTAGTTTTAACTTGTGAAATATGTTATAAAATGAGTAAGTACAATATCTGATAAGAATATTAATATATGCAACCTATTAGCTAACTAATAGAAAAAGGACAAGGCTAGTACAGGTTTTGAAGAATGTTGTTGGATATGGCATCAATATAGCTCAAATTGATTGTGTCAAGCTAAAAAATATGTTTTGCTTAGCATATATACTAAGTATTTAATCGTGTGAATAACATTTTTTTTCATCTAACTATTTTTTTTTATTTTTATGCCTGTGAATTTGTTAAAAATTTAGAAGACTCAAATATTTTACACTCTTTTTTAATATTGTTTAAATTGCATTAAAAAAATTAACAACCTCATATGCATTTCACAAGTTCCATAACCACTTGGTAACTACTCATTTTCACCTTTTTTCTATATTTATTAGAATTTTTAAATTTTTATGCCACTATTGTTTCTCTCTTCTCTCCACTTAATAATATAATATAAATATGGAAGTGATTTTTAAAATTATCACAAATAGAAGAAATACAATTTATCTCATGATTAAAGGATGGAGGAAAGATTTCGTCGTGGCCTCTATAAAATACTACAATAATATAGACCTTTCCCAACATTATTTATACAGCGGTTGGAGAAATGTCAAAAATTTTTGGTATTTATAAGAAACACAGTATTTATTGATATTTTTAATAAAACACTGAAACGTTTTGGCATTTCTTGACAAATGTCAAAATTTTAAAAAAAAATGAAAAATTTTCAACGTTTGTCAAAAAGCGCCAGGAATTTCCTGGCATTTGTCTAAAAATATCATATTTTTTCACTTAAAATACAATATTCTATGTCTGGCCACATCACCACCCACGCTTACTGCCGATGCCAACTCTACGTTGCTGCTTCTATCACCCACGCAGCGTTGTGAGGCAGTTTATAAATTATGGTGTGACTTTATAGAAATTTGGATGTTTTTTGTAAGATTGGGAGCCTACTACTTGAAGAAGGAATAATGAGTTGCAAGGAGACCAGTGAGGAGGATTTCTTAGTGCTACCATGGCACACCAAGGTCATGGTCAATAGGAATAATCAGACTAGGTTGGTGCTCGTTGGCCTCTAGGGAGTGGTCAAGAAGGCTATCGACCTTAGTGGCTATCATTGGCTAGTAATTTTCTCCATTTGGACACTTGGATCTTCTTTTCTCATATTTTTAAGGTTTTCGCAGGTTTGTGAGGTGAATATTGTTATTGTTTTAATTTTCTGTGTGAGTGATTAGAGCGCAAAATTTTCTAATTTCATTGTACAATGCAAGTGAATTCTTGAGTTTGGGGATTGGAGTTCATTAATTTTTTGTTGAAAATAATTTATTTTGGAGTTTCAAAATTTGATCTTGGTGAGGTTGATATTTTGGTCTTGCTTTAGTTTTCTTAGAATCCATTGGATGGGATGCATTTTTGTGGGTGGTGCACTAGGATAGTTGCAAATTAGGGTTTGTTACTATTTGGGGTAATCCCGAAATCCTAAAGTGCAAATTTTGAAAATGACAAAAAAATTTTGTGGGATTCTCATATTAAGATTTTGTGATAGTATTTTCTGCAGCATCTGCATTTTCTCATAGATGAATAAGAATTTTGGGATTTATTGGAATTTTTTGAAGATTTTGGCCAATTCTTTTGTAATTTAATATTTTCCACACCTTCCCTTGAGCTAATGGTAGTATTAGGATTTTCTGCTGTTGTTTTCTATGTCTCTCAATAAACAATTAAAGTTTTGCATAGATGTAATTTTTTTTAGTCAGATTTAAATTTTGAGGCTTTCATTGTATAATTTTTCTATAATATTTTTTCCCTCTCATAAGTTACTTTAAGTGGGGATTGTATGATCTTCGACCATAAATTTTGATTTTTTTTTCATGATAATGTCATTTTCTAATAAACCATTTCAACCTTTCTTGCTTGTAGGATATTTTTTCTGGTTCCTTACATAGTGTCTCTGCATATTATTTCCTACAATAAATAATGACAGTTTCTCATTTTCTAATAAATTAATTATTTGTTGCATGATAGTTTTTCGTCTTACTTAATTTACTTCTAATGGAATCTTGATATTAGCCTTCTGTCCTTGAAGGCATTTCTTTTTAGTAGATTTTGATGCACAGTGAGTTGTTTAACATTTACTTGATTTATGACTTGCAGGTTTTGACAATGGCATTGAAGTAAAACTACAAAGAAATGTCCTTAGTGTGATTGAAGCTCCCACTAGTCATGAAGAGGATGACGAGATTGAATGTGAAAAAACATGCAGTGGAATGCTTCGAATATGGGGTGAATCTATGTGTTAAAACGTCTATTATGATACTTGATGCATTCATAGTATTTAGTTTATTTTGATTTGTGTAAATGCATTATTATACTATAGTTTTTTTTTGGGTTGACTAGAATGTCTATTATGTTGAATAATACTATTGTTTTGTTATACTATTAGGAATTTGAAAGACGAAATATCTCCTTGCTGAAGGAAGTATTTTTGTGTTGAAGGAAGAACCTTTAGTAGAAAGGCTACATCCAATACCAATACTCAAATGGATTGCTTCCATTTCAACTTGTGCTAACACTTTAGTTTTGTCATCTCCAACAACCCTTTCAAGTATTATGGTAGTTCTTGTATCAAACATTTTTATGTCCTTATGAAGCTTTACCTTTGAATTGATTTTCCTATTTAAATTATTGCTTATTTTTGTTTTGTTCTTTTCTTGATTGCAAGGTTCTCTCTATCCCAAACCTGAACCTCATGTTAGTGGTGCCAATTGATCAAACTAGATATGCTACAGGTCGACCTAAATGTTCTCTTTTGTATCATACCAAGATCATGGCCATTCGCAGGTAATCTTTGTAGATCTATGTAACTTTAAATTGCCTAGCCCATAACATTAGTCCAAACTGTGAACAGAGTGAAACCCATTCATTTCACATTATTTTGGCTGTATTTTTTATCAAATAATTATGAATTTTATAATTTTTTTGCTTCCCTAAAAAATTGTGAATTTTTAGTTTAGTTTTTTAATTTCTTTTGACAAATTATCTTATATTATTATAGCATATACTATAGTAAGTACTATAGTAAAGTACTCTAGCGGCATTTCTTGAAAAAAACAACAAAAATTTTCGAAATTTACTATACAAACACTAGGAAATTCTTGACATTTTCCTCTCCAAAATACCTAGAATTCTCAGCATTTTTTCTCAAAAATGCTGAAATCTAGTGTTTACTTACAAACACTGGGAACTTTTCTGATTTTTTTCACAAAAACACCAGAAAAGTGCTTTTTCGCTGACATTTTTTGATCACCTAAAAAATATTAAAAAAATGTTCTCAACATTTTAAAAATATTAAAAAAGTTTTCAACACTTTTCTCAGTACTTTTAAAATGTCAAAAAATCTTTTTCGATGTTTTTTCACTTTTTGGGATGTTTTTGAAACATTAGAAATATCCATAAATGTTGTAGTGAAAAAATGATTAATTTGAATCATTGATTATAAATTAAAAGTCTATATTCATCATTGTCTTATGAAGGCCACAATTGAATATGTTTTTTAAAAGATGAAAAGGTGAAGGAGGTTGTGGACCTATTGTTGACTTTTAAATTTTGTTAATGATCAAATTAGTAATAAGTTATTGAGTTGTGATTAGTTTCAATAATATCCAAGATTTATCTAAACATATAAAAGTTAATCTCAAAGATGATAGTTTGAATAAGTTAAATTGATGATCGCTCGAATATAGAGATGATGATGACTTAGAGAACTTGAAAATTATGAATAGTTAAAGAAGCAATTCAAAACAACTTCCATTAGATATTAGATTTATTGAAATTAATAGCTCTTGAGTACATGACAATGTTGCACACTTATGAGGTCAAAACATTGTAAGTATGTAGAACAATACTTTTAACTAAACCTAAGCATTACAAATTTGAACATATAACTTGCATTAAGAAATATTTATACAAGACAAATTTGAACTCAAATAAAAATAATATATATCTTATGAATGACTTTTCTACAAGGTCCATTAAAGTATAAAGCAACTAAAATTTTCACAACTACCAATTTACACTTATAATGAGAGTTTTCTAACAATTCATTAAGACTTCTCAAAATATGGAGTTAAGCTTTACATCCAAGTTTAAAAAGTCATGAATTCACAACTAGACCATATGGATTCACATCTTATATACTAAATTGAAAAGGGATCTATAATTGATCTAATAGTGTGTCACATATTCTGATCCCCCACATGAATTTCTAAGCTCAGAATCTACAACAAAATGGGTAATTCCATATGAAGCTAACATTTTCATATATATAATACATATAAAGATATGGTTTTACAAAACTCAAATGTCAAAAGGCAAAATTTGGTCAAAACCATCAGATAAATGCATATATATAAAATCAATAGTAACTTTTTATAAAGATACAAAATCAATACTTATCTCAATATTGTAATAAAGCACAGAGTGGAATACTAGTATCTTTTGCATAGAATGGAGCACACACAAAGACCATCACCAGAACCAAAAGATAAATCACAAAGAATATCTTAGAGAGACTATGCTGCTACTTTGATTCTCATAATTGGCAATGAAATTGATTTCTGTAGAATGCAAATATATGTTAGCATAACCACTATTAACTCCAATAGCTAGAATAGATCAAAAATCAAGAGGGAGACTAAACAATCAAAGTAGATAAATCATAGAGATCACAATACTTTTGTGATTAAGAAAATCCTCTTCAAGAATACACACATGACTTTCCAAATGTAATATAATATATGTAAATATATATATATTATAGTATATCAATATTCATTATTGTTTTATAAGTTTAAATACATGATTTTCTTGTTTTGAGTCATGTAATCACTTGCAAATCATAACTCATGGTAGAATGTCACATCATATTAGAAAATATCAAAAAAATAATTTAAATAAATGTGATAAGAGAAAACATCATATTCATAAAAAAAATAGTTATTGCTTTTTAACATTATTGGAAGTCACTTATTTGCTTACTTAACTCAAAAATCACATCAAACTGTAGGGCAGTCTAAGTCTCCTTGTTTGGCTCTACAATATAAAATAATCAATTTCATAATTTAATCTACTTCTAATAATCACCTTGAAAATAAAAATCTAGAACATTAATGTTGGGCTTAAAACCCATGGCTAGGAGTTAAGCTATGATTCGTGATTGGAGATTAAATTAAATAAAATCCAAAGCACTAGAACATTCTAGACTCAAACATGTTAGTCAACTAGTATTCACAAAAAAACTTGACATCGAATTCAATTTGCTTTTCAATAAGAAATAAGAGCTAAAAGTATAATATTTTAAAACTCTAGAACCAGCATCTTTCCTTGATCAAACACAATCTCTGGTTATAAAGATTTATAAAGGCAAACCTAATCAAGAATCAAAATAGATTTCAAGTAGCAAAGCCATCAAGAATACGAAAATGAATAAAACACAATACAAAATAGAATTTCTGAACTTCAAAACTGATTATAAAATAAATGCAAAGATAAACATTTCTAATCTTCAAAAGTAAAACTTGAACATTTGTTAAGTCTCTAAAATAAATAAAAACTAGAGTTAAAACCAAAACATTTCTGAACTCTCAAAATAGAATCAAAACAAAACTAAATCTGAATATTTAACCTAAACATTTCTAAAGTTCCAAAACATATTCAAAACTAAGCTAAATCTGAATATTTTTAAGTTTCTAAACTGATTTAGACTAAACATGATTAGAACCAAATATTTCTTAAGCTTTCAAAATAGATTACATGACTAACATTAAAACACGAATATTTCTAAAGAACTAAAATCTAAATATTCTCTAAACCTCCTAAATAAATTAAAAAGCTTCATTTGATAAAACCTTTAGGAAGATGGAGAAAAGGAGGTAGAGAAGGGATCACTTTTCATAAACTAGACCCAACAACAAAGATCAATAATCTTCAATCCTCTCCTACTCTTTCTTGTTCTTGTTACTAATCTTGCTCTTGCTCCTACTTCTAATTGCCAAAAAAGAAAAGAAAAATGTGGGAGGAGATCTCAGGCTTGGGACAACATAAATCACAAAGGATAGGTTTTAACAAAAGAAGAAGAAGAAGTAGGAGAGCAGAACCTGCTCTTGTTCCTTTTAATGCTCTTGTTCACCAAAGAAGAAGGAAAGAGAAATAGGAGAAGAAAAGGAGGGGCTTGTGTAGTTAGATATTTAGGCAAATTTATAAAAACCCCCTTAAAATCATAGGTACTATTTGGATCAAGATCAGGATCAGGATCAGGATTTTTTGAAATTATTTTTTTATAAAATTAATATTACTTATTTTATACCATTTTTAAATTAAATTATTATAAAAAATAATTAGTTTATCAAACTTTAAATTATTATAGGATTAATTTTAATAAAAAGATATTAGTTCACAAAAGTAGTTGACTAATATTGACCTTGACCTTTTGATCTCGACATATATTTTACAATTAGGTCCTCCCAATTATCTCTTTATATATATATTCTCTTTTTACATAAAAAAAGTTTGGTGGATAGCTAGTCATCATACTAATATGTCACATAAGAGATCCTTGGGGTTCAAATCTTAATCAAAGCACAATGTCAATAATTTTTTTCTCTGAAATAAGACAATATTCAACTCAATTTGAGCAATATTTTCATCCTTTTTTTTCTTTGATTTCCAAAAATATATTGGCGGTGGTTCTGCAGTGTTGTAAAAATAATATTGCAATTGTTAGTGGTACTTTAAAGCACCACCAAAAATCTTTCTTAGTACTTTTTTTAGCATTGGAAAATTGTCTCAGAAAGTGCCAACAAAAAGTGGTCAATGGAGGTGCTTTGATGTAAGCACCACTAATAACCATTAAAGTTTGAACGATCAAACAAGGTTGTTCGATCATATGAGCATGATAGTTCAATTGACTAGACAAGGAAGTTCAGTCAACCAAATTTAATAAACAGAAATGCTAATACTTATATGCATCACAACTTGTATTATTATTTAAAATATTATCTTGTATTTTGCTAATACTTATAAGTGTTAGTAAAATCTATTTTTCATTAATCCAAATTCAAAAACTATAATTTTGTTTACAAATTATAATCCATATAATTTTAAAAAATACCATATAAATAAGGTGAAAATTATTTGTATGTGGCCATCTTGTCCATTGGTTTGACTAAACTAATCAAACACTTCTCTCAAAGGAACTTGATTCTCTAAATAGAAGCAACATAATGAGATTAGTATAATTAAATGAACAAAAAGTTTATGAAAAATAATTGAAACCTTCAATTAGATTAAATAAGTGTACAAAATGCATAATTAGTATAATTAACTTCTAAGGACGTTCATCCTAATGGTGATGGTTCTCCAACATATAATACATGAAAATAAAAATTACTTAGAAAATGCTATAACTCAAAAAAAAAAAAGAATAAGAACAAGAACAAGCAGATTATCAATTTGATTATTAGCTTCAAAAATGCATAAGTTGTTCCAAAGTTAAATTTCTAAATGTAATACTAGATTCTAATATCACGAAACAATAAAACTTGGGTAAGACCAATACTTAGTAAAACTTTAGTGAATATTCAACTTTAGAGCTTAGTATTAGAAAAATCTAGGAAAGACATACCAATCAATGATAAGAAACATATAGATAGGATATACTTCTTGATGTCTTCATTCATGTGATATTGAGAGATCTTTAAATCCTTACAAATAATACTACTAAATTCTCAATAGAAACAACACAAAAATGGTTCTTTCTCAAACAATTTTTCTGAATGTTGCTCAATTTCTTAAGCAAGAAAACTAGTAACAATGCTAAATAATGTCAATTTCAAACTCAAGATGTCAAAAGTAAACTAATTTTAGCTAATATATTGGTGCAACTATCTCCACTCATATTTGAAGCTCACAAGTTTTTTAAGTGTAAATATTGTCTCTTGAATAGCTCTTTGTTGTCTTTCACCCTAAAAAATTCCACATCTCAATGATGTTAAATCTACTAGTTAACTAACATTCATTTTTGAACTTCTATCAACTTCAAAATCAAGAATAACTAAGAATCTTGTGAACATAAAACTTAAACAAATTGAAATACATAATGAATATAAATAGAATAGCATAGGAATGCCTTCATCCTAAGTTCATATGCGATAAGAATGGACCATACTTTCAATTTAAATTATACTTTTGTTTCTCAATCTCCTACTAATCTAATTTGGCATCAAAATTCTATCTTAAACTAGAACTACACAAAGTTCTCTAACTATACTATTAATGATAATAACTTACAAATATTACATAAATTAGCTCACAAATAATACTTCTCTAACTATTAATTTTTTGTTTATGAATAACACAAAAGATGCAAATTCAAAAGATGCAAAAAAAATATCCAAATTTAAGTCCAAAATAAAATATCCAAACATGTCCTAAGGGTTCATTCTTCTAATTTTTCAAATGCAACCACCATTAACCTAAAGCTTTGATAATCACACATTAGACCAATCACAATAGAAAATCAAGCTCAAGATCTTAAACACGATAGAGATCAATACTTTTCAATATTAAAAATTCAAAATTCTAGGTTTTGGAAAGGGATTAGCATACCTTGGTGGGATCAAAGGAAGAAGACTTTAGACTTGCTAGGAAGTGATAGTGCTAGAGGAGGTTGGCAAGATAGATGGCCAATAGCGGGAGAGCCTTGCGAGAGAGATGACCATGAGCAAGGGGAGACCAATGAGAGAGAGGGTTAGGAGTAGGGGTAGCCGCTGTTAGAAATGCAGGGCATGAGTAAGGTAAAGGAGACAGAGAGGTAGCAAAGGTTGGGGGTTGCACTAAGGAGGGGGAGAAAGCAAATCTGGGTTTGATTTGGGGCTAAGATTTACATAAAAAAAATCTAATTCACACGTTTGATTGACCAAATAGTAAGCTCAGTTATTTAAACTTCGCTGACAAAGTAAATGTGTCCATTGCCTACTAAGTTTAGATGAACAAATGTAAAGTTTGGTCATCCAAACTTATTACATTGGGTGGCATTTTTGAATAAGCCCTGACAATTGGCAATGTTTTTAGACAAGCACCACCAATTGGTAGTGCTTTTAGAAGCATCAACCATTAAGCACCACTAGAAGCCTTATTTCTTGTAGTGATCTATGATTTGTCCAAGTAACTTTAGTAAAGTCAGAAATATAGAATAATCGGTCTTGAGGATAAGTTGTTTGATTTGATGAAACTAAAAAATAAAATCCAATTTTTATCAGATTGTCTATGTAGTCTCTCACCATCAATCTAGTCTAAACTTTGAACAAATTAGTTCTTTGTTTTTATCAAATCGGTTTTCTAGTGACTTTGTAGACTAAGAGAAAATTGACCTACAATAACTATATTTTTTTTACTATTGTATTGTTTGATCTAGTTGAGCTAACAATAGACTAGACAATCCGAGTATTTTTGCAAATTTTTAGAGGAAGTATAACAACAATCATATTTAGGTTTAAATTTATAAATAGGGCTCCTCTTTTTAAACATACAAACTTTCACAACTTTTGCCAGAAGTCCTATTTAGATCTAAGTCCTAATGCTCTCTCAACCTCATTCTAAATCTTTTAATTTCAAATCTAGATTAAGTCCTAAACTTTCTAGCTTGAGAGAAACACACAATGAGGATTCTTGTATTCTTCTCCATTTTCTTTATAAACCTTCTTAGTTGTTGTAGGTAATGAAATTAGCATTTGATGGTTCAAAGTATCAACCTTGATCTAGTTCAATTTGAGACCCAACATGTTCACACCTACTTTGGGAGTCATGCACACAACCTACAAGATGTGTAATATCTCCTGGAGGATTTGCACGGAGTCTCTTTACCAACCACGAGAATACTTGCCTTAGAGGCCTTCAATTTATTTCTATGTGTACCTACAAAATAGTAGAAATCTTATGAGATTTCAAGTGCAGAATCACACTGAAAAATAGAATAAAATTATAACAATTTTATGTGAGCTTATCCACCACCTTAGCAAAGGAGGGACCTCCTTTTATGTTTTGTAAAAGTGGTGAAACTATATGTAATAAGTTTTAGTTGGTTTTAGGTTAGAATTCTTAATTTAGTGTGAGGAAAACAAACTTATGCTAGAAATATAGCAGTCAAATTTTTAAAGAAATCCCTTAGGCTAAAGTAAGGTGGTTGGATTTTTGAATGAATCCCTTAGGCCAAAAATGAGGCGGTTGAATTTCTAAAGAAATTTCTTAGGTCAAAAATAAGGTAGTAAGGTTTTCAAGGAAATCTCTTAGGCCAAAAATGAGATGATCAAATTCCTGAAGAAATTTCTTAAGCTAAAGTATGGTGGTTGAGTTTCCTAAGGAATCTTTAGGCCAAAGTGAGATGATAGGGTGTTATAATATCAAATATGATGAATTAGTCCTATATCGAATATTGAATAGATAAAGTCTAATATATATAGTGAAAAAGCCCATATTCCATGAACTTAAGCTTTTGGCATGGTTTGGTGTCCGACCCACTATATTATTTTGATTCGACTTTCTTTCGACTTCCCAAACAAGTAGTATTAGAGTTTCAGGTTCGAAACTGTGTAAACTCTTAAAACTGAAATTACCGTGATGATGCGACTGAATTGAGTCTCATATTAATCTCCCTTAAAAAAATTAAAAATTGAGATAAAAATCTATTAGTATGGGTCACACGGTGAAATTAGTCAAGTAAAAGAGTTTTCAATTAAGAGTGTTAAAATTTATGTGGTTAAATCACACCTGAATGGAGAGATTGTTATAATATCAAGTATGATAAATTAATCTCAGAATGGATATTGGATAGATAAGAGTCCAATATATATAGTGAAAAATGCTCATATCCCATGAGCTTAAGCTTTTCGAATGATTTGGTGTTTAGCCTACTATATTATTCCGATTCGATATTCTTTTGACTCTCCTAATAATAGGATTCCCAAAAAAATACCTTAGGCCAAGAAGTGAGGTAGTTAGCTTCCTTACAGAATCTCTTATATCTAAAAATGAGGTGGTCAAATTTTCAAAGAAAATTCTTAGACCTGAAAGTGAGACAGTTGGGTTCCTGAAGAAATTTCTTATGCCTGAAAGTGATTGGTGCACATGACACATAAATCGCGACCAAAGAAAAGAAACAAAATAAATAAAATTTTTTTTACATACAATTCCCCAAAATTTACTCTATTTATGAAAAATGCTTGAGACCAAATAAACAAAACAAAATAAATAAAAAAATTTATATACAATTCCCCAAAAATTTACTCTATTTATGAAAAATCCTCCACGATTTTAGTGTTTATCTACAATCCCCTCATTTTGAAATTTATTACATATAACCTCCTAATTGTAATTAAATCAAAATTTTAACAAAAAATTGTTCTATTACCCTTTATAATTTTTTAATTAAACCCTCAATTTTTTATATTTAATTTTTTTTTATAAAATCTCCCTCTCTCTCTTTCTTCATCACACCTTCTTCTTGATCACCCTGTTAGCCTGACCCACTTACTTTGGCTCCGCCTTACTTCGACTCCATCCTACTCTAGTGTTGCACCCTTCGACCCCACCCTGCTCCAACTTGAACCGAACTCCTCCACCCCCATCCGACCTCGCTTGCCCTCCTCCCCCCCTTCTGGCCCCACCCTCCTCCACCCCCATTCAAACTATATTTTAGTAAAGTTCTTCAGAGAAAATGTTCTATACAAGTTTGGCAATTGGAGGATGTTTGAGGTTATGCTATATGATTATGGTGTGTTGCCACCAGTGAAAGAGGTAATTTGATTTCTCTATTGTTCTATAAAATAAGGTTAATATGAATCATTCATTGATTTCTTTGTGTAGAGAGTTGAGTGTACATTTGGTTTAATGCATTTGATTTAAACTAGCAATGTAATAATAAGTGGATTCACGTTTATTTAAGAACATGTTGTTGTCAATATTTCTCTATTTGATAAGCTAAAACTATCATCAATGGACCACTTTGATCAAAACCAAACAGAGAAGGATCTGCAAAGCAAACCAATAACATATCCATAAATCATAATTTAAATGAAGTTAGAATTTCAACTATTGATTGCTCTCATACATATAAAGAGCAGAAACCTTTTGCTTACATTTGTTACAACTTCAATTAACACATATATTCAATATTCCTCTCACAATTGTTTCTAAAATCCATCAAGGTCTAAAGAAATTAAGGAGACAGTGGTGGATATAACAATCAAAGGATCATATCTTAAGGGTTCTTTCAGTCCCTTATTCACTAAGATAAAGCACATTACTTTTTGGAAACATAACTAGGAAGAAATTAGTATTTGTTCTACTCTTCTAGATCCCAATCTTAGAGTAACTTTGAATGAATATCAAGGCTCTCATTACCATTCAACCCTTATAGAGGGAAAACTTCAAGGATCAATCACATCTATCCTTAAATATTTGCAAGGTGGGGTATCATCACCAACATCAATATAGCATTCGATGTCATTGGAGAGCTCTAGTGCACAAACAGGCATCTTGTTTACATTGCCCACTTGACTGGAGCTTCCTTCTATTACTAAAGTCCTTGCAGGGATGTCTTGTGTTTTAATTTCAACTTTTCCTTATTTTCCATTTTGAACAGGGAAATTTGTGTGGTCTAAGGATTGGATGAGTGGTTCACTAGAAATGGAAAATGCCTTGAGCTTATCATTGCTTGCCTCGCTATGTTTCTTGCAGCTCCTATCTAGCATCTTATATATAACATTTTCTTTGAACAACTCCACTACAAGCCATCAAAAAATAGACCATATGTGGGGTGGAGGAGGGAGGGCCGGAGGAGGGTGAGGCCGAGAGGGAGATCGAGAAGAAGGTATAAGAAAGAGAGAGAGAGAGAGAGAGAGAGAGAGAGAGAGAGAGAGAGAGAGAGATTTTATAAAAAAATAAATATAAAAAACTTTAAGGGTTTGACTAAAAAGTACAAAGGGTAAAAGAGAATTTTTTTATCAAAATTTTGATTTAATTAGAATTTGGAGGTTGTAGGTAATAAATTTTAAAAAGAGGAGGTTATAAGTAAATACTGAAATTACGAGGGTTTCTCATAAATAGAGTAAATCTTGGGAGTTGTATATAAAAATCCAAATAAATAAAAAAGAATTTTTTTTCTTGGCTGCAAACCACCCCCACATGGGCCATCCCTTTTTCTTCATTTTCGGATTTTAGTTTGCAACAAACTATCTTTTTTCTTTTTTTCCTTTCATTTCTCACAAGAACTTTTCTTTTCTTTTACTTCATCTTCTCCCCTACTTTTCTTCCTTCTCCTTCCTTTTCACTTCTTCTTCTCCACCATAACTCCCCCTTCCTCCTTTTTTTTCTCTCACATCAATGGTTGGTTGAGCACTTGCTTTCCCCTTCCTGCAAATCTAAGCCATCTCCTTCCCCTTCTCATAGCCAAATCTAACTAGATTTGGCCTCACAACAGCTTTGAAGTGGGAACTATAGAGAGGTGGTGATGATGGTGCAACGTGGAGGTTCTTTGCCCGTAACCATGGTTGGCTGAGCTTTGATTCCCCACATTCCCATGGATCCGAGCCACCCATCCCCCTTATCAGAATAAGATCTAGCTAGCTTCGGTCAAGTTTGGTCTCGTTGTGGCTACAAGGGGAAGCTTTAGTGAGATGGTGCACAAGGACCTAGGCTCACGCAGGTGGGTCGACCAGGAGGAGGGGATCATAGTTGGGGCCATGTTGGCATAAAGAAGCCCAAGCACACTAAGCTGGTTGCCAATCCAGTCGTCAGCCTAGCTAGATAAGTTGAGGATGTGCTTGACTTGGAGCTTGAGGGTGTCCTCAAACTCCACAACACGAATAGAATAGCAAAGACTAAGAGAAGCTTCGGCGATGATGCTAGAGAGGTAGCTAACGCTAGTGTAGTAGGTTAGGTTCTTACCCTAGGAGCAGTGCTGGTGGATGAACTCCTAGAAGAGAAACTTTGGTGAAGTTGACAGTTCTAGAGGGTTTTGGTATGGCAGGATCTGGAGTTTGATGATGATGCTGATGCTAGCATAATAGAGAATAAGGAAGTGGGGGACAATTCTAACCTCTTTTTAGGAAACCAAAGAGAAAACAAAGTGGAGAAGTGAAAGAAGTATAGAGAGAAAAAATGAGATAAGTTGTGCAACCTTACTTGTCTGATTTCCTCTTTGTTTTCTTTGACCTTTAATCTATAATGTCTCTCTAACTTCTCTTGTTTGCATAATTTAAAGTTTTATAGGCTCATCGAGATTGGATTAATCTTCGTTCAAAATTTTGAATCATGAATATGAATGATGATTTATTCTTTGAATTGGCTTGGATGATGATTTGCTATTTGAATTGGATGCAGACAAAATATAGATGAAATTAATAAGATTTCCAAATTTTGTATCATCTTTAGATATCACAAAATATAGGGGGGTTATTTATATTTTTTTAAAAAATTCAAACATGTGGATCAAAATCAATAGTTTGGGATAGCGAAGACTCCGGGGAGCAACTTCAAAATAGCAATTCAAACTTTGTAGTGATTTGAGTGCGTAATCAAGTGTCGTAGAAACATGACTTGTAACATGCACAAGCCCTAATTATTAATTACCCTGATAGTTATTAGGAATTTCCTAAAATAAGAAACCTAGCTAACAAAATAAAGACATAAAAGAGAAGAAAACATCATTTAATTGATTTGAGAAAAGGGTATATAGCTTAAGTAAGGGTATTCCCTCACTTTATAAATTAAAGAGTTTAAATTCATGATTATGAAAGAAATATGAAATGAGAAAAGAAAGTGGGAAAGGCTTGATGTGCCATGCTACTTTGCTCCCGTGCACTGACTATATGGAGTTTGACTTGAATGGATCTTAATTTGGTCCTTGGTGAATATTGATAACTTAATCTGATTTCAGGTTGTGGCTGACCATCTTATCTTGTGTCAGTTGACTCTACTGAGATATGAAGTGTCACCCAATGGGACATGAAAGAAGATAATAGATGAAGTGGGAGAAGCTTGATGTGTGCCGCTACTTCACTCTCATATACAAGATCAAGTGGAATTTGACTTGTATGAGTCTTGATTTGATCCTTGGGTTTAATTTCAGGGTGTAACTAATTGCTTTCTCTCATGTTAGTTGACCTTACTAAGATCTAAGATGTCATCAATGACTTTTGGGGTTAGTTTAGTCTTGAAGTATGACTAACAACTTTAACTATGTTGATAATTAACTTCTTTTTATAATGTTACCAATGGCTTGTTGAGTTTAGCTTGAAGTATAGCTGATAACTTTAAGCATATTGATAATTAACTTTTTTTTGATAGCATTACCAATGGTTTATTAGGTTTAGCCTAAAGTATGATCGATAACTTTGAGCATTGGTGATTAAATTGCTTGATTTGATGGCATTACCAACAGGGTTGGATTTAGCTTTGAAATGTGACTGATAGCTTTGAGTATTTATGTAATTAACTTCTTTTGATAGTATTACCAATGACTTATTGGATTTAGTTTTAAAGTGTGACCGATGGTTTTGAGTGTTGGTGATTAACTTCTTTTGATAGTATTACCAATGGCTTACTAGATTTAGCTTGAAGTGTGACTAACAATTTTGAGCATACTGGCTATTAACTATTTTTTGATAGTGTCACCAATGGCTTGTTGGGTTTAGCCTTGAGCATTTTAGCAATTAACTTTCTATTAATAACATTACTTATAACTTGTTGGGTTTAGTTTTGAAGTGTGGCTGATAGTTTTGAGTATTTTGTCAATTAACTTCTTTTGATTTAATGATCAATGATCTTACTGGCAGGCTGCTGATTAAGTTTTGAGGTATTGTTGATGACTTTAAGCTTATTATCCACTAGCCATAGTTGATCTTGAAGCTAACCTTAATTGAGTTCATGATGGATCTATTAAAAGATTTGGGTTCAACCTATATTGGACCTCATTGGGTTTAGGCTCGATTCTTATGTTCAAGTTCAAGTTGGTTTGATTCAACTTGATTTTAGTTCAAGTTTCACCTATTCTAGTTTTGGTTTAACCTATTTTGGTTCAAGTTTTAACCTATTTTGATTCATGTTTTGACCTATTCTAGTTCAAATTTGAGTTTAGCTTGACCCAATTTGGATTTAGTTTAAACTTGGTTTAATTGATTGAGATTTGGTTCGAACTTGAGTTTATTTTGATCTGATTAAGGTTCAGTTTGAAATTGGCTTGACTCAGTTAGAACTTGGTTCTAATTTGGCTTGACCCAGTCGGGACTTAATTCAAACTTAGCTTGACTTGATTGGGACTTCGCTTAAACTTGGCTTGATTCGGCTGGGACTTGGGTCAAACTTAATTCTAATTTATTCTAATATGGATTAACTCAATTTCAATTCGAATTTATTTTGGCTTAACTCAATTAGAGTTTAATTCAAATTTATTTTGATTTAGTTCGAATATTATTTGACTCAATTAGATTTTAATTTAAATTTATTTTGATTTAGTTCGAATGTTGTTTGATTCAATTAAAGTTTAATTTGTACTTCTTTTGATTCCATATTGACTTGATTTGAATATGAATTGATCCAAGTTTGGATTGATTGAAGTTTGACCCAATTAAGGCTAAATCTAAACCTCAAATCATCATTTTTTGACTAAAATGGATGATTGATTGGGGTATCGATCAGCTGAGTAGGTGTCATCTCTTGTTCAATGGAATCGGTCGACCGGTTAGGGTACCAATCAACTAACTGGGCAGGTACCATTCTTAGTTTGTTAAAATTGGTCGATCGGTTGATGGTACTAGTCGACGAATAGAGCATTATTTGGCCCACCTGGACTAGTTTTGATCTTTTATTTTAGGTTCATTTGATGGTTTATTTTGAGGAATTTGGTTCTGTTTATTTGTTTTAGCCCAGTTAGCTTTGAGTTCAATGTGACTGAGTTATTTTAGTTTGATCGATTCATGTTTATCGATTTGTTTTTATTTGAGAGCCCTTGGGCTATCATAGTAATATTGGGGGTGAGCCCATAAGCTGGCTTTTATTCTGAATAGACATTAGATGAGCCTGCAACTAGCATTTAGTCCTAATAGACATTTGGGCAAGCCCACTAGTTAGTCATTAGTCTGAGTAGACACTATGGTGAGCTTGCCGGTGGCCCTTAGCTTGAATAAACATTAATATGAGCCCCTAGGCTAGCCCTAGGTTAGAATAGCTTTTAGACGAGCATGCAGGCTGACCCTAGGCCAATTGAGAAGGATGTGTTCAATGAGATGGGAATGTATTTTTTTAGTTTTTTTTTTGTTGCCATTTAGTTATCTGTTCATGTGGGTTCTCTCTCTTCTTCATCTTATCATCTTCTTCTCATTAGAGACTTCTGTGGTGGGCCTCAAGGTTTGAGGTTCTTAAGATAGTGAAGATGGGCCTGCTGGTGACCACAATATTAATAAAGCGAGGTAGGATAATGCCATGATGGATGTGGTTGAAGCCCATAATGACAACCTAAGAGAGGGGAAAGGGAGTAAATTAGGTTTTAATAAAAATAATAATAACTTTTGAGATTAAAAACTAATTTACAAATCGATGGCAAAATCACAAGTCTACATGCAAAAAATCAATCACGAACACCATAATGTAAATAGACAAAGAGAAGAATGTATCGCGATTTTTATGTGGTTCAATGACCAACCATGTCAACTTCATATCTCTTACCTCAATCTTGAGAACTTGGATTCTTCACTAGAGTTTTCACTTATTGAGGCAAAGTCAAGCCTCTATAGCAACTCACAATCCGTGAATATCACTTTCATTAGGTGAAACCACACCTATACAACTCTTACTCCAACCAAATAATAACCCACTCTTACACTAGAGATTTTTTCCTCAGACACTCCTAATACCCTAGGAGTGTTTACAATCAAGAAAGATGACAATGAGATACAATTTTAGCTCTCTATAATAGTCTTTTAAGAAGTGTATAAGGGTAAGAAGATATGAAAGTGAATTCAAGGTTTAGAGCTCTTATAAGGATAGAGGGCTTAGAAAAACTTATTCTTTCTCTCAAAGATAATAAAAAATGAAAAAAAAAGCTCTAAGCCCTTAAATACCCATTAGTGAGAGAACTAGCTATTATTAGCTATGTTGTGTTGAGTTGGAGTGTCCGGATCATAAGGTTTAAGCATCTAAAACATCCTAATAGTTAAAATTAGACTAGCCATTGTAATAGATGTCACAAGTTTGGGCATCTAGCCATTGCATTTGAGTGTCCGAACTAAGCAGGTTTAGGTGATCAAAATTTATATCGGACAACCGATCTTAGAAATTAAGAATCCTAAAATTTATAACCTCTAAATTTTGGACATCCAAAGCTGTCAGTTATCCCAGAGATATTTCTACTAGAGTTGGGCATTCGAACCTTGAAGTCTGGATGTTTGAAGGTAATAGAAAAACCTACTTGTACATTAAACTTGAGTCCCCAGTTTGACATCTTCTAATAATTTATCTTGGATAAAATGATAGGCTAATGAAGGCATTCCAAGATGAGTTTGAGTGTTAGTCAAAATTCTAAACTAAAAATTCAAATGCAAATCTTCAACTCAAATAACAAATAAAAATTCTAAACCTAGTAAGGCAACTTGATGATCTCTTGAGCTTTCTTCAAGTCATCTTCAATTTTTTAAATGTCATCCGTTAATCCACTATCACACCTTATTATCAATATTATCTTCATGTTCATCTACACTTGAGGCTTTCAATGGACTTGATCTTCATTTCAGGCTTGACTTAGCTGCAAGCTACACATACTCAGGATATGATTAAATATAAAGTTTGTTTATCATCAAGAGTACAAACAATAATAGTGATGGGGTATACCTCACCAAGAATAGGATCGCATATGGTTGCAATACTGATAGGGTGAGGGAGTAGTAGGAGTATGAAATAGGAAAGGTTTTTTTTGTGTGTGTGTGTGTGTTTTGTGGGGGGGGGGGGGGGGGCGGGGGGGGGGGGTGGGGGGGGGAGCTGCAGTAGTAGAAACCTTACAGGAGACAAAAGAAGGAGGGAGAAAAAAATATGAAAAAGAAACAATGGTACAAGATAGTAGCCTTACATCTTCTTGCCTTCTTGACAATGCTTTCTTGATCCCCTTTTTCTCTAAATTTCATGCTCCTTTCATCCAAATTTTTGTATTCCCAATCTCTTCGATAATTCATATTCTAATTTATGTCCCTTCGCATACTTTTATTGGGTTGAGAGGATCCTTAAGTTAAATTATTGATTAATTTAAATTTGATATTTGATGAGATTTGGATCCCATATTCAGCTCTTTGATTGATATATTTTGAGATTGTAATCTTCTAACAAAAAATTCTTTGATTGCTGGTGAGATTGGAGAGTGATCTATTTCCATTTTTGTAGATCGAAAAATGAACTAATTGACCCATTGAGGAACTGATTGACTGGTTGAGAGGCTATGTTGGTCCAGGTTCATCAGAATTGATTGACCAGTTGAAGAACGGGTCAATCAGTAGAATGTTGCAAATTTTGGTTTGTGAGAACTAGTCAAACCAGTTGATCGATGTAGTCTAGTTCAGTATTTAGACTTGAAGTTTCAGCCCATGTTTATTTTAAATTAAACCCCACTCATCACAAGTTAGGCTCAAAGTCCAATTCTAATTCTTGTCAAACTCAAAGTCAGAATTGGGTTATAAAATTCGATCAAACAAAGTGCCCCTTTGCATTCACTTCATGAGTTTTTTGGCGAGAGGAGTGGATATGATTAATAATGAATATTCATTCTCACGTTATTGCCTTTGCAAGTATTCGACAAATGGGGTTTTTTACTTCCCTTTTCTATCGTATCACATTGTTACAATAGCTTTCTTTCCCCTCTTTTACTTGTTTGTCTTTCTTGCTTTTTTTAAAGGCACCATGGAGTCTTTTCTTATTGAAAGAATTGGAGGTGAGAAAGAAGATAATCTAGCTTTGCCATGCTTCCTTCTCATCTTGGGAATTGATGCTGAAGTTGTTATTGCATATCAAGCTCATGAGAATCAAAAAATGAGTGAGACTTGATAATTAGCTCATTTTTCCGGAGAAGGGATGTCATGTGCTAATGGGTTAGAGAGTTACTTCAGATTGAAGTTAGTTAGCCACTTTAAGCAATGAGAGTCTTCAAAAATACTAGGGTTTTATATCCTAAATGGCCGTTTCCTACTTGGGGGTGACCGTTCCTGCTTGTCGAAATAGTACCAATTTTGTCAAATTATTTAGTAGGTTGATGACGTGATTTCTTAATTTCAGCTCAACTTGTGGGTTTTAATATTTAGGAGGAGTCAGAGCATCCAAGAGGAAGTATGCACAAGACTTAGAAATTTTGCATAGTGTGATTGAGATATGGAATTATGCTAGAAACACCTTCCACACTCCATACAATGATGTCAATATTTCTTTGTGGGACATAAGATAGCTAGCTGGAATTTCTATCATCGGGAGTTTCTATGTGAATATATCCCATCTAACTACCACATAAGCCTTGACTTCAGTTATACTTTGTATGATCTCTTCAGATTTTTATGATTGGATTGTGACACACTTTCTGAATAATCAGAAATAGGTGTATTTTGACCAATGGATTAAACTTTTCTATGAAAGAACTTTGACCAGTGAACCAACTAGATTTGATCGAGTTATGCATGACATGGGCGACATTGTTTCAAAATTCAGACTTGAAACTTATTTTGTTACTTTCATCTAT
This sequence comes from Trichopus zeylanicus subsp. travancoricus, assembly GCA_005019695.1. Classification (NCBI taxonomy): domain Eukaryota; kingdom Viridiplantae; phylum Streptophyta; class Magnoliopsida; order Dioscoreales; family Dioscoreaceae; genus Trichopus; species Trichopus zeylanicus. Next base: position 710,671 of record RXID01022275.1, on the reverse strand, counting down.
TTGTGGCTTTGCCACTTTATTATGTCACATTGTGGGCAGTACAGTCATCTGGAGATGTTTGCGATGGCTTGTAGGATAGCACATAGACAAAAAGTTTCTCTAGCTCCTGCAATGCTAAACTCAATATATGCGAGTCTTAGAGTAATAGTAGGTAGCCCTATAGGACCAAGCGGCTCTTCAACTTGGTTTTCTATCTAATTTTTTATGCTTGGATTTATGCCTACTTTCAAAGGACATATACTGAGTTAGAACCTAGTAACGAAATCAAGAGACTATGTTACTCATGTTTGGTTACTCTTCCTAAGATGATTCAAATTATGAATATGGTTGCTTCCTCTTATTCTTTTAGAGAGGCTAGGATGCATGTGTGGAATCCCCAAAATTTTGGGTGGCAAGCTTACTCTTATACTTTTTCTAATTCCAACATACTAGCGGATGTGACCTATCTTTCATTACCTCCAGAAGTCTATAAGTATATTATCTCTTTGAGACATGGAGTGCTCTTGCTTCATTGAAGGGAATATTTGGCTACAGAGTCTTATAGTCCACATGAGTTCTATCAACAACTTAGGTATAACCAAAGCTTTCCTAAGAATGTTCCCACTCCTTAATCACCATCATGTCTAGGCTAGCTATAGGCTATTGGTTACATCTTACTTGTCTCCAAGATAATTCAAATTATTATATTCTAGATACTGAGCAGAAAGTTAAGGTTCTTTAACTATATGTAGTATCATGGGTTAACAACATTGGGGGATATTTTTGCATTGATCTAGAACTCTTATTCAGCCATGAGCTAGACTCACATAGTAGGAAAAAGCAAGTGATTAGTAGAAAAGGGTTGAAGCAACAAAGGACCCAAGAGATGCGAAAAGCCTCAGCTCGTAAATTTGCTTATCCCAGACCAAGTAGAGAGAGGACCATTCCTCCTTATAGCATTGATAATGGCTATTTTAGAGGTAATGCAAGTCTTAGATTGAGTCTAAGATGAGAGATACTTCGATATGTAGGATCAGGGTTGGTGATAGTACCTACACCATCTTGAGATCTAATTTTTTTCATTTCCATGCTTACCTTCCAGTCAATTGACATAGATATAGGGTTAGAAGTGACTCTTCCTTCACCAACTAGTTCGCTAGTCATCTAATATGGATTTGAGTAGAGGGGTCAAATTGGCCTCACAATTGCCTACATCAGCTAGCCATTCATCAGATATGGGTACTAGTAGTTCTTTTAACCTTTGTTTTTTTTTTTTCCCTTCCTCCTTTTTTTTTGGTTGAAAAACCATCTTCTTTCAAGTGAATTGGATGAGGATTTTGGAGGTGCTCTTGATGATATTCTAGATTTAGACAGTGAGAAACATATGAATTTAGCCAAGTCTTGCATTAGATATGTGCTAATTTTAAGCTTTTATTCTAAACATGGTTCCTAGGTCACACTTCAATCAAGGGATGCTTGCATTCATAGGTGTCTGTCCACTATCACCATTGTCAGGTGATGGCCCACTATCTCCCCTTCTCATTTTAAGGATTTTATTCACAATCCCTTTTACTAATATAATCACCTTCTTACTCAAGCGGTAATGGAGGAGTATGAGTGGGTGACTGTTGAGTTACTATGGTCCTCTAGAGGTGTTACTAGACTTTATGTATTTAGGATTACCATTATCTTTTCTATGTAAGACACTTGTTTGCTTTTGTCCACCTTATTTAGGGACATTATTATTGCTTTATGGAATTCTTTCACTTTGTGCCATATTTTACTTGCAATCTCATATTTCTTGCATCCTAATTCCAAAGTGGCCCTTGGCATGGTTGGAACTAGATTCACCATGTATAAAATGGGCTTAACTTGAATTGCTAGTAGGGTGGACTTAATTTTACCACATGAGAGTGGACTTAGTTTTCTTGAGTTGCCATATAGAAATGGGTCTAGTTTGTCATGCGGGAGTGGACTTCATTTTGCCACACAAAGTGGACTTGATTTACTGTGTAAAAGTGGGACTTGATTTCACCACACAAGAGTGGGCTTCATTTGCCATGTAGATATGAACTCAGTTATCACATAAAATGGATAGGTTTTTATGTTTATGTTTTGCCTTGAGAAATATAGAGTGCATGTTTGACTTGATATTCTTTTTGAAAAAACTAAGCATTCTATCATAGACAAACATAGGCACTCTTATTTTATTTTTGTTGCCCTCAGAGGCCCATGTATAATACCTCTTCAGGAATTAGGCATTACTTGGTGACAAAGGTTTTTTCCCTTTGTCTCGAATCAGTTGATAGGATCTCCCCTTCAAATATTCTTTCAATGATATAAGAGTATTCCCAATTAGGCTGAAATTTGCCTCCTTTGCTTCGATTTGGAATTAAAGGCTATTTCTCCTTTTTATAAGGATATGAGCTGAGCTATCTTATTGTAAGTCCTAGATATTTGTGCTTGGTATATTTTCAAATTTTATTGAGCTGCGAGCCTTGCATTTATGGAGTCTAGCTCATCTAAGTAAAGATGAACATTGCCTTCTTTAGTGATTTCTTCTTGTAATGCAATCTTGGGAGAGGGGATTTGCACTTTTAATGATATGACTACTTCGGTTTCAAATACCAATACATATGGCGTTGATTGAGTAGGAGATCAATATATGGTGTGACAAACCCATAATGCTTAAGAAAGTTTCTAGTACCAATTTTTTTAATTTTTGGTAATGAATTTTTTAAATATTTTTGTGAGAGTCTTGTTGAATGCCTCAATGAGGTTATTCACCCTTGTATTATAAATGGATGAATGTCTCCTATCTATCTTGTGATGATGTATGAATCATCCTATCTTGAAGCTTTTGAAGAACGATTCGTTGGCAGAAATTATTTTTTGGGGAACAACAAATTAGTATAAAATATTTTTTTTGAAGGAAATAAATGATAGTATTTGTTTTTACCTCTTTCAATATGATAGCCTTTACCCACCAAGAGAAATAATTCGTCATTGCTAATATGAAGCGATGACCTCTGGAAGATGATGACTCAATTGGGTTGATTATATTTGTAGTCTACACTTCAAATGACCATAAAGATACCATTAGATGTAAAGAATTTGGGTGTCGATGAATAAAGTTACCATGAATTTGGCATAGATGATATTTTCGTACATATTCGATGCAATCTCTCACCATTATTGGATAATAGTAGCTCATACACTTGATTTTCATTATCATTTTTGAGTTTGATTGATGGGCACTACAAACCTTAGAATGTACTTATACAAGACTTCTTTTGCCTATTTGTTTGAATGACAACATAGAAATAGTTGATCAAAAGACCTCCTATAAAGGGCGTCATTAATGAGTAGAAAGTGCGGGACTCTTTTCCTGAGTTGTATCCACACTAATTTATTCTCTAAGATTTCTCCATTTTTTAAGTAATTAGTAAATGGTATTCTCTAATTTGTTACTTCTTTTGTCACTTTGGATTCAATCTTCTTATATTTGATACTGAAGACTGAGTTTATCACTTGGCTGCTACAGATTGAAATTTGAGTTTTTTTTAGTCAGGATTAGTTTGTGTCTTGGTTAACTTGGTAAAGGAATTAACTTTCGCATTAATGGACTGAAGAACTTTAATTATTTGAACATGTGGGATCTATCCTATGAGTTCTTGAGTCTTCTTATGGTATTTTAATAACTCAAATTTATGGATTTTATATTCATCTCCCACCAAATTAATAGCCAATTGTGAGTCACCAAAAACATGTAGATGTGATATTCCCATATTGAGGGCCATTTTAGTTCTACAATTAGGGTCTTGTATTCAACCTCATTATTTGTGCATGGTTTAGAGAGAATAGGAATATTATAAAATATCCCTAATTGAAATGACAAATAAGAGTTTGATGACTGCTTCGATTGGTGGGAGCTTTGGCTTGATTCCTGGTCTGATAGATGATACCTCATCAAAGTATAGCTTGTAATAAAGTTCTCCTTCTTTGACAAGAATAATTTCTTATTAGGGAGCTTACAACTCAATAGTGAGTCATCTGATGTTGTGTGTGTTGTGAGAAAATTGGCAATGGCTTGTCCTTTAATTATCTTTTAAGGAGTAAACTTGATATCGTACTCCATGAGAATTAAGACCTATTTTGCCAACCTTCCAATGGATATGAGACTACACATTTAGTATTTTATAGGGTAAATCCTTGATATCATAATGACTTGATGAAAAGGCAAATAGTATCTTAGCTTCTTAATTGTGAATATGCATGCTAGACATGCTTCTCAATGGGAGAATAGTTATTCTCTACCACTAACATTTTACTTAAATAGTAGTGTATTTTCTTTGCCATTCTCATTATTTTGGGGAAAAAGTGCCCCCGAGACCCTTCCATTGTAGTTGTGTAGAGGATTAAAGGTCTACCCAGCACGAGTGCTGCCAAAGACTAGTGGCTTTAAGATATACTGCTTGATCTCCTTAAAAGCTTATTAACAATTTTGATCCCAAATGAATGAAGTATCCTTCCTCATTAATTTGGAAAAGGGCTTATATTTTCCAAAGAGGTTTGAAATTTATCTCCTTATATATACAAGTTAGCCTTAAAATGACCTCAACTACTTTAAGTTGTTGGGAAATGATATAACCAAGATAACTTTAATTTTAGATGGATTGATTCCAATATCTCGGTATCTAACAATAAAGCCCAGGAATTTTTTGAATGATACCATGAAAGCACATTTCATAGGGTTCATTTTTAGATTATATTTTGTAAGGTGATCAAAAACCACTCTTAGGTCTTGAACATGCTTGTCTTTGAATTTAGTTTTGACTACCAAGTCATCCACATAACACTTGACTAGCTGGTGTATGAGGTCATCGCAAATTAGGGTCGTAGCCCTCTAATAAGTGACACTTATATTCTTAAGCCGAAGGAGTATTATCTTGTAGTAGTAAATACCAATTGGAGTTTAAAAGATTGCATATTTTTTATCATCAAGATCCATCTTGATTTGGTTATACCCAGAGAATCATCCATATGGGATAATATTTCAAAATTGACCATATTTTCAATTATGATTTTTATTATTGATAACAGAAAGTCATACTTCAAACATACTTTATCCAAATCTCTATAGTTCACACAAATGCAAATTTGGTCTTTTTTCTTGACTAGCATGATGTCTGCAATCCAATCTGGGTATTTTTCTTTCCTGATGAAACCTACTTCGATCAATTTCTTTATTTCTTCTATTACCTTTTGTTCTTGGTTGAATTTCATTCTCCTAGGTGCTTGTTTGACATTGAAAATTCAAGGTTGATAGCCAATTTGTGGACTTCAACTTCAAGATTTAGTCTGGGCATCTCTTTGTAGCTTCATGCGAAGTAGTTGATGTATTCTCAAAGCACTTTTTTGAGTTGGGCTTGGCTTTTCTTTCAAAGTTGTGAACTAATAAAGGTGGGTCATCTCTTCGCTAAGTGGTTCTTCATGTTGAATGAGACTTGGAAAAGGTTTCTCTTTTAATTTCGAGGACATTTAGCCTATATCACGGCCCTTTCTTCAGGTTTTGATGAAGCTTTGCTGAGAACTTCACGTTCTGGTGATATTTGGAGAACCGTGGTTGGCTCAATGCATATGATTTGTGTGTCAGAAGGCACTGAGGATGTTTGATTAGCCTTATTATCAGATAAAGGTCCAATGCTGACCATAACACGTGTATGAATGCTTGTAGTAATGTAGCCCAGTCCTTTAGAATTTTTATTTTCTCTTCCAGGAATATAAGTGCATCCTTGAGGTAGATCCCCTACGTTCTTGAAGAAATGGTTTTCTTCCTTTATTTGTTGAAAAATGCAGTTAGATTTCTTGGTTATTTAACAAAGGTTGTCTAGGAAGTATTTAGGTATGACCATTGGCTGATAGTAATCATCATCTTCCAAATTCTTAGTTTTTAGGATTTCATTTATGCTCAGAATATAAGGAATTGCCTTGTAAAATAATACATCTTTTTCTCTCTTATATTATGGGAGAATAGCTGGTTGTTAATTTCTCCACAACATTAGTGTATAGCTCATCCAATTGCTTCAATAAGCCTTTTGGGACTTTTGTCAAAAAGAGAATATTTTTTGTTTGACCTCTATTGTCATTTTCATTAGAAGAATAGCCATCCAGGTGGAATTGTGGGGTTTCTTCATCTAAAGAGTCTATGTCACTCCTTGTATAAGGAGGGGCGAAGATCAGACTAGTAATCTTCTTCTTTACTTGACTAATAAAAGTGGATCCTTTATCAGTATGGGATCTTTGATAATATCTCATATTATCATAATGTACCTCGTGAAGGTCAAAAGATGTACACCTTTATCAATTCATCATTCTTCACTATCCTCAAAGTACTTGAGGTATTGATATAAGGTTGATGGCACTACTTTATTTTTGTGTAATCATGGACTTCTTAAAAGTACTTTGTATGATGTATCGATGTCGATCACATAAAACTTAGCATTAATCATTAATTTTCCTACTCTCAGAGGTATGGTTATGGCTCCTAGAGTTCTTTGATTATTTTGATTAAACTCTTAGATGGTTATAATTTCAGATAACAGGTAGCATAGGTCCAAAGCTAAAGCCCTTAGAGTATGGAGAGTCATCAAATTAATCGAGAAGCCTAGGTTAATGAGGATGCAATTGATTTTGATCCCATCACTATTCTCTATGATATATAATGACGTGTTATGGTCTATCATTCTTGGTAGTAAATCATCATTTGTGAAGGTGATGGTAGGTGTCTGACAAGTGTACAAAGACTTCTTCATTCTCTTTTTAACAAAGTATATTTGATAATCAGTTAGATTCTGCAAGATGTGCAGTAATGTATTTCTAAGTTCTTGTGATATCATCAAGGCATCAAACATAATTAATATGGTAAGGATTTTTTTTGAGATGATCTGCTATATTTTATTTAACCTTCTTAGGTGTAGGTTTAGCTTGCAAAGGCTCAATATCCTTATTTATCTAATTTTTTTCTTTGTTTTTGTTCCTGGAGATGTTCTTATCTCTAGATATGGAAGCTTGTCTTGGGGGTAATATTTTATTGTCTCTGAGTTGTACTTGGTTTGTATGCCTCAATTGAACTCTAACATCATGAGACAAACAAGATTCTTCTTTAGAGTCACTATCAAGGCTAGTCATGTGACAAGAGGTAGTGGATTCTTGACCCCAATTGGTAGTTTTTGGGATGTTTTAAAGAATGTAATTAGTTGATAATTATCCTATTCAACATTAGAATTAGGCACATGGGCTTTTCTTGTAGAGAGATCTTCAAAGACTCTTTAGATAAATCCTTCTATTTCATTGGCCAGCATGACCTTCTTCAAAACTCTATATTAAGGGCTTTTTTTCATGGATATTTGAATTGGCTTGATGCAAGAGCTGAATGGACTCCAGCCTTAGATTATTTACTTCTTTCCAAAAATGTCTATTTCTTCTTTTAGCACTTACTAGTATGGGGCCTCCCAAGTGGTCATAAAGTTATTCTGATTTAGACATAAAGTCATATTCATTGTCTATGTCCTATATACATAATTTCTCTAAAGTCAGTAGAGGACACCCTTCCATAAGTTCTAGGATTGGAACTTTATCAAACTTAATGGGTTGATTATTTGCCTCTAGGATTGGGATGACTGATCATCAGTGTCTATTTTGGCTGTGTGATTCATCATGCAATAAGAGGCAATAGACTTAGATGACTATCCTTGAGAGTATTTGTCTTCTTTGACCTGCTTTCAGGGTAGATGGCATGGATGGTCATCTTGGTCTTGAGGAGGGTTGGTAGGTGATCTCCTACCACTTATGTGGGGTCTTTTGTATGTCTTTACCTTTTCAGCTACCATCTTTTCTATCTTCTCAATTTCTTCACAAAGTGTGGTAGTTACGCTTGACATGCTTTTCATGTGTTTATTCAACACTTGCATTTATTCCCTGACATATTTCATGTTAGTTATGGCTAGGTCTTTTAAAATATCTAACTGTAATTTGATCATGCCATAATCACATTCATGGGCAAACCACTCTCTAATATAATTATCTTGGTGGCAGCCCTCTGGGAGAACTGTAGAACTTTCCATTTCATTAGTGATATAGTTGATGAATTCATTCACTTCTTCCTGTCCTTTGCTTTGGATTTCATCATCATCACGAATGCTAAGATGACCCCGACAGATAGCTTGATAGTGAGCTTCCAACAACAGTAGCACATGTTGCCACTAGAAGTTCTTCTTCCCCACTCTTAGTGTTAGGACCTTTAAGCAAAGCTCTGAGTTCATCAGGGAGGAACTTCTTGAGAGTTACTTGACTTCTTTCTCCTTGGACATATTCTTCCACAGTATTGATATTTTCTTAGATGATCGATTTCTTAACAGTATTTTTGTCTGATTGAACTAGTTTCTTCTTCTTATTTTTGTTCTTTTTCTTTTTGATGTTGTGAGTAAATGGAGGAACTTATTCTAATGGAGCTTTTCTTATCACCATCCTAGACTTTTTAGGGTTATTAGCTATCTTATTTATCAGTTTCTTCAATCTTTTAGAGACATAGATCTCCCACAGGTGCTGTTGTTTGGGTATATGTTGTACTTCTTCTCCCAACAAGAGTCCAACAAGTGGCCCATATGTCTCAAATATAGTGATGTGATTGATGTGTTCGGTGGGTGTTTCAAATAAGACTAACTTCAAGAGAGTCAACTTACCCTCTTGATATTATTTTTCAACCTAATATTTGAATACAAAGCAGTCTTCAATAGTACAACCCAAGACTCTTTGGTAAAGTTAATAGTTTGGGTGATCCTTTTTGTTGGCCTCATTTGACCTTCTGCATTCTGGCAGTTGCAAACCCAATTTCAGAGTATCTTGGAAGATTTTGCTTACCCTCTCTCTTTTGAAAGAGTATTTCTTTTTGAGTTTCTATTGAAAATTGTTGGATGGTTCTACTTCCCTATCTCATCTAAGAGTTGATAGTTTTTAAGGATTACCTCTATTCATAAAGGTTTGTAGGTTTCTTCTGCTCAGTTATTATGAATACTACTATCACATTTTTAAAAGGCTTCCCATTCTTTACCTTATCTTTTTTCAGCCTCAAATTTTGTGAACTAGCTAAGGCTAGTGAACCAATCCTCTCTAACTTCTTGATCGACATAATGAGGTCTTTGAAAGTGTGAATGGAAGAACCACCTTAAGTAGGGTGCCATCCAATCCCTCCTTATATTACCGAGGACCATATTTATAGGCTCAAACTAACTCATGGATTATTCATACTTAATACTTAGATTTATCTACTGTGTGATATAATCCAACACTGATTCACTATTGCGCTTTGGGGTTGAGATGAGGTTTGCAATGGTCATCTTATTGCTGACTCCTCTAAACCTAGTTCGCAAAGCTTTTTTTATTTATGACTAAGTTTGTATGGACTCTAATTATAAATTGGCATATCACTCAAATATTATCCCTGTAAAACTTATTGAAAATTGGTGAAGTATTAATGAGGGGTTATTACTTGAATCCCTACACAGAGTTACGAAATGAGTTATATATTATTCAGGGTTAATCATGCCATTAAATTGTTTGAAGCTAGACACTATATAGCCCTTCGGATATGACACTTGGTCATGATAACTAAGGTATAATTTGTCTACATAATTTATCATACCCATGCCAATTCCTTATCTTAGTTGTGCAACCACCATTCATTGCACTTACTGTTATATATTTGCTGACAATTCTATATTATCAAGGATGCTCAAGATCGGGAATTGGGTATCCCTTGCTAGTGGAGGAGGTATTTGTGAAAGTCCTATATTTTCATGAATTTCATCTATATGAGATGCATCTTTTGCCACCTCTGCAACTTGAAATGACTGTTGAGATCAGTCCAACTTATCAAGCTTTTGTCTTATTTGCATCATTATCTCCATTAACTCTATGACCTTCTATTGAGCTTCATTTTTCTCTTTCCTTTGTTGTCTCAATTCTTCTCACAATACTTTTATGGTCACTTTCTCATTGGAGTTTTTAGTTATGACCAAGGCTTTTGTCAGAATATGATGGTCCACATCTTGAGAGTTAGGTCTAGGTTTAGTGTGTTTTTGGTTGAGCCTAACTTCTCTCATCAGTTGGGTTGTCTCATTTAAAAGCCTACTCATAGAGAGAGTAGTTACACTCTCTTTGTTATGGTAGCAAGGATTGATTTACAAGAACCTTTTCTTCCTCAATCTCTTTATCAATAAGTTTTATTCGTGCAACCTTTGTTTGACACTTGGTGGGCCAGGGCACGGGCTTGCAGTCTTTTCTAGAGTCATGAGGAATGACTTTGACAATGTGGATTGTCTCTCCTTTTGGGGTCTCATGATACGTTAAAGCCTTATGATGATTCTTGTTATTTTATTTAGTTATTCACCTCTTAGGTATAGTCTTTAGGTAAAATTGTGCCCTCTTTGACTTACTTTTACCTTTTTCTAAGACATATAATGGAGTGACAGAGTTAGAGATAGGAATGGTGATGAATGTCTTCATTCAAGAGGTAGGTTTTCCAAGTTGATTGAAGACTCTAGCAACCTTTCCCTTGGTTGTGATAGTCAAGATGAATTCTTCTTCATCCATGTATGTATTTGGACTTGCTTTTGGCTGCTCCTTAATGGGAGTGGGGTGAAGATGATTGAAGACTGAGCTTTGCTTTGGGCCTAACCTTCGAAAGACAAATTCCCTTGCTAGTTGAAGCATAACTTTGGCTCTTTATCAGATTAACTCTTCTCATTGGGAATAAAGACTCTAAGTCTCTTTCATTTTGATGAAAGGCAAGAAGTAGACTCACCTTATATGACTGCAACATTAGTAGGTGAGCTAACAGGTGCTCTCTTGAACTGGATGACTATAGAGATGGTTCCAAACTTGATTTGAGTTTCAACTACTCCAATCATGATTATCGATTGAGCCAAATACATAATCGACCCTTCCCCCAAGATGATAGTGTATGTCAGGGTGGGGATGTTCTTTGTTGATGCCATTTGATACTTTTTCTATAGAAGAAAATACAATTGATTAGTCTTCAATCATAATTCTATTTGGTGACATCTCTATTATTTTAGCTAGATTTCTATACTTTAAGGAGAAGTCACATCTCACTGGACATGCCAAAATTTGTGAAATTGAAATCAGTGGTCTAGAATAGCAAAGACCCCATGGAGCAACCTCACAATAATAAATCAAAATGTGTGGAAGATTTGAGTGCGCAATCGGGTGTTATGGGAACATGACTTCCAATAGGCACAAGCCCCTATTATTAATTACATTGATGGTTGTTAGAAATTTTCTAAAGCGAGAAACCTAACTAATAAACTAGAGACACAAAAGAGAAAAAGCATCATTTGATTGATTTGACAAAAAGATACATGGCTTAAGTAAGGACATATCGTTAGTTTATAATTTAAAGAGTTTAAATTCATGATCATGGAAGAAATATGAAATAAGAAAAGAAAGTCGGAAAGCCTTGATGCGTCCTGCTGCCCCACTCCCATGCACTTGATTATGTGGAGTTTGACTCAAACGGATCATAATTTGGTCCTTGATGGATGCTGATAACTTGACTTGATTTTAGGATATGGTTGATTATCTTGACTTGTGTCAATTGACCCTATTGAGATCTAAAGCATCAGCCAGTAGGACATGAAAGAGGATAAGAGAGGAAGCAGGAGAAGCTTGATGTGTGCCACTACCTTACTCCCATGTGTGGGATTAAGTGGAATTTGACTTGTATGGTTTCAATTTGATCCTTGGCTTAATTTTAGGGTGTGGCTAACTGCCTTGACTCGTGTCATTGACCCTACTAAGATCTGAGGCATTGCCAATAACATTTGGGTTGACTTAGACAAGAAGTATGGCTGATAGCTTTGAACATTTTGGTAATTAACTTCTTTTGATAATGTTACTAATGGCTTGTTGGGTTTAGCTTGAAGTGTGGCTCACAGCTTTGAATGTATTGGCAATTAAATTTTTTCAAATAGCATTACTAACGGCTTATTAGATTTAGCTTAAAGTGTGGCTGATAGCTTTCAGTATTGGTGATTAATTTTTTTGATTTGATGGCGTTACTAATGGGATTGAGTTTAACCTTGAAGTGTGGTTGATTGCCTTGAGGGTTTTAGCAATTAATGTCTTTTGGTACCATTACCAATAACTTATTGGGTTTAGCTTTGTAGTGTGATTGATAGTTTTGAACATTGATAATTAACTTTTTTTTATAGCATTACCAATAGCTTATTGGGTTTATCTTAAAGTATGGTCAATAGCTTTGAGCATTGGAGATTAACTTCTTTTGATAGTATTACTAATGGCTTGTTAGGTTTAGTTTAAGTGTGGCCAATAGTTTTGAGCATGTTAACTATTAACCTCTTTTTGATATTATTACCAAAGCTTGTTGGGTTCAGCTTTGAAGTGCGATCGATAGCTTTGACTATTTTAGCAATTAACTTCTTTTAATTTGATGATCGATGGCCTTACTAGTCTATTGTCAATTAAAATTTAAGGCATTTTCAACAACTTTGACCTTGTTGTCAACTAGCCATAGTTGATTTTGGACCTAACCTTGATTGGGTTCTTGATGGATCCATTAAAAGATTTGGATTCAACCCATATTAGACTTTTGTTAGGTTCGGGCTCGAATCTTAAGTTCAAGTTCAAGTTGATTTGATTCAACTTGGTTTTGGTTCAAATTTAACCTATTCTAGTTTTATGTTTGACCTATTGTAGTCCAAATTTAAATTATTATGGTTTAGTTTTGACCTATTTTCTGGTTTATGTTTTTATTTTTTTTGGTTTAGGTTTTGACCTTTTTTTGTTGAGGCTTTGACCCATTTCTAGGTTCAAGTTTTGACCTATTTTGGCTTAGGTTTTGACCTATTTTTATTCAAATTTTGACCTATTTTGGTTCAGGTTTTGACCTACTTGGTTCAAGTTTTGAACTATTTTGGTTCATATTTGAGTTCGACTTGACCTAATTTAGATTCAGTTTGAACTTGGTTTAACTCAATTGAGATTTGGTTCAAACTTGGTTTGAACTTGAAATGAGTTCCTTTTGACCAGATTAAGGTCCAATTCAAAATTGCTTGGTCCAGTTGGGACTTGGTTTGAACTTAGCTTGACTCGATTGGGACTTAGTTCAAACTTTGCTTGACTCAGTTGGGACTTAGTTCAAACTTGGCTTGACCTAGTTGGGACTTGGGTCAAACTCGATCCTAATTCATTCAAATATGGCTTAACTTGTTTTGGTTCAACTCAATTAGAGTTTAGTTTGAATCTGTTTTGATTTAGTTTGGATATTATTTCAATCGGTTTCAATTCAAATTTGTTTTTGTTCAACTTAATTAGAGTTTAATTTGAATTTATTTTGATTTAGTTCGAATATTGTTTGACTCAATTAGAGTTCAATTCAAACTTCTTTTCGTTCCAGATTGACTTGATTTGAATCTAAATTGATCCAAGTTTGGCTTAATTGAAGTTTGACCTAATTAAGGCTGAATCTAAACTTTAGATTATCAGTTTTCTAACCGAAAATGGACGACCAATTCGGAGACTGATTGACTGGCCGAGTAGGTGTCACTTTTGGTTAAATAGGACCGGTTGACCTACCGAGCAGGTACCATTCTTGGTTTGTTAAAATTGATAGAGCATTTTTTTGCCCATCTGGCTTAGTTTCGATCTTTTATTTTGGGTCTATTTGATGATTTATTTTGAGTCAGTTTGGTTTTATTTATTTATTTTAGCCTGTTAGCTTTGAGTTTAATACGACTAAGTCATTTTAGTCAATCGATTTATGTTTATCAATTTGCTTTGGTTTGAGAGCCCTTGGGCTATCATGATAATATTGGGGTGAGCCCACGGGCTAACCTTTAGTCTGAATAGATGTTAGACAAGCTCGCAACTAGACTTTAGTCTGAGTAGACACTCAGATGAACCCACAAGCTAGTCTTTAGTCCAAGTAGATGTTATGGCAACACAGGCTGGCCTTTACTCTGAATAGATGTTAGATGAGCCTATAGGCTAGCCTGTAGTTCGAATAGCATTCGGGCAAGTCCGTAGGTTGGCTTTTAGTCAGAGTAGACATTATAGCAAGCTCACAGGCTGACCCTAAGTCAGAATGACTTTCGAACAAGCTAGCAAGCTGGCCCTAGGTTAGTTGAGAAGGATGAGTTCAATGAGATGGGAATGTATTTTTTAGCTTTTTTTATTATTATTTAGTTATCAGTCCACATGGGTTCTCTTTTTTCTTCATATTATTCTCCTTTTCTCTTTAGAAACTTTCATAGTGGACCTCAAGGTTTAAGGTTCTCAAGTTGGTGAAGATAATGTCATGGTAAAGACAAGGCCACAGGTGGCTATGGTATTGATGGGGTGAGGGCAGGATGATGTCGTGATGGATGTAGTGGGGTATGGCTTACTAAAAATGGGGCCATGGATGGCTGCAATGTTGATGGGGTGAGGGAGTAGTAGGAGTACGAGGCAATAGGGACCTCGCAAGAAATAGGAAAAAGGAGGAGGAGGAGGAGGGGGGAGGAGGGGGGGGGCAAGTAGTAGCAGGAACCTCGCATGAGATAAAAAAAGGAGAAAGAAGAAAATAGGAAAAAGAAACAAAAAAATAAGATAGTAACCCTTACATATTCTTTCCTTCTTCATGATGCTTTCTTGATCCCCTTTTTCTTTGAATTTCATGCTCCTTTCTTCTAATTTTTGTGCTCCTAATTTTACCAATAATTTGTGTTCTAATTCATGTTGCTTCACATACTTTGGTTAAGAGGATCCTCAAATTGAATCATTAATTGATTTGAATTTGATCTTTGATGGGATTTTGATCCCATATATTAGGCTTTCTGATTGATATATTTCAAGATTACAATCTTCTAACAAAAAATTCTTTGATTGCTAATGAGATTGGAGAGGGATCTATCTCCGTTTTTACAGATGGTGACTTGAACTAGATGACTAGTTGAGGAATTGATCAATTGATCGAGAGGTTGCATTTAGTCCTGGTTCATTAGAATCGATCGATTGGTTGAAGAATCGATTGACCAGCAGAACATTGTCAATCCCTATTTGTGGAAACTAGTTGGCCGATTAAGGAACTGTTTGACCGGTGTAGCCTAATTAAGTATTTGGGCTTGGAGTTCCAACCCATGTTTATTTCAAATTGGACCTCACTAATCATGAGTTAGACTCAAAGTTTAACTCTAATTCTTATCAAGCTCCAAGTCAAAATTGGATTACAAAATCCACTCAAATAGGACCAATTTATAATTTTATAAATCAAAGGGACTTTTTTGTAAAATAAATGATAAGGACTTATTTGTGAAGATAAAATTTTATTTGCAAAATAATTAAATTTTTACATCTATTCATGAATAAAAATCTTTAAAGGGCTTATATGTAAAGTTTCAAATATTAAATTTACAACTTAATATTTTATGGTTTTTATTTGTAAAAAAAGTTTCAAAAATTTATTCGTAAATATAAATTTTTAAAGGATTTATTTATAAATTCTAAATTTGATTGCAATTCAGGCCATAATCCAGTGTCATTTGATCTCAATTTTGGTTGAGTTCTTATCGAATCTGATTTTGAAAATACAACCTACCTACTACTGATGCATAAAAAATTTTTAGCCTCTCTCATTTTTCAATATCATTCTGAGGGCATTGCTGGAGATTGAGTTTATCACCATTAATAATGAGTGATTCTCCAGCTTATAGTTATCGATACCATATTTTGGAAGAATTTTAGTAATATATATCTCTTGAGAAAGCTCAAGCAATCGATGCTTTCTATCACTATAAAGTCTAATATCTAAAAAATATGAAGTATTGCTAAGATTCTTTATCTCAAGGATTCTAGATATTATCTTCTCAGTTTTCTTAAGGGAATTTAGTTAATTATCAGCCACTAAGGGGTCATCAACATAAAGCATCAATATCCAAACTTTACCTCCACTGACCTATAGGTATGAACAATTATTAGCCATTTTCTCCTGAAAGAGAAATTTTATAATTACCTTATGAAAATTGAAGTACCATTATCGAGATGCTTGTTTCAACCCATAAATGGATTTGTATAGTTTACAGACCTTTATTTTATTATTTTTATAGATAAAACCTTTTGGTTGAACCATATAAATTTCTTCTTCAGAAATTCCATTTAGAAATATTCTTTTAACATTCATCTGAATCAGTTTATAATTATAATGTGCAATTAATGCTATAAAGATTCTGAATAAATCCTTTCTAGAAACTAGAGAAAAAGTTTTATCATAATCAATCTCTTTTATCTAAGTGTAGCCTTTTAGCAACTAACCATGCTTCGTACTTGTTAACTTCACCATTGGCATTCAGTTTGGTCTTATGGACTCATTTCCAACTAATTGATTTATAATTTTTGGGAGCTTGAACAAGAGACAAAACCTGATTTTTATCCATCGAATCAATCTCCTCAAACATTGCATCCATCCATAATTTAGCTTTTTCACTACTCATGGCTTCTAAGAAACTCAAAGGACCATCATTTTTTTACAATTAATGATCCATGTATCTCCTCCAAATCATCTAAACTTTGGAAGGTATGCAAATATATAACTTCCTCAAGATATGTAATATAGTCATCTAATATGGCTAACTTAGTAACCCTTTTGGGTCTTTTATCTAACAGACTTAGTATGGACATTGATGCTTTATTTTGTTCAACTCTATCTGACTTATATTTTAACTCAATTCTTTTCTTTTTTTTCTTCTTGTAACAGATACTCCCTGCTCAATGAATATGATATCTCTACTCTCAAAATTGGGAAAATCAAAACTTTTTCGGGATTTTGAGATCATGACCTACACTATCCATGCTAAGAACTTTCTTAAAAAAATTTTGAGCAAGTATTAAGATCAAAAACATGATTTTATTTGTGCATCTCAAATTAAAAATATAGGATAATATGTAAAACTCAAAGTATCTAATAACTCATAGATTAGACATCAAAGATAAGCTCTAATACCAATTGTGAGTTTGAATACCGTCCTTTGATGCAAGGCCCATGAGAAAAATTTGGAATAAAATTAGTCAAAGTAATTTATATATCTTAGGGCCTAAAAAATCAATGAATGAATAATCAAACCTTTTTTTTCCTGCAAATCCAGTAGGTCCACCTTAAGTTATTGTCACTCTTTCTTGGAAAAACATTGTAGAGGAGGAGAGATTTTTTTATTACTTTCTCTTTCTCTCTCCTCATATCTTCTTCTTCCTTTTTGAGCTTAGAGAGCAAAAACTTTTGTCAATTTTATTCTTTCCTCCTCTATAAATCTTTTGCATTAAAGAGTGGTAAGGACTTAAAGTGGATCTACTAGATTGACGTGGAAAAAGGTTAGGTTATTCATTTTTCAATTTTTTGGGTCTTGGGGTATGTAAATTTATTTTGAGCAATTTTATCCCAAAATTTTATCTTGATCATTGCATTAAAGGGCAACATTCAAACTCACAATTATAAAGAAAGGACAACTGATGCTCCACTGAAGGAATAGGCTGAAAAAGCAGAAACCACTTAAAGGCTCATAGCTATAAAAGAAAGAGACAAATCAACATGTACATACATATCTAAGATAAGAGAAGAAAAAAAACAAAAGCATCTACAGTAAGGGAAGGAAGCACAATAAATGTGTTGAGCCATCACAAATCATCGATATATGTCAATAGAAGTAACACAACACAACAAAAGCTCAAAAAAGGAGCTAGAAGCTTCAAGATATATTAGTAAAGGAAGGTACCATAAACTCACAATGATGCTAACATTAGAAAAGAGAACACCTCCTCTAAGGCCAACAATTGATGGTTAGCCTCTTGACTAGGTCAATTAGTTGTCACCAAACTTTCTGAATGACTATCATAGGGAGGCAAATGAGGAGTCTCATAAGAATCAAGAAGCCATCTCAAAGAAACATTCCTCTAGCCATGAATGACTCCCCCTCCAAAAAGATGATAAAAAAAAGTACCCTTAAGTCCCAATTGGGGTATGACAAGGTACCCAACAATCAACAACCCAGTTAAGTATATCACATTTTGAAGGCCAATAGTCATCTCCCCCAACATAGAATAAAAGTACAATGAGAAGGATCAAATCTCTCAACTATATTGACCATCAAACCAAGAAGAAGCTTCATGAAACTCATAAATTGGACAAAACCCACTTAATCAATCCTTGTTTGCTGAATAACACTCCAACTCATTGGTCTATCCCTAGGGCATATGCCAACTGACTAGCATATGAGCTTGGCCTACCTTGATTTTCATGCCTCCCTATATTCTTTGACCAAAATAACAGCAAAACAAAAGAAAAGAAGGGCCAATTTAGGTGTCTTGAGGGGGATTAAGATCTACTAGTTATTTAGGTTAGCATGAGATCATTCATGATCATGAAACATGGAAAAGGAGGAAAAATAAGAAGCACAAAGGGAAGAGGTGAAGAAGAAGGTCACCTCTCCACATTTGGAATGACTTTGAGGAGAACCACCACCCACCATCTGATGATGTGGCCTACTGCCACTACCACTGGATAGAGCCACATCCTCTCTAAAAAGAAAATCATCCATCTCATCATTATGAAGAAGAGAAAAGCTTAAAGAGGAGAGCAAACAAAGAAGAAGTTAGAAGAGAAGAAGTAGAGAGAAAGAAAGGAAGAAGAAAGAAGAGGAGGAGAGGTTCATCTAAAAAGGAAGAAGAAGGCAAGAAGAAAAGAAGCGAGGGACACTAATAAAGAGGAAGGGTAGAAATGCAAAAAAGAAAAGGAAGAGAAATTTGAAAAAGGTCTGCATGGGAAAATGAAGCCCCATGTCATTCTCTCTCCCCACCCCATGAAAGCTAGTCAAAAGCCAAAACATAAAAGACAAAAAAAATGCAAGAGAAGAAAAAAATAGAGAAACGAGGGAAAATTCCTAAGCCAAAAATTGAAATAGATTCCAAGATACCAAACACTTGACATGTCTCCTATTATGCATACCAAATACTTCGAATGCCAATCTACATGCCAATTTTAGGATATGATTTCCCATTAGAGAACCAATTTTTTTGGCATATTATTTCAGCACTAGATTGATTATCTCAAAGCAATAAATGGAATACTGAAAGAATAGTAGCAGAACATGAGATTCAGGAATAAAAGAAAATTCTTATTGATAAAAATCAACTTATAAAATATGAAATCTCCTAAATAAAATAAGCCCTATTGATATGTATGAATGTTGAGTGGCAACCATGGTGACACTTCACAATAGCACTATCTACATCACAAACAAGTTGAAGATGTTCCTTACTATGCCCAATCAAGTTGACCATCCCTAAGTAGTTTGGTCTAGACAGGGAGGGAGAAAGATAAGTTGAATACTAGATAATATAGCTTTCAATATCTGAAGAATTAGGATAAAGAAATAGAAACTCCTTCATTCCCAGAGACCACACTTAAATTCACTTTAAGCACATGACAATAATTATTTGCAAAACCATAGCAAAGGCTCCATCTAAGGTGCAAAAGATAAATAAGGAGGGACCATTACAACAAGGCCTACCACTCACTCGCATCTATAAATCAGATATGTCACAAAATAGTTGCTCTGTACAAGCACCAAGTCATTTTGAAAACCATTAAAAGTCAAGGGAGAGGTAATTGAGGTAGGAATAAAATTGATTTAAGCATCACAAAGGTGATCAAAATAAGCCCTCTAGCACTTCTAACTTTATTTGGCAGAGGCTCTTTGAGCTATAAGGGATTGATGTCCAAGACAAAGCTGAAGGAACAAGGTACTTCCTCAAAAATCCCCATCATACGCAGATTAATCAAACACCTCAATTAGATAAGCCTAGAGAGTTGTGGTGAGAGAAAGTTTGAAGAAAAGCAAGAAGCATGCAATTATGCTTGGATCTAAACCATCCAAAGTGCCTCTCTCATATGGAAAAAGGTGCAATTTACAAAGGACTTGCATGGCACCAAGCATCCTATGATGATGGTGAAGATCAAAATCTATACTAGGTAAGGGATGATTCAATCACAATTCTCAAAGAATGAGTTCACTCAATTCTTCAGCATAAAGCAAAGATATTTCCTCAGCACAAACAAGACAAATTAGAAGAATAGATATAAAGTCCCTTAATCAAAAATTAATGTTGCTCTCATCAGAAATAGCAAAAATTTCTGCCTCTTTGAAACCTACAAGATGACTCACTTTTACTAGAGCTAGAAGCATCTCCCCACAACAAAAGAATGAGGTGTGAATCATAGGATTCTACTATTTTAGCACCAAGAATTGACCAATTTAATGACTTGCAGTAGAGCTCTTTAAATTGTAGGAAATTCACATAAAGGAGAGGGAAGTCGCAAAATATGGGAAAGTGCTCTAGGAACTTCCGAACATAGTAAGGATGCTCAAAATAATAGACACTAAAAACTCAAGGAAAATCCTACAACAACATCAATTATAGTCAACAAAATAGAAACAACAGGGAAAAAAAGCAGAGGAAATTTCCTCATCATCAACTACATGATTAGTAATGTGTTCTTGATTGATTTTAGAAGTAACCTCAAATCTTGAAAAGGGGTTCAAATCCATGGTTGAATGAGAAAAAGACTAAAGAAGAAGAGATATAAGACTGTATTGGACATAAACATATCATATATAGTTTGAAAATCTAAGTCTATAAGGAGGAATCATATTGGTATTCCCAAGATTGAATCATAATTTAGAAAGGAGAAGTAATCCAATCAATTGGCATGTGAAATAGGCCTTCCAACAGAAACATGGAGTACAAAATAAAAACATGTTAGCTAGCGTACAAAAATAAAATATATGAAAAATATGAAAAATATGCTAGTCACCTAGATTATGATGCAAAACATATCTTAGGATGTCAGTGTATGAAAAAAAATGATACCACCTAACATTTGATGCAAAAATTATGCCATAAGGCTAGCAGATAAAAAATAGTAATAACATAAGAAAACATAAGTTCAAAAGTTTGAGCTAAAGAACCATGACTAACCACAGAAGATGCACCAATAGTCTGTTAGATAGTTCGTTTTCAACCAAATAGAAAACTCATTAATTACTCCCTACACTCATCAATATTGTGTACCATTACTAATAAATTTGCATCGACAACCCTATTCACGAAGTTCATATCCCACCATCAACAGACTTAAGTTACCAACTAGTATTGCCCTTTAGATTTTGATGATGATTAACCTAGTATTTAACAAGCATCTTAAGTTTTTGATAAGCTTCAAATTTGCAATAATCATCAAAGCTCGCGAAGGACTGACTGTCATGATTAAAGCTTAAAGATGATGACTCGTAGATAAAGAGAATGATAACTTGGAGATCAAGTTGGGAGCTTAAAGAATATTTAAAATGCTAGATCGATTTAAAACTAATAGGTTTAGATTTTCATTTATTTTAGATGAGTCGAAGATTTGTTCTTTGAGATGGTTTGTTTGGAGCACTAATTGCATTAGGTTCAGTACGAAACTTTTAATATAATTCTTCTGTTGAAACTAAATGACTGGTTAAAAATCGAACGGTCAATTGAGAATATCACTTATGAGTTTTTCCCAAAATCAGATGACCAGTTTGTAACTAGATGACCGGCTAAGAAAATTGTCATTTCTGGTTCTCAAAATGGTTGATCAGTTTGCAAAGTGATTGTCTGGTTCACAGTTTTTGCACAACTAATGGTTAATTTTCTAACCATTGGAGCAAACTTATCTGCAAGATTTTATCCCCAATGGCTAATTTTGATCCAAGAACTATAAATAGGAATGGTTGGACTTCTCTCAATAAGTCCTTACAACTTCAAATTTATTTTAGAGAAAAAATCAAAGTCCACCAAACCTACTAGCCCAAGAGTATTCTAAACTATTAATTTCATATCAAATCTTCTTGCCTTTGTTCTTAACTTGGGAGGATTTTATATTACACTTAAAATTAGATCATTCTTTATACTTTTTCACTTATAAACACTTCTAGGTTATTAGGAGTATGACTGTATAAAATCTTTGATATAGAGTACATGTTCTTGGTGAGAGCATGATCAATTAGTATAGGTATGACTTTACCTGAAGGAAGCAACAGGCTTGGCTTCATATGAAGAAAATGACACTCCAATTTGGAGTTTAAGGCTTGACTTCACCTTAAGAAGTGACATCATTAAGGGAGTTATTGAAGCTCTCAAGAGTGAGTCAAAGGCCATGGAGTAGGAGTAGTTGATCTTCAAACTGCATAAATCATGGTGAATTCATTCCTTATCTTATTTTATATTATTGCACTTGTAATTAATTAAAATTTAAGTGATTTACTTGAGCTCCATGAGTAATTATCTTGGTGTATTATATTAGAGATTGAGCTTCTCCAAAATTGTATATTCCCTTCCTCTCTCAAAGGTTGCCAATTCAGGCCAATAACCAACACTCTACTATGTAAAGATCACATCACTGGTCCCATAAGGATAACATCAACTACATCACAACCATGAAGAAGAACAAACCACAACAAAAGCAGCATCGAACTCATTCCATGCAAGACATGTTTTTCAAAAAAACCTCTACTTAGGGAATGCCATAATGGTTTGTAGTCCCCCTTTATTAGAAGGACCATTTAATTCAACAGTCAATTGCCACTATTTTATTTGTGTCGAAAATTTTTTGCATTCTTGAACCACCATCACATTACATTTACCCCAATATGCATGCATTTCTCTCATGATCCTTAGATGCTGCAACAAAGATAGGCTAGCAATGAATTACCTGACTTTGCAATCTTTACTAGCTTGGCAACTTCAAACCATAACTATTTCCTCGCTCGAATTGTAGTGGAAAAGGTTCCACCTAAAGTCTTCAAATCTATTCCTAGACCATAAGAGTGTTGGCCCAGATTAGCAACCTTTGAGGGAGGTTTTGAAAGAGGTTATGAAATACAAAATATGATTATAAAGAAGATCAAGTCCAAAATAATTCACCAAGAAAATTACATTCAAATTTTAATTAAATTGAATCAAATCATAAGTGTTAAAATGTAAAGCAAGATAAGAAAAGTGCACTCTATTTTTTTTTGTTATTTGGAGATCAACTGCTCCTACTCCATGACCTCTGCCTTGCTCGTGAGGACTTGGATCACTCCACTAGTGATTTCATTTCATGAGATGAAGCCAAACCTTTATATTATACTCTAAACCAGAGTGTCACTTCTTTCAGGTGAAGCTAAACCCATTGCTTCCTTAAGATGAAGACACCTTCATATAAATAATCTTGCTCCTACCGAGAAAATTTACTCCATACCAGAGATTTTGTATACTCATACTCCTAACATTTAGGAGTGTTTACAAGTGAAAAAAGTAAAAGATATTACATATAAAACTCACTACAAGATCACTCAAAGAATGAGTAGATCTCATATGAAATTTAATTGTTTAGATTATTATTTAGGTAATAGGCATAGGGGGCTTTGATATCTTCTCTAAGATAAATGTGGAGCTATATAAACTGGTTAAGAAAATCTCAACTATGTCTATTTATACATTATGAGTAGAAACTAGTTGTTGGGGTAAAATTTCACAACTAGTTTCTCTCCAACAATCATTGATAGAGTGACTAGTCGGGCATCTATTTGTGGAACAGTCATCCAGTTATGTCACAAAATTAGGACTGGATTTTACAATTAGTCATCTAGTTTTGCTTAGCTTTAGAAGTTTTAGATCTTCTATTCTAATACAACTGGTTATCTAGTTCAGTTAGGAAAGCTCTTAACTTTATGCAACGAATAGTTTAAATGATAAATCTTAAAAATAAATCTTCAATACGGCAAAAATAAATAAAAGTTCTAAACCTATGAATCTTAAGTTGATCTTCTATTTTGAGTACTTTAAGCTTTCATCTTGATCCTTAAGCTTTAACTTCAAGTTATAATCCTTTTTATCTTCGAGTCATTGCTTTCATCATTCATTGTGCTTTGTTTTGAGACTCAATCTTTTATGAACTCGAATGATCATTATAAATCTTGAAACTTATCAAAAACTTAAGAAACTTATTAAATACTAGTTTGATTATCATCAAAATTCAAAGAGCAATAAAGAGAGCAAAATATCCTTAGAGTGTCCCATTAATCTTCATCACACGATACCAAAATTGTTGTTTGAGGTGATTTTTAGAGCTAAAAATTCTTTTCATTTCAATATGATTTTCCATCTATCGTGAGCATAAATATCCCTACATTTTGACATGAATTTGCTTATCACTTTGAGCTGGATTTATTTGTTGCTTTATGTTGAAATTTCTACCATTCGGGTTGAAAATAGATGTTGAAATGTAAACTAACTTCAGTTAGAATAGTTACTATTTAGAGACTAAAAATCCTTTTCCCCCAAAACCTAGTCGAACCCATTTGAAAATAAAAAAATTATATGTATTTTCCTATGCCAAGATTCTAGCATATAGAATAAATCATATGCCACTACCCTGCCATTTGGATTGTACCATACTAGCTATGGGCTAGGTTTGGTGGGCCCATCTTTTCCTTATCCAAATATACAAATAGCTTTCTTCGGCTGACTTCCATTACGGATATCCATTAACATATACCCATCTAGTAGCCCATAAAAAATTTAGAATTAAATCAAACTCTAGTTAATTATTCTTGATCATCCAAAATTTTGAATTTTCAATTTAATCTATAATGTTGATCAACACGAAAATATTAGTCTCATATGACTGTATGAATAATTCGAGGCTTGTACGTCACCTATATAAATAACCATATTTCTCACATAAAAATTATCAAATTTTCTTATTAGACAAGCAATCCAGAGATCAATTGATTAGGTAAGTGATCTTAGACTATGTCACCAAGCTCGAGAGTTCAAATCCTAATGAATTCAATTTTCAGGAAGGAGAGTCATGACGGGAGGCGAATGGGCCACTCATCGTTACTAGGCTCTTTCTTTCCATTTCTTTTTTTTTTCTTTTTTTTCTTCTGCATGTAGGTTAGAACCATAATTTAGAATTTATCATTATTACTAATATATGATTTTTTTTTCCCTTAAAAAGCCTAAAGAAGGCAAGGGAGAGATCTTCGGGCTCTTCTCCATTTAAGTAGTGGGTAAACTTTTACCAATTATTTTATTTTGTTATTTACTCGATGTTGCACTCCAAAAACTCATAAAATTTTTCCTTGTTTTTTTAGATACACATGAAATAAAGACACAAGCTAATAAGACAAGTATATTTTGTGTCTAATGAGAAGATTCTCATAAGCACTCCTATAAATCTCATACACTTCATAAGTTCGTTGACAAATTCTCAATATTCAATATAAAAATTTTAGAAAAACCTAAACCATACTCCAAATTTTTAATTTTCATGAATACCTATAAGAGTCATCCCAGCACAAGCCATAAAAATAAAAATGAGGGAGAGATAAATAGAAGAAAAAAATTAACTAGAAAGAAATAGCCTGTGTGGAAGAAGAGGATAAGGACCTGTTTGGATGGATTCTAAAACCCTAGAATTGAGGGGATTGGAGAAATTAAAAGTTCAATTCCTTAACTTTAGCGTTTGGTTTGATTCCAAAATCCTAAATTGAGGGAATTAGATAATTCTAATTGCTTCTCAACTTTGATTTTGAATTCTGAAAATTTTGAAAGGAATACACCCAATTTTTGAGAATTACGATCATACCCACAAATTAAATGATACCTTAGGCTATTTTTAAATTTTTTTTAAATTAATTTACCTATTTTAATTTTAAAATTTTGTAATTTCTTATTTAACTAAAAATAAATTATTTTTTAAAAATTACAATTTTTAAGTTTATCAAATTATTTATCTTGTTAGCTAAAATATAATAAATAAATCTTGAATTAATTTTATTATATTTATTTAGTTCTCCATTTCTGGGTCATTTTAATAATTACATTAATTTTTAAAATAATAAATTTTGTTATTTTATGTTTATCAAACTATTAATAAGAAAAAAATAATATTAATAAAATACTAAATTAATTGTATTATAATTATAGAATCGTTTTTTGGGCCATTTTTAAAATGTATGTTAATTTTTCTTGGAACGGAGCAGTGGCTAATTATTAATTAATGTTACATCTCTAGTGACGGTTATATAAGAAAGCAGCAGGGGGAAAAAAGAGTACGCTAGGGTGGGGGGGGAAATTATAGAGGGGGGTAAAGTTTAGGGGGTACGAAAGTGCAGAGGTAAAGTGATGTATGGGAGGTTTGAGCAAATTAGTTAACAAGCAAAAATTCTATTAAATAAATATATTATAATTATAGAATTCTTTAGTCTTGGGCCAGGGGGAATAGGGCGAGAAGTGGGGAAAGGAAAGGAGCAGGGGGAAAGGGGATAATAGGAGGATTGAGTGCGATGTGAGTTATAAATAAAGCAACAAATTGTAAAAATAGCATATATTTTATATTTGAAAATTATATTTATTTTTTTAACATTTTATATTAAACTTAATATTTTTTTTTAAAATTGAAAGAATTAATTAATTCTTAATTTTATTTAAAAAATATTTATCCAAATACGAAAATTTGAATAATTTTAATTTCATGAAATTAATAAAATTAATCAATTTCTCAATATATGATTGAAAACTCATTACATACTCCCTGTATTATAGTTCAGACTGCACGGCTACCAGACGAAAAAGCCAAATGTGGCTCAGGTTGCGTTCCTATGTAGGCACAAAGCCCATGAGTATCCCGAAGAGGGGGAGCAGGGTGACCTCCATTAAGCCTGCCGGATGAGGCACCCCCAACTCCTCCTTCCTCACCAGCCATGTCGTCAGGAGTTTAGATAGATTCAATTTAAAACAAAATAAAAACACCAAAGTCCAAGAAACCCAAGGAGTAAACACATCCAGTTTTTAGGTCAAAATGTAAAAAAATTCCAGAGAATTCGTTTGGTGCGGAGTTCCTCAGACATAAACACGCGTCCAACATGTTCAAGCGTTACGCTGTAGCCAAAAATACAAAACCGCCATCGTTTCTCCATAAATTTTTAGTCTCTGATATGTTAACATACAGACAAGGCTTGAAAGAAACCTTGTCGGCAAGATATTCTGGAATGTCTTGAAATTTACATCAATAAAAAGGAATTGTCAACTTAAAAGTGAAAACAATTCTACTAAAACAAACCGAAAAGAAAAAAAAAAATACAAAACACTATAGGGCAGTAACTTTCACGGAGGCAATTGTATTAGTTCAATAGAATATAATCAATCTCACCTTAGAGGAAAATCTACTTTTTTCCACATTTTCAATGGAAATTGGAGGTGTAATCCACGAATAAACTCACCCCTAAATCCGAAACATTCCAGAGGCCGTCTTATACCTCTCCAGTCTCATGGCCTTTCTTCTCATTTTTTAGCAACTACCGATTCCTTTAAAAGCGCAAGAAGAAAAACAACTTTTAATGAATTTATTTTTTAAACTTTGGGCATTAAAATGGAGACATAATACAAATGGAAGATGGATGATGGCTAACTGGTGATGTACCTGATGATGTAAAAATGAAAAAAAAAAAAACAGAGAAGCATCTAAACAAGGGCTTTCATACACACCTACACATCGGAGCTTATGACAACCAAGTACATATAACAACTCATCACGGTGATCAGACCATGCTTTAGCACATGCCAAGTTTCATAATTATCTTGTGGTATTAGTTACAACACGACTGTAAAATCTATATAGCAGGCCAACCAGAAAGATACCGCACAAATATTTACAGTTTTAACTGATGCAGATGGCGAGAGTCCATGCATTTTCTAGTTCATGAACCGGAAGCTGGAATCCCCACTGGCTCCAGATGCCGTCGAGGCCTGCTCGTTATGGGCATACCTGGTGTTCTTGTTTCTGGATGCACCACTCCTCTTTTGGTTCAAAATTGACTTCCCCGTGCCCTTGATGCAAGGGTCCTTATGTTCTGGTGGCGGCTGTCGTACCTTCACCCCTCTTATTAACTACATGTTTGTTTGAACATTTGAGTTAGAAGCATTTCATATAGCTATGTGGAATGATGACAATGGCAATTAGATTAATGCAGTACATATTTGCCGCATTTGACATCAGAGTATATCACTATGAAATCGCCTTCTTGAAGCCCATTGGATCGTACAAAATCTCCTGGGTGCACATATCATTATCAGTACAAAACAAAACGGAATAGAGTCATTAGACAAAAGCAAAATAAAGCATAACCTGTGTTTTCAAGGAGATACATTCTACTTTTGTTGTTAGGCCAGAACCTGCATACAAATAAAAAATAACATTCACAAGATACACACAACCATCAAAGGATCAAAATCTTTACATTGCAATAAATTGTATTCTTTTTTAAGTACCTATAACGCATGTTCCACACCTTTGAGGTTCCGACATCCTCCACGGCGATCGAGACCCCATCTCTTGAGTCGAGCTCTGGGAGGTGAATCTCAGCTTCCTTCTGATCGAGACCACAATGCAGACCACACATAAGCAATCAAAAGAAGGATTTAAAAAAAGTGAAAGAACAACTGATCTCTCACTTTAGGGAGCACAATTCTTCCAAGGCTACCGACGTCACTTTGCTTGAGAACCTTCTGCAGCAAGAACTTCAAGTTCTTCTCCGTCTTCCAACCCTGTACCATGCCAGTTAACGACATTTTGATCCCACAGTGCTCTCCATTTTGAATATGAAGATAAAAAAGTATGTCACCTGCGGCTTATCACTATGAGCTGCATGGTGCTGTTGCATGGATTGTGTGCCATCCACCATCGAACTCCCCGGTGGCCAGCAGCCCCAGTTCTTCGAATCAGAATGTGACGGAGAATGGGGCCTATCAACCTGACCCGCAAACTGCTGCTGAGATTCCGGTTGCTGAGACTGGTGGTGCTGCTGATGGCGGTGGTGGTGGAGAGCTGAGAAACGCCGTTGCCGGGCCATCCTTTTCTTCCGCGCCTCCTTCGTTGCCAAAGCCAGCCCGGGTATCCGTTGCACCTGATGATACATCTGTTGCCCAGGAAATTGGCCACCACAGCCCAAAACCCCCGAATAGGATACCACAGGCGTCGCAGAAGATCCTGCTGGGAACTGAAGATAATGTGGTTGTGCGGCCGCGGGGAAATGAGGCGACCATGCAGCAGCAGCCGGATCGAGATCAGTGGTTTGGTACTGGTACTGCATCATCGCTGGCGAAGAGAAGACAGTGTTGTCCATTTGGCAGGCCGGAGTAGCAGCTGACCAGGTGGTGCTGTTGCAGCTGGCAACCGAAGCACTATGGTTACGGTTAAGGTTGGGGTTAGGGTTCACGTCTCCATCAAGAACAAGATGATGGTGATGATTGTGGTGGCGGCGTTTCTTGTGGAGATGGTGATCCTTCACCCAAGCGAGAATAAGCTTGAGCAGCTGCGTCATTCCCTGCCTTCCGCCGCCGAGTCGCCGGGCAGCGCACTCCACCGTCGACTTCTTCAGCCGGATACTCCTCAAGTCCTCCGGCGAGATCGTGTCCCGGTTGCTCTTCAGCCACTCCAGAAACACCTGCGCCAGCTCCCCAGACGTCTCTCCAGTGTTTGGCGGCGGGGCCGCAGCCGCCTCACACGCCGGAGTTTCGCTGTCGTCCCCTATGATGCTCTCTTCGGGAAACACGAGATCTGCCGCCGGGTCCCACAACGAGGAGTCCAGCAAATCGATGTCCCACATCACGTCCACCGCTGGCTGCTGCTGCTGCGGCTGCTTCATGTCGCCGGCGGCGGCGGCCGACGAGGAGTTTATGAAAGACCATGATGAGGATGAAGAAGAAGACGACGAGCTTGACGAAGACAAACAAGAAGTCTGAACGGGATTCACCTCCAACGCCGCAACCGCATCTGGGGGCGGAGAAGACAGACAAGTGAAGTCCGGCAGCGATGAGAAAGCGTCGTCCGAGAAGATGAGATTATTTTCTCCGTCAATGCCCAAGACTATATCATCAATGGGCTCATCTCCATCCATCCTCTCCTCCTCCTCCTCCACCCGCCGCTGGTTTTCCTCGCTCATTTCCAATATATACCCGGAGAATAAAAGAAAAGACGCCAAGCGGTTTTAGTGTTTATCTGTTAGATCTTGATGAATCCAAAATCTAAAAAGCGAAGATAAACAACAAAAGGAACAGAAACAGCCTGAAGAGAGGAGGAGGAGGAAGAAGAAAGGAGGGTGTGTGGTGGGCCCACCAATGGCTTCCCTGCTCCCAGGAAGCAAAGAAAGCGACCCGATGGCTGTAATTACTACATGGTTAGGGTTTAAAACGGGAAAAACTTCATCGAAGAGGAGCGGATAAGTTCGAGGAGTTTTCAGAGTTTGATGCTTTTATTACTCCGGATTTGTTTTGTTTTGGTGTTGGGGGAGGAAGCGGACAAAGCCCGAGGGCGGTTTTAGAAAACCGCCAGGCAGTTTCGGCATAAATGGGTTTGGGCTGACGAAAGGAACGGGAGTTTGATTGGTCAAAGCCGACGGCAGGACACGTGTTTTGTTGGGAGGGTGCTAACAGCGGTGACACTGCTTTGCTTCTCTCTCTCTTGGTTCTTTTCCACTGGAATGCCTAGAGATGTGTGTGAGGCCGGGATTTAAGGGTGTACATATCTCGAGCGTTCTGAACTGCCGCATGGCATTTTGACTCTGCCAAGTTCCAAACTGATAGTTGCAGCTTGGGCTTCGTTTCAAGTGGAAAATTTGTGCGACTTCGCTGTGAAGTGTTATCGCTGTTGTTTTTATTTTATGTTCGTTTATTTTGTATTAAATCACCGATATTATTTTGTTAGAAAAATGTATTATACCTTATCCTATAAGGTCCGGTGGGGCGAGTGGATTAGTAGGCAGGCAATGGGCATGTAACTGTAGCAGTTGTCTTTAGTCCCACATCGACAAAGTGTTGGAGTTGAGACTGGGCTAAATATGATGACTGCCGTAGACCCGACAACGAGGCCTTTTCCTGGGAAACTGGGAAAAACAAAATCCTGGGATCGGGTGGGCCGCGGGCCGCAAACGCACCTCTTGATCGATGTGGCTAGTTCAGCGAGGACGCTGAACTCTTGAGGGGGGAGATTGTAAGGCCCGGTGGGGCCAGTGGGCCAGTAGGCAGGTAATGGGCCTGTAACTGGTAGCAGTTGTTTTTAGTCCCACATCGACAAAGTGTTGGAGTTGAGACTGGGCTAAATATGATGACTGCCGTAGACCCGACAACGAGGCCTTTTCCTGGGAAACTGAGAAAAATAAAAGTGGGCCGCGGGCCGCAGACGCCCAGGAACAATATCGTACTGGGTCGGAGGCGTCACATATCCCAATTTGAATTATTTAGGAACGAGACCTTCCCAAAATTCATGAAATCTGATGTGGAATTAGATTTAGAAGACACCAAATTAATATTGGGCCGCTGATATTTGTTCTGGTTTAACTGCAAGAACTCATCTGCGGTGTCCCACGATGTGACATTGACACATAAATCAACAGAAGTAGAAATCATTAGGAGTTTGAATATTCGAAAAACCATCCTATTATTTGGAGACACACAAATGGTATCCATAAATCCATGGCAACTATGCTTGGACGTAACCTGTGAAATTTTATAAATAGCAAAGATCAGACATGATGACTAGTTGTTTTGTCATGTTGACATCCTCATTAATGATGGATGGAGTGGCTTGGTGTGTGAGCTTCCAGTGGATGGCCGTTATGATATTGTGGTTAATGCTATGGGATGCATTAATTACTTTCATTAATTGCAATAGCATAAGTAGTGAATTTAGATGCAAAACTGAATGGAAGAGGAACGGGGTACCGGCCTGAGCGAGAGTGTACCATCTAGCATAGCAGAGTTGTCGCGTTGGCGATGCGGGGCTTTGTGGCACCATACATGAGTTCACCTGATTTACTCCCTATAAAGGGTTCCCAACTTGTCCAAAATAAGCTACTTATGCCGATCTCCTGGGCAAGGCGAGGGCAAATTGTATTCTAGATCCAAAGGCATTTGAATATATGTTTGCATTTGATTTAATGCTTACATATTATAACACATACCAATTTTGGAAGGAATTGGGAAGAACTCCAAATAGATAAATCCTCTTCAAGCTCCAAAATAATCACATTGTATTTACAAAAGAACTGAAACCATTGCTTGCTGGGAGTTTTCAGACAAAAGCTACTCCAACTCTCAATTTAAATTAAGTTTCAGAGTGATATAAATGAAGCTTTTAAGGAGATGAAGATCTATTCTTAGATGAGATGCAAGTGGAACACTCAAGGAGATAAAAGACTATTCTTGGAGTTTGAAAGGAGGAGGAGCTTGAATGTTAGGAAAGTTGAAAGAGTGTCGAACCGGATTAATATAATGAGTCGGATATCAAATAATCTCAAAAACTTAAGCTCTTGGGATGGTTTGGTATCCGACCCACTATATTATTTCGGTTCGACACTCTTTCGGCTCCTCCAAAAAATGGTATCAGAGTTTCAGGTTCGAAGTGGTGCAAACTCTTAAAACCGAAATTACCATGATGGTGCGACTGAATTAAGTCGCATGTTAGTTTCTCTTAAAAAATAAAAAAAATGAGACAAAAACCCGTTGGTATGGGTCACACGGTGGAACTGGTTGAGTAAAAGAGTTCTTCATTAAGAGTGTTAAAATTAATGTGGTTAAATCACACCTGAAGGGGGAGATTGTTATAATGTTAGGTGTGATGAATTAGTCCTATATCGGATATTGGATAGATAATGTCCAATATATATAGTGAAAAAGGCCCATATTCTATGAGTTTAAGCTTTTGTGATGGTTTGGTGTCTGACTCACTACCTCACGAGGCAGGATCAACGACCTTGAACATTGATCAAGTTCAAACTGAGAATTACCTTCGTCAACATATCTGCGAGATTTCTTGAAGTATGAATCTTTTGTAAAGAAATCTCGCCATCTTCAATAATGTCTCGAATAAAATGAAATCGGACATCTATATGCTTTGATCTAGCATGGTACATTTGGTTCTTCGCAAGGTGTATGACGCTCTAACTGTGGCAAAAAATAGGAAGAACATGTTGAGAAAAATCAACTTCACTTGTCAATCCTTTTAGCTATAGAGCTTCTTTGACGGCTTCTATAGCTGCCATATACTCAGACTCTATTGTAAATAATGCCATAGTTGACTGTAAGGTACACCTCCAATTAATAGGTCCTCCACAAAGAGTAAAAAGATAACCAGTGAGGGATCGTTGTTGATAAAGGTCTCCAGCATAGTCTGAATTGACGTAGCCAATAATTTTGGCCTCTTGCACTATGTTCCTGTCGAAACATAAACCAATATTAAGAGTACCTTTGATATATCTTAATAGCCATTTCATAGTTTGCTAATGCACTTTTCCTGAATTTGCCATATAACGACTAACAACGCTGACTGCTTGTGTAATATCAGGTCTTGTGCATACCATAGCATATATTAGACTTCCAACAACACATAAAAATAGGATGTTCTTCATGTATGCATGCTCTTCATTTGTAGAAGGACATAATTGAGCTGAAAGCTTGAAGTGAGATACCAAAGGAATACTGACGGATTTTGAATTCTGCATATGAAAATGAGAAATAATTTTCTCGAGATACTTGCTTTATTTGAGCCATAATTTGCCATACTTTCAATCTCGATCAATCTCTATACCGAGAATCTTTTTTGCAGCACCTAAATCTTTCATCTCAAATTCCTTTTTCATTTTAAACTTTAAATCATTCAGTAGAGATATGTTTTGAGTAGCGATAAGCATATCATCAACATAAAGAAGCAATATAATAAATGAGTTATTGGCATGCATCTTAAAATAAACACAATAATCATGTTTGCAGTGGATGAAATCTTGTTCCAATATAAAATTGTCAAACCTTTGATACCATTGTCTTGGAGACTGTTTCAAACCATAAAGTGATTTGTTCAACTTGCAGACAAAATTTTTCTTGCCTTCTTGGATGAACCCTTCAGGCTGTTGCATAAAAATTTGTTCTTCTAATTTTCCACGCAGAAAGACAGCTTTGACATCAAACTGTTTTAACTTAAGATTATGAAAAGCAACTAAAGCAAGTAGAAAATGAATAGATGTGTGTTTAACCACAGGAGAAAAAATTTCATTAAAGTCAACACCCTCCTTTTGTGAATACCCTTTTGCAACTAAATGGGTCTTGAATTTAACACCATTTATCTTAGATAAATCTTCTTTCTTTCAAAATACCTACTTGCAACTAATTGCTCTTTTACCTTTTGGTAATTTCACCAGATCCCAAGTATGGTTCTTTTGAAGGGAATCCATCTCTTCATTCATAACAGCTTACCACTGAGAAGAATTCTTATCATGTACTTCCTCTTTATAGAAAGAAGGATCACCATTATCAGTAACTAAAGCAAAAGCTACCATATCTTCAAACCCATACTTTTTAGGTGGCTTTATATTTCTTTGAGATCTTCGAAGTGGAATCTATTCTTCAACTCCTGGCCATGGAGGATATATGAGGATGTGTTTCTTGCTTGAGACAAGAGAAAGATGCTTGGAAGAGGTGAGACTCAGGGAAAAGAAACATTTATCAAATCTACAAGATTGTGGTTTAGGTTTATATACCATATGGCTTGATCATCGTTTGAGGAATTATCGAGGGTAATTGGGTCAACTCGTGGAAAATGTCGTACCACCATGATCATGTCACTTATCGCATAGCAGGAGATGGAGTAGGACGTGGTGTAATTCTTAGTGACATAGTTGAGGACCACTCCTAAAAGATTCAACAAGGGTTATTTTAATTGAGTTGTGAGAACTTTGTTATAATATCAGATGTGATGAATTAGTTCTACATCGAATATTGGATAGATAGGGTCCAATATATATAGTGAAAAAACCCATATTCCATGAGCTTAAGATTTTAGATGGTTTAGTGTCTGACCTACTCTATTGATTTGGTTTGACATTCTTGTGGCTCACCCAATAAGTGGTATCAGAGCTTCTGGTTAGAAGCTGTACAAACTCTTAAGATTGAAATTACCATGATGATGCGACTGAATTGAGTCACATATTAATTTCTCTTAAAAAAAATTAGAAGAATGAAAAAAATCCATTGGTATGGGTCACACGGTGGAACTGGTCAAGTAAAAGAATTCTTGATTAAGAGTGTTAAAATTGATGTGGTCAAATCACGCCTGAAGGGAGAGATTGTTATAATGTCAGATGTGATGAATTAATTCCACATCGAACATTAGATAGATAGGGTCTAATATATATAGTGAAAATAGACCCATATCTCATGAACTTAAACTTTTGTGATGGTTTGATGTTCGGGCCACTATATTAATTTGGTTTGACACTCTTGCGGCTCCCCCAACAGAACATGACTAGACCTTCGATATTGAATGTTGGCTACAGTGATGGAAGTGTGAGACCTTTGAGAGAGATGTTTAGGATGGCCAAACTATGAAGACTTATTTGGACTTTTGGTGCTTGGGAATAACTCTCAATATAGAGGAGCAAGACCTGTATGGGTCATCTACTAGAAGGGTCGAGTTGTGAATGCTTAGCTTGACCTTCATAATCATGAATAGCCTTCATGCCTTCTTGATGTGCTTTTGGTTCCTTCGAGGTCAAGTGAGATCTCATGAAATCCATGGTTCAATCTTGAGGTCCAATTTGTGGCATCTGGGTTGTTGGATTTTTAGGTATATAAGTAAGGGCAAAGCTTTATTTTATGCCAATCGATATTTCCAACTTTCCTCTCCATATGTGGTAAGAACTAGCTATTGCAATGTTTGGCCTCCAATAACTAGCCCACATCATTTATGGCAAGATCTAATCATGCTTCCACTTCATATAAATGGTTGGTGAGTCTAAGACATTTTTCTTGCATTTTTATGACTTTTAACTACTATTTTTTGAGCCCTTTTCCATGCTTTATGCCATCACCTTGGTGGTTCACTAAAGACTTCATCCTTTACATGCATGAGGATGAAGCCAATAGTACTATAAGTTATCAATACTTTCTCTATAATTGATTTGTGAAAACTATGATGGGGTTCCAAAACTCAGTCGATTATATGAGACTAACCTTAGGTAGCTTGTATACTTAGTGTTAGTTGCTCAAGCTTCGAAACCTCATTGCTAGGGCTTGATCTAGAAGCTTCGAGCTACATGTCCTAGGGGTATTCGGAACTTATTTTGCTTTCTAAATTGTACCTCAACTTATAGGTTCCACTTCACCTAGAAGTTGTCATGCTTGGTCAATGTTGAATGTAGTTTGGGATCTCGAGAATGGCTCCCTCCCAAAGATTGCCAAGGGTTGGGTCTCTTCCAGCTATCAAGCATTTGGACCCTCTATGTAGAGCCTCTTCCTAAGTTTAGGTTTTGACTATTTGATTGGATCCTTAAGGAAAAACATGTAGAGGTTCTAGTTTTTGAATTTAGGCTTATGGTAGTTACCCATGTAGATAGTTTTAGTAGTGATAAAGATCATTGAACTTTCTTAGTTGAATTTGGTCATTGTTGTTTTGCTTATTGGATCCATTGTGAAGTAGGACTTTGGTTCCCTATATAAGGTTTAATTGGGGGGCCCTTGTAGGATATGACCCTTCCCTAAGTCAACTCTTTCCCAATATCATTTGTACACTAGTTGCATTTTGGGCCCTCAATTAGTCTCAAGGTCTCGATCCTTTTGTAGATTTGTTTAAGAATGCTCACAAGCCTTGTAGTAGCAGCCTTTGAAAGTGGCACTTTTGCTGCAACTTGGGCATATATTATTTTGGAACACCCCAAGTTTTATACATTTTTGAAAGGATTATGATATTAATATTTTTTATAATGAAGACTTTGCTTTCACACCCAAGCAATCCTACTTAGCATCGCAATAAGCCAAAGTTGGCTAAGTATGAAGCCAAGCTCCATATGCAGTGGGAAGATTCCGTAGTCTCCGACCTATGTAACTAGCCCTTCTTGGCATAAAAAAAAATTCTATCTCTGGGATCCCTATGTACCCAAGGAAAGGAGTGATTATGAATGTTTAAGTTGTAGCTTTATCTTTATTCCCTTCTCTAAATTTTTGGAACTACATTATATGTGTTTCGCTTGCCTACTTGATTGGACTATTCTTATATCTCTTACTTTAGTTTTAAAGATTCTGACCACATGGAGTTCATCAATGTTGAGGCTTTAGTCATTGCCCTCAAGAACGGCCTCCTCAACCAAGTTTAGAACAAAATAGAATTGTTGAGGATATGGAGGCCCTTTTTAAGGTGAAGAAATTGAAGGGTGGGAGCTCCATCGTGAAGCCCCATAGCTTGAGGAAGGTCTCTATTAGAACACAACTAGATCTAGGAAACAATAGTATAGAGCTCCATCTAGATAAATTCCCTCTAAGTTTCAGTATAGCGAGATCATACCTGTAACACAAGAGATGTCATTGCTTGTTGGGGATTTCTCGATGAAAGTCACTCCGATACCCAAGTTAGATGGGCTTTTTGGGATCAAACCAATAATATAGAAAGTACTTGAGATGGAGGAAAATCGCCTTCCTTCTAGTTACCTTTCAAGGAGATAATCATCTATCCCTCAAGTCATCAGATGTAGGATATTGGAGACTACTTCCTTGGTTGGCTCCCCCCATAAGTTGCAAGGAGATTCTTAAGGAAGAAGAGATGAAGTCCTTCCTTCCATACTGAAGCATGGCTTTTATAATCTGTGCTCAAGTTGTTCATTTCGAGAGTTTTCGGGGGTGGTCAATGAAGGCTCAAAAGCAACCTAAGAGAGAGGGCGCAAGAGTGGTTTTTTTTGGGGGGGGGGGTTCTTTGGGTTGGATGTGTGGAGTGAATTAGTTTTTAAGAGATATTTTAACATTTTAGTAAATCAATCACCCAATTTGATCCTTAAAAACAAAAATAAACTGATTTACAATTTCAAATATCACAATCAACACAATTATAATAATAAAAGAGATGAGGAGAGAATACATTATGATTTACATAGTCCAGTGACCAATGCACTTACTCTATGGCCTTTGCCTCACTTTGGAGGACATAAATCACTCTAATAGTGATATCATTTCATAAGTGAAGCTAGTGTTGTACAAACCTTGTTCCAACTGAGCAAGAACTAACTCTAATACTGGAACTTGACCTCTCACGCACTCATAACACCTTAGTACTATTTTCAATAGAAAATGATGAGAAGAGAGTGATAAAATTTCTCACTACAAGAGTCTCTTAATTTAGTATAAAGATAAGAGGATTTGAAAGTGAAAGCAAATTTATGAGCTCTTGTGAGGTTAGAAAGCTTTGGAGGCTTGTATTCTCTCTTAAGGATTACTCAAAAAAGTAAAAAGTCTAAAGAAAATGAGCCCCAAGCCTTTAAATATTGTTTGAACCTGAAACTAGTTATTAGGCTGAAACCTAGGCTTTTCTATAAGGTTTGGTCTATTAAACCTTCAACCAAAATAGTTCCAATGGTTAACAAAATTAGCCATTATGCCATGTCTACCAGTGTTTGGGTGATCAAACTCACAGTTTAGGCAACCGAAACTGTGAGTTTGAACTATCAAACTTAGTGTTTAATCAGCTGAACTCATCAGAATATAAGTTGAAAAACTTCTACTTGATACATTCGAGTGATTGAATAGGATAGTTCAAGGAAGCAAACATAACAAAGGCAAAAATCTAAATTCAATCTATTAAATTTGCTTGACCTAACTTTGTGGTCCAGATATCCAAACTTGACAAAAATTTATATCTTGAGTTTTTACATGTTCAGGCAATGTTTGACACTTTATCAATTTACTTGGACAAAAGCAAATAAGAGATGTAAAGGCTTACCCAAATAAACTAAGGTGTTAAATACAAGAGCAATAAAAAGCTTCATTTTAAATCCTCGACTCAACTAAATAAATATAAAAAACTAAGCCTAATAGTTTTTGAGCTTTGAGTTTGCTTAAGCAATCTTCGAGCCATCATCTTGACCTTGAATTACATTCATTGATCTATCACGCTTTGATAATGTGTTCATCATGTCCTTGAAGATTCTAAATAGACTTTTAGTTCTTTTATAAGTTTGGCTATGCTACAATCACTCACAACTTGATAATCTATTAAGTACATGATTTATTCATCGCCAAATCTATAAATGGCAATAATCACTCCCTTTCTGATGATGACAAACACTTTATGAAGATAGATAAATATTATAGTTGGCTAATAAAATTATAGCATACATCAACTAGAGCATGAATTTGAATATCAACACCATCAATATGAATTTTAAGAAACATAAACAATTTTTAGCAAAAAGCATATTCAGGTTATAAGATAAAAGACTAGCATGCTTCCTCTCACTCTAGCTTGATAAAAAAACTAGGTATGCTCCCCCTTACTCTAATATTTCTCCCTTTTATTGAAAGCTATCTAACTCCAAATGTTTTAATTATTCTTTCTCTTTTGACATCAACGAAAAAGGTACAATCGAAAGATAATAGACATTGAATATATGGACATTAACAAGAAATTTCAACCCACACATAACATGAATAAGTCCATATAAGATATAAATGTGACAATTTAAATCTGAAAACATAACAAGGTAGAAGGTGGATTCACATCCAAGTAGAGTACAAAACAATCATAAAACATTATAACATCTATAAGCTAATAATAAAAAAGTCCACAAATCTAACCATAAACCATAATACATCTACAATCTTGATAATAATATCCATAAAGCCATCAAAACATCATCAAAATAGAGAATAAAACCCTAAGAGCTCGGTTTGGGGGGAAATCGATCTAGTAGTGCATGTAGCATAACCTCAATCCAATCAAAATACTGAGTGGTGTTGATAGAGAACTCCTTAAAATGGTCACTCAGTATGTCCAATCAGTGATGGATTAGTTGACAGGGATGAGGTAAACTAGCCGAATCAGTACTTGCATAATCATCAACATCTATTGCCTTAAGCTCAATATCCTCATCTTGAGACTCTTCTTAGGTTCCTTGGCAAGTGGGGTACAACCAAAAGCATGAACCCTTTAGCCCTCCTGTTGGTGAAAACCCATCTAGCATAATGAAGCTCTAAAGAAGGACTCAGTAGGGGTATATTGATGGCAAATGAAAGGATTATGAGTCCTCTTGCAGTATGGTGAAGGAGGAGGTGCAAACGAGCCAGAATCAAAGGAGGGAAGGATGGGGAGGTAAGATTTTGAGGCTTTTGAAGTGTAGAAACAATTGAGAAGCCTCACTGGAGGACGGATGTTCATAGTCAAGGGAGAGATGATAGGGTTCGGGCAGTTGATCTAGGGTTTTTAGAAGACACATTGCAAAAAATTCACATTCAAGTGTCCAAACACAACATAAATAATGAGTTTTTTTTTTATGTTTGTATAGTTTGGGCAACCAAACTAATATATTTGGACATTCAAACATAATAAATCTAACAAAAATTTCTCTATCTATAGAGTTTGGACTTCTGAACCGTGTAGCTCGAACATCTGAACTATCTAGTTCAGGCAATCAAATGTATCAAAGAACTGAAATTTTAGAATTCAACTCAATCAACCTGTAAAATAGCAATCTCATTTTGAATAAGGCAAAACCAAGTCTCATATAGAGGTTTTGCAAAAATTTCCTCAAGTTGATGATCAATTTTAATAAAAATTATCGAAATATCTTTTTTTCAACACATGGAAACACTCCCCTACCCATGGTACTAATAACATCATACTCAATCGATGCATATTCACTAAAACATATCACATGGAGATCATTGCATTAATGGATAAATATAAGAACTAGAAGAGTTTAGATTATCTCATGTAATTAAGTATCCTTTGAAGATTATTAGGATGTCATCCAAGTGGGTTTTCTCTTTAATATTTATAAAGCAAACATTCTGCCTATCTAAGATAGATTAGTAATAATATATAAATCATAAATGAAGATGAGATGTTTCAATCAAAGTTAATTACAAAAGATTTAATTAAAAGCAAAAAATCCTACTTAAACTAACTAAGTTAGAAGATGACTAAAAGATAAAATTTTTGAGAATAGTTGTCATGTTTAGCTAACAAGAATAGCTTAAGTGGTGGAGGATTTTGGAACTCAAACATGTTTGGATTCCACAAGTTTAGGAATTATGCTCTTTGGTATCCAAATTTGTTTAAAGATAGTATTTTTTTTTAATTGGGCAACAAGTGGAGACATGCCCATGAAGGCTACCATAGTAACATTTCAATTTAGAAAATATTGTATTTGAAGTTTTTATAAAAGTAGATTTTGTCCCCTTGGATTTTGAAGATGGAATAAAATCAAGTTTGGATTTGTTCAAAACATTCCTTTAGTTTTTCAAAATCATGTTCAAATTATCATTTTCATAAAATAAGTCTTACAAGGACTTTTTCAAATTGTAATTCTCTTTTTAGGAACTTGAATATTCTTTTTGCAATCACAAGAAGCTTTCGAAGGTTTCAAAGTAGCAAAATTATTTTCAAGAGGAATCATTTCTTTTTTCAATAAAGCATACTTTGAAATAAGTTTCTCATGCTTGAAAAATAATTTATCAAAAGCTTCTTGTATATCTTAAAATGATAGATCACAAACTTCATCCTCAATGGTCATGAGCCACATGTTTGCAATCTTCTCATCAAATGAAAATTCTTCAACTTCTACATTTGAATTATCCTAAGTAGCTACCATCACCTTTTTTTTCTTGTCTTTGAACTTTTTGGTTCATGGTTGAGAGGGAAATTAGCTTTGAAATATCCATGCCTCTTGAATTTGAAGCATGTAGGTGCATTCTCATCATCATCATCATTGTTCCTCTCAATCCTCTTGGACTTTCTTGGCATATGCTTTATCTTTCAAAACTTTTTGAATCTTCTAGTAAGAAGTGTCATTTCATCATCACTATGTTCTTCCTCATCTTCACTTCCTTCCTTAGTCTTGAGAGCAATGTTCTTCTTCTTCTTCTTGTGTTTTACTTCCTCTTGGAGTCAGTTCTTCATGGTCATTTCATGAATGATAAGTGATCCCCTAGACTCCTCCAAAGGTAGAATGTTCAAATATTTGATTTCTTGCATAGCAGTCAACTTCAGATTGCATGATGTAGCAAGCCATTTTAATACTTTTCTCACCATCTCAACATTAAAATAAGATTTACCAAGAGATTTTAAAGAATCAATGATATCACTAAATCAAGTAAATATCTTGGTGATAGAATCATATGGCATTATCTTGAAAAGCTCATTTTTGCTAACCAGTATGTTTATTTTATATTCACATACTAATTTTTCTCCCTCATGGGTAACAATAAGTTTGTGCCAAATATCATGAGTTATCTCACAAGCTGAAATCCAATGAAATTCATTTGAATCAAGTGCATAATATAAAATGTTTATTATTTTTGCATTCAATGAATTTAATTTTTTTTAATTTTCATCAAATTCATCTAGTGATTTGGGGACCTTAACACCACTAATGGATTTGGTGGGCAGAGAATACCCTTCTTCCATAATATTTCATAAATTATAATTAATAATTTTGATGAAAATGAAGATAAGAGATTTTTAATAGCTAAAATTTGATCCATTGAAAAGTGGAGGATAGGTAGCAGATTGCCCCTCTTGGAGAAAAGGTAAAGCACTAAAGATTGTCATTAAAAATGATTGAGAACTTGAGGAAACAAATCCAAAAATAATGAAAACCTGGGTTTAATACCAATTGAAGACCCAAAAGTAATTTAGGAGTGGCGAGGGTTGAATTTGGTTTTAATAAATATTTTAATATTTTAGCAAATCAATCACCCAATTCAATACTAAAAAATAAAAGCAAATCGATTTGTAATCTCCAAAATCACAATTAATATAATTATAATAATAAAAAAGATAAGGAGAGAATGCACTATGATTTAATGGTTTAGTGACCAACTGCACGCCTACTCTACTATCCTTGCCTCACTCTTGAGGATTTAAATCACTCTAGTGATGTGGCTTCCTGGGTAAGCCAACTCCATACAAACCTTGCTTCAACTAAATAATAATCAGCTCTAATATTGGAGCTTGATCTCTCATACACTCTTAACACTCTAAAAGTGTTTACACTAGAAAATGATCAAAAGAGAGTCATAAAATTCCTCACTACAAGAGTATCTCAAGTTGAGTACAATAGCAAAATAATTTAAAAGTGAAAGCAAGTTATGAGCTCTTGTGAGTCTAGAAAGCTTTGGAGGCTTGTATTCTCACTTGAGGATTATTCAAAGATGTAAAAGTTTTGAAGAGAATGAGCCCTATGCCTTTAAAAATTGTTTGGAACCAAAATTAACCATTGGGGAGAAATCCAAGCTTTCTTTTGTAAAGTTTGGTTAGCAAAACCTTCAGCCTAACTAGTTCCAATATTAAAAAAAACTAGCCATTAGTCTCTGTTTGCAAACCTGTGAATTTAGGTGATTGAACTTAACAATGATAAAAATCTAAATTCTTTCTATTAAGTTTAGTTTGATATAGTTTGGGAGCTTGAACTTGACAAAAAT
The DNA here is from genome assembly GCA_005019695.1 of Trichopus zeylanicus subsp. travancoricus. NCBI lineage: Eukaryota > Viridiplantae > Streptophyta > Magnoliopsida > Dioscoreales > Dioscoreaceae > Trichopus > Trichopus zeylanicus. The sequence continues at coordinate 667,036 of RXID01022275.1, read as the reverse complement.
TCGAATCTTTAGTTTTTCTAAGTTCACACGAAGTTTGACATTTTGTCATTTTACTTGGAAAAAAATAAATAAGACCTATAAAGTTTTACTTGAAGAAAGTGATATGTCAAACATAAGAGCCATAAAAGATTTCATTTCAAATCCTTGACTCAATTAAATAACTTTGAAAACTAAAGTTAATAGTCTTTGAGTCCTCTTCAAGCTTTGAGTTTGCTAGAGCAATCTCTGAGCTATATCTTGACCTTGAATCACATTCATTGGTCTACCATCACACTTCTATAATATGTTCACCATCACCTTGAAGCTTTTGAATGAACTTTTAGTTCTTGTATAAGCTTGGCTATGTTACAAGCACTCACAACTTGATACATTATTAAATACACAATATAGTCATTATTAAAACTATAAAGGCAAATATTTAGGTCAGCCAGCAAAGTGGAGATATAGTGACCATCTAGAGAGAGTTAGATTGTGGGAATTCCACAAATGTAGTCCTCTGGGATTTGCTCCTTGGGACGATGGATATATATAGTGGTTTAGAACTCCTAGATGAGCTATGAAACTTGTGAAGAAAGGATTAGTCAGTTATTTGAGGTGTGGGATTTCAGTCGCAGGATGATTGAAAAAGTGGCTGCTGATATTCTTCCCCCCATCTTGTCATGGTGACCCATGCAAAAGTGACAATTGTGGTTAGTATGCTTTACCCAAAATGGTAGGGTTGTGAGTTAGGCCCTTAGATAAGTGGGTTTGATACTTGTACACATATTATTACCCCCCAAGTCTACCTTGTCCAAAGTCTAGTGAATGGAGAAGGCAAGCTTGAGTTTCATTGATTAATCCAAGATTTAGATCCTTAGCAAACTTCGTAGGTTAGAAATTTCAAGTATTCATGGAGGAAAGTTTTGGCCTAGAATCTTCTACCTTATAGGTAGGGTCCAAACCTTGAGATTCAATTTGAGAGATTCAAACCATTGTGCCTTTAGTGGGATTTAGCTCAATTTGTGGCTTCATCCTAAGGCCTGAGTCATTGCATCTGAGTAATTGAGGGTTTGGGTATTTAGGTTGGGGCAACCCTAGGTTTTGCCCCACTTATTATTTTTGATCATCTTCCTTGAGAGTGGAAGCAATGTCTCTCACAGCTTGTTGTCTCTAGCGACTATTTCTCTCTAATTTTTGACAAAGACCATCCTCCTTGCTTCTTTGAATCAATCAATAATGAGTTTATGACACTCTTATTGATATTTGTATTGCCTTGCTTTGAAGTTTTCTTTGCTTTTGTGACATTTTTCTTTGGCGACCATTGCAGTTGAGCCAGTGTCTCTATTCTCTAGTCATGAAGGGATAGAGGTGGTAATGATGATAGTTGGTGTCCATCTTACCACTAACTTGCACTTACAATTGGGGCAAGATTTCATAACTTAGCTAGTATGTGGGAAATTAACCTCTGACATTTTGCTCTTTTAATTGTAGCATCCTAACCCTCAGAATTTAGATAGTGGGCTTTGTCTTAGGAATTTTTTATCATAGGAAGTAGGATATATAGAAGAATCATTCAACTTTCTAACTTGTTACTCAACTTATAGGTTCCTCCTTGACCAAAAGCCCGACTCCCGTACCCATCACCAAATAAGGCTCAAGATCTTAGGAATGTCCCCCGCCTTAGGATTATTAGGGGTTGGGTTTGTTTTAGCTATCAAGTGCTTGGCCCATATTGTGTAGAGCTTCTACCCAGGTCAAGGTTTGGTTTTCTGATTTAGTGCTTAAGGAAAAGTAGGTAGACCTTATTTCTGAGTTTATGCTCTCATATGAACCCAAGTTGACAATTTTGGTAGTGAGAACTTTAGAACCCTTTCCTTAGACTTTAGTTATTACTACTTAGCCTTCTGGATCTTTTTAGAGCTAGGACTCAGGTTTCCCATTCAATGATTTATTGAGGAAGCTCTTGTAAGATATGATCTGTCCTTGAGTAAACTCTTTTGTAAGCCATGTGTACCTTAGACATGTTTGTGACTGTCAACCAATCTCAAGGGCTTGGACCTTCCATAGACAATATTCTTAGGAAAGCACACTTTTCGTCTTGGCTAGGATGTAAACAATTTTGGGACAACCCTAACTCTATCCATTCTTGGAAAGTTTACAAAGTCAATATCTTTTGTAATGAAAATCTCAGTTTACCTTTGAGACTTGATGATCCCATCCAACACTACAACTATCAAAACTCACCAAATATGAGGCTGAGATTCTAGTTTACTAGGAGGATTATGCAATCCTCGAATTTTGCAAGTGCCTATTTTGGGCATCTGAGGAGAATTTTGCCCCTAGGGCCCTTAGTGGCTAGGGAAAGGAGTGAGTACGTTAGTCTAGACAATCATCTTACTTTTGGGTGTTGTTTTGGGAAGATTTGGAACTAGGTACGACATATCATGTGTAACTTATGTTACTAAATTCATCAATCTTCTCTTTTTACTTTACAGATCCTAATGACTTGGAGTTAATCAATGCTGCCTTGGAAGGATTAGTCTTTGCCCCTTTGGAGCGTCCCCCACAACCAAGCTTTGGAGACAAGAGGAGCGTGAAGGATGCCTATATCCTTTCAGCTACAAAGAAGAAGAAAGGAGAGAGCTCTACCTCTTGTAGCTCTAGGAAGACATGCAAGAAGACCATGATCTCTAAGCCTAGCGCCTCAATAATCAAGGCTATGAGACCAAATGCATGATTGAAACTCAGCTATGCCCATTGCATGTGGGGACTTTGGCAAATGTGTAGCTTGCCTTTGATGGTGATGCTTGAGAAGCAAAGGCCTCTTACCCTCCCTCATAAACTCAAATGAAGGATACTAAAATGTAGAGTAGAAAAGGCTCCATTCAAAAGGCCTTAACATGGGATTTTTGACACATTGTGGAGAACACCATAGAGGGGTGGGTACTTTCTACCATTCTTGCTTTATTTCAAATTATAGGTGAAATTTTTATTTTCCTTTCTTAGTCAACTAACATTGCTAATGAAGTATTCTCTTGCCTCCTATAGGTCATGGACTGGAAGAAGCATATTATAGCTATAGAAGCTAAACTATAGAAGCATTTGAAGTAGGCTGAAGCTTGGGGAGCTTGGGTTAGGTGAAAGTCGAACACCTCTAGGTTAAGGGAGAAGGCCTTAGAGGTGAAAATGGGCACCTTGAAGAGAAACATTGAGGCCAAGAAGGATTAGATCTCCATTGCGGAGTCCGCCCTTGTTGAAGCTGAGGCGTAAGCCTCTTAGATAATGGTGGAGTTTTGTGAGATTGAGGAGCTCAAGAAACCCCTCCAAGTGACACGAGGTGAAGTCATGGCCTTCTACCATTCTTCCATTGCTTTTCGCAAGGAGCTTGCCAATTAAAGGCTTTTGGGATCCTACAGGGATATGCTCACTACATATATAATCATTTGGATCACCTTGTGGAGCCTTGGTATGATGCCAAGCATGTCCGTTTTTGGGGGAGAGTCTCCAAGGACCTTATGAAATGGAGCATGGTGCTCTATAGTGAAGTGGTGCAAGATCAGGTGTTTGATAGTGAAACTCCTAGTGAAACACCCCTCCTACTACAACCTGTGCTACTAAGGCTCCGGTGCTTGTTCTTGATACTGACTTATTAGAGGGGCCAGGAGGTGGGGAAGAGCAAGCACCAGTGGATGTTGCTTGACTTCCTATTATTGTTGCTTCCCATTTTTCAAGTACTTCTCCTTTCCTTTTGTACTACCAAGATTCCAAGATTTGTCCATTACATATTTGTAATGGTTCTTTGAGGCTGCCTTTTGTAATATATAATTTAAATCAATTAAGTACTTCTTTTCCATTTGTGTCCCTAGTTTTGCACATTTATATATTCGATTTGAGATTTTAGCTTTTTTTCTGAGGCGTCTATTGATCCCTAATGCGTCTTCAACCTCTAGTTTGCTTGAAATTTGAATTATTAGAGATCAGTAATCTATTGCTCAGTTGCATATCTTCCTTTGTCCTTAAGTTGGACCTCCAAAGTCTCCTTCATGAGTTATCTATAGTATGAGACTTTTGTAATCACCTTCCAAAGCAGGGCAAGGGCCTACTTTGGCTAATGTAGATTTTGGATTATAGATGTCTTCCATCTAAATGTGATGCTTGTGCCTTGGTTTTATGAGTCTAATTACAAGTCTTTGGGCCTCATTCCATGGTCATAACTTGTAACCAATTTTAATCCTCTCCTGCAATTAATTAGTGGTCAAGCAAACTAATGACATGAATTTGCTCATGTAAGTTACATGCACCAAATGCTAATCTTTAGACTGATTATGTTGATGGTACAGTGCTGAATCTTGAGACCAGATGCATTAGATTAGATATATTGATAATTAAATGTTGGATCCTAAGACTAGATACATCGACAATCAAGTACTAGACTTGAGACTCGATATTTCAACCATCAGATGTTGGATCTTAGGGCTGGGTGTATCAATAGTTAGGTGTTAGACTTTAGACCAGATGTATCAATAGTTAGATGTTGGATCTAGTACCAGATGTATTGATGATCAAGTACTAGACTTGAGACTAGATGTATCAACAATTGGATGTTGGGCCTATGCTTCCTCCACTCTTATCCATATCTCTGGGGGATTAGTTTTGTAGAGGAATTTCATTTCAATGTTCTTCTAGAAAGCATTTGGCTTGTGAGCATTTTTTGATATATGGGGTTTCAAAATTTGACATTGCTTTTCATTTACCTTTCGTTAGTTCTTAGAATATTGCCCCCTTTTCGTCTTAGCTCTCAATTGAACATTGGACTTGTTGTCAGATTATATGACCAAGGCCCTAATAGTAGCTAAATATCTACAAAAGGAGCCAGCTATGAAAAGAGGGAAACAAGGACTTTCTTTATGGAACTTACTCGAGATTTGATTAGGTTGTATCCAGGTTATGAAAGTCTACCCTATGATGTTTAGTTGTCCACTTTGTTGCCCCTCTAAGTCTATTGCACCTCAAGGCTTCAATGATTGGAGAGGACCTAATTGAAGTTGAATATAACTCTTCTCTCAGAAACTTTGGCCTTTCTTGGTTGTAGTACTTTAGTTCAAGGTATCACATTGGAGAATTTCTCCTGGTAATATTTCATTGTACACATAAGATTTGGCTGTGCGTCACTTCTATTAAAATTTTGATTTATGCCTAATCCAACCCTAGAGGGGCCCCTATCAAGGATTAGGATTAGGAGAATCACAATAGTCAGTGATACCAATTGAAGGCCCAAAGAGCAATCTAAAAAAGGGTTAAATAAGGTTTACAATAAATATTGCAAGTTTTTTATGATTAAAATGCTTAATTCACTAACAAAACAATACAATGATTACTCTTAATCTCAATCAATTAGTTCACCAAAAAAATACAATAAATGAGAAGAGTAAGAAAAGAGTACACCAAGGATTTATGTGGTTTGATGTTTAATTGGACCTACTTCATGACCCTTGCCTTGAACTTAAGGAGTTTAACTCTTCGCTAGAGTGTTGCTTTGTCTAGATGAAGCCACACCCTTACAACTCCTTCCTACTTGCAAGTGATGCTCCATAACTAAGGCCAAACCTCTCACTTACTCATAACACTAGGAGTGATTACGAGTAATATAAAAATTAGAGTATAAGTTTTTTCTCACAACAATAGCCTCTCATAATTTGAGCCTAAGGGCAAATGAATTTGAAAGTGAAAAATGACGTAGAGCTATAGAGAAGGCTAGAAGGCTTTTTGGAGCTTAAAGTCTCTCACAAAGAATGTTAATTACTGTAAAGGTTATGAACAAAGAACCCCCAAGCCTTTATATACTCATTCGAACAAAAACTAGCCATTGAGGACAAATTTAATATATTTTTATAAGGTTTGGATGACCAAACTCGTGTTTGAAGTTGTACCAACAGTCAATACTTCTAGTTGTTAAATTTTATCCTAACTTATTTGGTCAATGGAACTTACTAGTTTAGGAGATCGAATGTTTGAATTTGGACAACTTTGGACAATTGAGCTTTGTAGAACTTGAGATTAAAATTTCTTATGATGAGTTCAGGCAATCGAACTGCCCTATTCAATCAACAAAACTTGACAGAAATTTTGCTTAGATTTTGGTTGCAAACTCCAATTTTTGGCACACCATAAATTAACTTGGACATATGTAAAATAGGCTAGTAAATTCATTTCAAATTTAATAGATATGTCAAATAGATAACTCTAAAAATTTATATTCAAACCTCAACTCGACAAAAAAAAAATGAAAAGCTATACCTAGTTGATTGGAGTTGATCTACTTGAGCAACCTTTAAGCCATCACCGTTATCTTTAAATTGCATTCATTCATAAACCGTCAAGCTTCCATCATCATATCATCATCATCTTGAAGCATACAAATGAACTTTTGCTCCATTTAAATTTTTGGCTATGCTACAAATAATCAAAACTACAAAAAACATTAAGAGTGGTTTAGTCCTCATCAAAATCACATAGAGTAACAACTAGTACTTGGTAGATGGGCGAGATATCTTCCACCTCCAAAGTTGAAAGCATGAACATATTTCATCTTCCTAGCATTTTGTAAAATTCAAAGAGATTTGAGACATGATGATTGCTTCGAATCTTGCCTGATGTAATCATATTATCTATTTTGTGCCATCATTGCCTTGTTTATTATGCATGTAAATCTCACAAAGGATTAAAAAGCCCATATTGCAGTGAGTATACCTAGTGACCCAAGGCAATTAGAATTAGGCCATCATCAGTGAATCTCAAAAACTTGTTGAAAAGGCAAGGGGCCAAATGATGTGATAATGTGGGTTTCTTGCCCAAACCAAAGAATGATCCATGTATGTTGGACTATATTAATCAAGACAAGCCGAACAAAACCAATATGGTTCCTCCAATAAAATTTCTAAGTCATAGATTAGGCCATGAGAAGCTTGAACCACTGCTGAACTATTAGACATTGTAATTGCATTGTCTCCATCGCTTCACCACCTAGTTGTCATAGCTTGAAACTGATCAACTAGGAAGAGCACTTTTGGCAAAACTACATTGTGGAAGCTTAGTGCATCACAATGACATTACCCTTCAGAAGTTGGCCTTTTATCTCAATAGCAACCTCTTGCTCCAACTCCTATGGCACATCCTTCTTGGTGACAATGGCTCACAATGCATTGGTATGGGAATGCAAGGTGGAATTCAAGGAAGTCCCCCAAATTAATAAAATAGAGAGTCATAGCTTAGTTAATATAATATCAACGATAGGCTAGGACTTTGTATAAAGAGAAACAAACATGGATTGTGAAGGCCCCTCTTCAACTTCTTGGTGTTCCTCCTCCTTCTCACTAGTACTAGAAAACGAAGTCCAATTCTCCTCTCTTTCTAAATAACTCCATTCCCTCCACAAGAGAACCACACTTGACTTAAACATCGAGCTTTATCCCTCTAGATCTCCCTAAATGTGTAGTGATGGTGTTGTGTGTGTAGGCTATGGGTTGGCTGGAGAGGAAAGCAAATCTCACTATGATCTTAACCAAGGGATGCATACTTGTGATCCAAATTCATTGTGGCTAAAATAATATTCACTAAAGAGGAGTTTATTACAAGCCTAAGGTGGAGTTTGGCTACCCAAAATTGGTGAAATTGGGGAATTGGTCAATTTTACCAACTACATGAACTTGATGGAATTAGAGAAAAAAATTTAATTTCAATGTTTATATGCATTTTTTGATAGAATTGAGAATTTTCTAATTTTGAATATTTTGGTGTTTGTTTTATAAATGAATTTGTTCAATTATGGTATTTCTCACAATTCTAATGTTTCATGTTTGGGAGGTAGTAAAATTGCGATTATGATAACCCTAGTGAGATTATCCCCAATTTTGTTTATCTATTTAATTTTTAAATATAAAAACTTAAATAGGTATTTTAAACTATTATAGATAAATTTGAACTTTAGATTACATACTTTTGGATTATGATACAACAATTTGATACCATATTATTAAAATTAATTGAAATTACAATTTAAATAATAAAATAACTAATTTTTTTAAGTTGTCATAGGAGACCCATTGAAAATACATAAAATCACTAGAAAACCTCTTTAGTGCATAAAAAATCATAAAAAATCTCTTGAAAATACAAAAAATCACATAAAACACCATGAATTTTGAAAATTACAAAAATAAGTCTTGGATATTCAGAAAAATTTTTAATCTTAAATTTTAACATTAAAAATTTTAAACATGACCTTTAACAGCCATATTTTCAATAATAATCAAAGTTTCAAATTTAAAATTTAAAAAATTTGACTCCAACATTCATATTATTACCAACAACTTAATTTTCAAATGTTCAAAATTCAAATTTAAAAAAGTTGACCTCAACGGTCATATTTTCTAATAAATCTCTATAAATGGAGAAACATTCCAGTTAAAGCACATCAATAGTTTATTTTCCTTTGTAATTTTGATAATGAACAAACTTTATATTTGATCAATCTTGAGCATGTATGACATTCAGTCAAGCCAAGTTTGAAATAGAGATCAAAATCTTTTGTAAGTCTCAAGTGTGGATGGATATGAAGATAATATTGAAATTGAAATATGATAGTAGATCAACAGATAAAACTTAAAGATTTGAAGATGATTTAAGAAAAGCTCAAGAGATCAGGCTCGGTGCAACTACATTTAGATTTTCATTTATTTAGTCGAGTTGAGGATTTATTTTGAGATTTATAGTTTAGATTATTCATCACGAAGAGTTCTACAAGAAGCTCTTAATAGAGCTTTTCTGACTAAATCAGACATCCACTTCTAAATTGAATGATTGGTTGAGTCAGACTGAAGATTTCAACATTCAGTCCTATGCAAATTCAGATGCCTGGTTGGAAACCAGATGTCTGAAATTCTAGCTCTGACAAAAATGAATGCTTGGTTGGGAATCGAACATTGGGTTTTCGGAATTTGCACAACTAACAACTAATTTTCTGACCATTGGAGCTACACTAGTTGCAGGATTTCACTCCAACATCTACTTTCAACCCAAGGATTATAAATAGGCATAGTTGGAGTAATCCAAATCCTCAAGAATGAGGTAGGGATTGTAAAGTAGGAGCGATTTGTCTCTGAACCATGTAATACACTTTTCTTTATCTTGCTTTATATTTTGGCACTTGTGGTTTGATTGAAATTGCTTGAATTCATGAGTAATTTTCTTAGCGAATTATATTGTGGCTTGATCTTCTTTATAATTGTATTTTGTATTTTTACAACCTCTTTCCTTCCCCACCCCCCTACCCCCTCTTAAAGGTTGTCAATTCTGGCCAAATCATTTTTTCAAAATTTTTGTATTAGTCTCTCTTGAATTTTTATTGATTAATTTGGGCTTTTGTTCTAACAACCATGAGTTTTTGATTCTCTTGTTCCATTGGCAATTTTTGGTAATATAATGAAATTATTTCAAAAGGTAGAGAACTATATATAGAGGGAATGCATGACAATACGTGTTCTTATTTGCTTAATTGCTAAAATTAGATATTTTATTAAAATTCAAAATTTTGGACAATCAATTGGTATCAGAGTCTTGTGCTCATACTTTTGAACTGACATCCATGAGTATCAATATTTTTGGCAACTTTTGACTTTAGTAAAATTTTTAAAATATATGTGTTAAATTATTCAAAATAGACGGTTGGGGAGAGGGGGGGAGCAATATTAGAGTAAAGGGGGAGTATGTGCATACTTTTTTTTTTTTGTAAAATTGATATTTTCTTGGTATATGCTCTATATTTTCATGCATATTACTCTAATTGATACATAGGTTCAATTATAAACTTTTTCTTATTAACAAGATTATTTATTTTATTTTTTTGAGAGTTTGTCATTATCAAAAAGAGGGAGATTATTGTCCTTTATCATTTTAATAATGACCAAATTTGTATCTAATCAATCTTGAGCATGTATAGCAATTAATCAAGCTAAGTTTGAAATAAAAATCAAGACCATTTGGAAGCCTCAAGTATAGATGGACACGAAGATAATATTGAAGTTGAGGTGTAATGGTGGATCAACGGATGAAACTTGAAGATTTGAAGATAGCTTGAAGAAAGCTTAAGAAATCAAGCTTAGGTTAACTAGGTTTAGATTTTAATTTATTTAGTCTAGTTGAAAATTTATTTTAAATTTTATATTTTAGATTATTCATCGCATAAAGTTTTATAGGAAGCTCTTAATAGAGCTTTTCTGACTGAATCACATGTCTGCTTCTGAACCCCACAACTAGTTGAGTCAGACTAATGATTTCAACCTTCAATCCTATGCAAAATCAGAAGACCAATTGGGAACCATATATTTGGTAGAGATTCCAGCTCTAACAGCAATGGATGCTTGGTTGGGAATTAGATGTTCAATTTGTAGAATCTACACAACTAGTAGCTAGTTTTCTGACCGATGAAGTGAGACTAGTTGTGGAATTTCACTACAAACAACTACTTTCGACCCAAGGATTATAAATAGGCATGGTTGGACTCTTAATAAGTTTTTACAACTTTATTTATCATTTAGAGAAAAAATCAATTCCCGCATGCCTTCTAGCCAAGAAATACTCTAAACTTTCCAATCTCAAAACAAATCCTCATATCCCTTGTCCCCTCTTTAAGAGACTTTGTATTGAGTTTCAAATATATTATCTTCTTCATTTTTTTCACTTGTAAATACTCCTAGGTGTTAGGAGTGTGAGAGTACAATGGCTCTGGTGTGGAGTAGATCATCTCGAATGGAGAGATTAATTGTATAGGTGTGTGGCTTCACCTTAAAAAATGAGGAGTTTGGCTTCATCCAAAAGAAATAAAATTTCGGTTTGGAGTATGATGTTAAGACTTGGCTTTGCCTCAAGAAGCGATATCACTAGTAAAGTGATCCAGGTCCTCAACAATGAGACATGAGCCGTGAAATTGGAATGGTCTATCTCTGAACCACATACTGCACTTTTTTTTATCTTGTTTTATATTTTGGCACTTGTGGTTTGATTGAAGTTTGCTTTTTCTTGGTGAATTATATTGGGACTTGATTTTCTTTATAATTATATTTTATATGTTCATAACCTCTTTCCTTCCTCCCTCAAAAGTTGCCAATTTGGGCCAACACCATCCAATATTAAGATTGAAAACTAGGAAAACAAATGAGTTGAGGAGATAATCAAGCTGCCACCATGGAGAGTTTGGCCCCGAAGACTCTCCATTATGTGAGCATAACATCCCATGCAAGATTTGAACTTTTATGAAGTCTTCAAGCAAAGGAGATAGATTCTATCGATGTAGCTTTTGAGTGGAAATCTAGCTTTTGTTCTTAATTGCCCATTATAATTTTTTTTTTTTTACAATTTCTCCACTTCAGCTTGGAGCAAAATGGCAAAAGACCTTGCAATTATTTTGCATAGGTTTATGATCATTAGCATTCAACACTAGATTTGAAAAACCAAATCAAAGCATTCAAGGATGAAATGGACAGGGCTTTGGGAAAAGAATTCGAAGTCATGGTGCAACTAACATTGATGATTAACTTAATGTTGCTTATGTTGTTGATAAACATATGTATTAAGTAAATATGGTATTCTAATATTATTATTTATTTTGTATTTGAACCTAGAAACAATGTTTGGTCTTAAGTAGCTTACATATTAAACTTAAGTAGCTTAAGTATGTGCAATTAGGTACTTTTTTGTTATCCTAAATTGTAATTTATATGAAATGATGTTGAGTATCCTTCTTTAAGCCAATGAAATGCAATATAGGACATCATAATTATTTTGATTATGATCACAATTAAACAAGAATATAATAATAAAAACCAACATATGCATAGAGTAAGCCTTCACATAATAAAAAAATCAAATAGGCATATGTTTGGCCTTTTCATTATACAAAAGTTAAATAGTGAATGATAAAAAAAATAGAGTAGCCACACAATTAGCCTATACATATAATACAACATAGGCACATAGTAGCCTATGTCTAAAATACAATAAAGGCACATAGTTAGCCTTCTACTATTAAAAAAAAAAGCATAGCTAGCCTTCACACTTACAAAAAAAATTGAGCACAAATTTGGCCTTCACATTATACAAAAAAATAAACTAGCCATATAGTCAGTCTTTACATGATACATTAGATAAAGTAGGTACATAATTGGCCTATATAATTATACGCACTTGATCTATTATACAAAATAAAATAAAAAACAAAGTTAGCCTTCATATTGTAAAAGACATAAAACACACACACACATTCAACATTTACATTATGAAAAAAAATAAAATTTGAAGTATCACACATGTAATAACCAAAAGAATAAATTATTAGCGTGAATACATAATAAACTAATTTCGCATTCTAACAAACAGATAATTGTTTGAAAAATAAGATATATTTTAGTACTAAAAGTTTTACAAACAAACAATGCAAATAATATGCAAACCTTGCTCAATTATATGTGAATAACATTATCCAATATTTATTCTATGATCCATTAGATTTATGCTAAAAATACATCCTTGAGAAAAGATGGCAAACATATTGTTAGATTGTATTTTAGGGCTAACTCTAGGAATTACATTCAATAATCCATTAGTTAGTTATAGAAAATATTGGTGTTAGGTTATAAACTTATTATTTTTGTAACTACTCTTGATCAAGCTTTCACTTTAAACAATATCATGAATAAATATCAACAAATCACATCATCATGATCAATTATAGTTCATGGATCTATACAACCAAATTGCATTTGCAAAAGCAATGTTATCTCTAGAATCTTTACCAATAAATAGCATCAATGAGATTAATTATAATTCATGAATATTTACCAATAAAAACATCACGTATAGCAAGTCAAATTAGCAAGTTGCTCTCATCATCGACCACTATTGAACAAACACAATTACAAAGAACATTATTTGTGGAAAATGAGCATAACTTAGAATTGATCATTTTCTAAATTTGAATCACAAATGTTGACTCATGATAAAGCATATTGTTCTCATCATTGATTTACAAAAATAAAAAACCATCAATAACAAGATGAAGGCTGACCAAAATATGACTAAAAAGCTCACAAATTGGCCAAAACCTCAAGGGCTCATGAATGGCCTTCATGGACAACAAACAACATGCAAATGAAACAGCCCCAACCTCAAGAGATCTAACACAACTAATTCCAACACAAACAAAATAAACAAAATCATTCCAATATTGGGCCCAAACACAAGCACTTTGAAATGGTTAGGAAAGACAACAATAAAACAAATGAGCCATTGACCATCCCCAAAATCAAGCCGAAACCACATAAAATCACATCAAAAGTAAGAGCAAGACTCACCTATGCTAGGGAACATGAGCATGAGTAAGGAGTTGGCAAGATCAAGATTGGGTTAGGAGAAGGAAGAAGGAGGTGAGAGTAAGGAGCTAGCAAGATCAAGATGAGTCGGGAGCAGGAAAAAGGAGGTGAGAGAAAGGAGCCAAGAAGATCTATATTAGGTTGGGAGGAAGAAGAAAGAGGTGAGCATAGGAAGCCAACCAAAACGAGACATGGTTAAGAGCAAGAAAAAGAATATGAGTGCAAGGAGTTGGCTAGATCTACGCTAGGCAGAGATCATGAAGAGGGTGAGCATAGGCAGCTAATGGATCAAGATTAGGTCAGCAAGAAGAAGGAGATGAGCAAAATGCTTCAAGATTTTCAAACAAAAATTACTCCAAAATACCTAATTTCATGAGGGAAAATAAGAAATATGGAAGTGGGTGGGACCCACAAAATTTCGAGCAAAATTGTGGAATCCTCTTAGAATTGAACAAGCTATTTGAGTCACTGTTAAAATTGCCAATTGTAAATTTTGGAATTACCCAAAGAATAGAATTATGAGAATTGGCATAATTGGTAGATTTGGCTCTCCAATTCTACTAATTTTGCTAAAACCAAAATTTGCCAAATGACCCCTAAGAAAGTCAGTTTGCATAAGCATCAAACAACTTGATTGTCCAACAATAGGGTTGTAGACAGGCTTAGCTTGTGTGAGCATGGGTGGGCCCAAGGTAATTTTGCATGGGTTTGAAATGGGTTGAGGTCGGTTTAGGCCTACTAAAATTTATGTTAATCTCGTTAAGCTCTAGCCTATTAAATTTGTACTAGATTTATGGGGGCCTGCTTATCCATTTAAGCATACTAAAATACAAACATAAAAAATATTTTTCTATAAAAGCCTTTCAAATTTTATAATTTCATCTAACTAAAAATTTAAATTAGTAATTTTATATAACAATCCCTAATATAATTATAATAATATACAAATTCATTACATATATAACCATTAAAAATTAATTTAATACCACATGATTATTAAAAATTATGTACAATAAATAATAAATTTGTCTTAAGCATAATGAAAACTATACATTCGCCCGACAACCATCAATATTTCAAGTCTATAAAAATTTGTAAAATAACTCCAAAAGTTATTATAATTATACAAAAAACTATTAAATGTTTAATTAATATAAAACCTAATTAAAAATCACATAATTATTCAAAGTCTCATCCAATTAATAACAAAAATATTTCAATTAGATTGAAAATTATGCATTGACACAACCATCATCAATATTTTATATTTATGAAAATCACTAATCCAAATTTAGATGTACATAGATGAAATACAATCCAACTAATTCCAAAGAAAGAGGCAACCTACTGAAATAAAACAGTCCATCAAAAAAATAAAATAAGTGTCCAAATCATTCAATGCATATTTCATCTTTATAAGCTTATTTTGATTTTCATTTTCTAAACCAAGTATCAAACTAATTAAATACAATCAACTAATATTTGAGATCACAATTAGACAAAAATAGATAAATCAAAATTATTTATCAATCCTGGAAAGTAAATAAGCCCATCATAAGCTATTGAAATTCATTGGTAAAATCTGAAATAAAGCAAAAAAAATAGTTCTACACATAACATAAAAGAAAAAAAATGAAAAAAATCTTTAATGTTCAAATGCCTTTACATTTCAACAAAACTTGTGTACATATCAACACTTCCATTGTCTTTGAATCGAGGGAATTGCATTCATCGTTAGCAATTCTTTTCACATCACGAAATGCAACCTCTAATACTACAATAAATTTTAGAATATATAACATATCTTTGACCATGTTGGAAAGTATTATAAATTTAGACTAATTTGTCTTCCACTAGCTTAAAATATTAAAATATTTTTGACATTGTGTAATCTTCTCTTCTAAGTACTGATTAATCTCAAATTTATTTTCTATAGTAGTACAATCTTACATATATTTATCAAATCAACCAATATGCAAGAATTTTATTTAATCCCCATTTTAATTTTCTTCAGCAATAATAAATCAACTCTCTTAATTTTCTTTTGTGAAACTTGCAATTGACTTATACTCCTATGTATGCGCATCATAAAGAAAAGAAATATATTTGTCTAGTTTTTCTAAGCTCCATCAAGTGTTAGCACCATATATTATTCTAAAAACATACTCAATAAACACCTTTTTTATATCTTAGATCAACAATAATATTCATGACAAGTAATAGAGTGCTATCATTAGAGTTAATTTGTAAATGTAAACTTTAACTAACTTATGTAGACACTTCATAAAAATTTTGTTGTCATTTCTATGTGACCTTAACATATTTAATATTTTTACGAATATTATGACCAGTAGATTTGATACTTTATGGTCAATATTGCACCACCATTGGAAATATGCTCATTTCATCTCATATGAAATATCTTTCCTCTAAGCCACAAAGAACTCATCTCCATGAGATTAAATTTTTAGTCTACAATATATATGGTCACTGAATGATACATTATCTACAATAATGAATGATATTTTTCTATTAATTTCTCATTCAAAAATGCATCAAAGAAGAGCCAGTGTCATAATAATACTAGTGTGGGGTAATTCAACCCCATGAAACTTAATGATTTATTTTTGAAGTTTTCGATAATTCTCTAAAAAAAATGTGTTGTAACACATGTAACCTAATTTTTGAAAGAAATCCACATGCCCATTATAAGTGTAATCCTATCACATATATTGAAAACACTCTTCAATTGAACTTTTAGTTGTTCGAATAATACTTTAAAATCTCTTTTACAAGTATTGCATGTAACCATTAAAAATTCATGACTAAGACTATAATTTTTTTAAATATTTTGCTATTAGAAAAAGCAAAGGGTAACACATCACTATCATTATGACAATTTCTCAACGAGTGAATTAAGGGTCAATTAAAAATTCATTAGTAGTCCTCTATCAATAGTTGATTAGTCTAGCAAATTTCCTTATTGAGTTAGACAACAAGCTTGATGCCTTCTCATATGATGTCCCAGTTTTGTTTGAATATACAAGATCTATGGAACAATGCCCACAAATAACTTTGTCAGATCCATCAATTGTTTTCTTTTTCCAAATTGAAGTAATTCCATACTTTGAAAGTCTTAGCACACTTACAAGTTTTTGAAGACTTTGATGACTTAACTTGAATAACTTGATTTTCTAATGGGCTTGACACAAACATTTTAACAACACTTGAATCCATCATATCTAACAAACGTCAAAATTATAACCTCTAAAAATCATTGCATAAATCTCATTTCAATTCAAATAGATTTTATGTAGCATGCTCCTTATAATACATTTCTAAAAGGTAAAGTTCCTACAAATTCAGAAATGCATCCTCCATTATAACCAATTGTTACTATTTTGTACATAATCAAAACAAATTTTGGCAACATCTAGTTCTCCAAGTAAACAATTTAGATCAATTCTAGTGTAACAATAATTGGTTATATTGATTACTAAAATAATCAAATAATATTGCATGATCTCACATAAATATGTACCCAGAGAATAAAGAAACTACATATTAAAATTTTTTATTATGAACAAAATAATAATAATTAATTATAATGGAATCATGCATCTCTTAATTCACCACAAGAAGGAAATTCAAGAATAATTGAATCCAACTACTTTTTCTCAGTTAACCATCATGATAGAATAGTCACTACCACTATTACATTATGCAGAAAAGAAGAGCTACTTGCATTTGGATGGAATCTAATATTGATGTAAAAGTAAAGAACATATATACATGTCATTTATATTATCATTAAAATTTTACTTGTCTACTTGATGACATTTATACATTCATATATATAATAGAATTAGAAATAAGTAAGAAAAAATGCAACATGAAATACAATTTAAAAAATGTTAAGATTACGAAAGAGTACATAAAACTAAAATTCTAGCAAAAGATGGTAATATGCATTAAGGGAAAAATATCTAGCCAAGAAAAATAAGCCGGGGCCAGTCTTTAGCTCCTACTTGTCTTAACTACTTAAAGATCAGTTGAAATATATTAACAACCTTCACTACAAAAATTGAAGTTCTACAAAGAATAACAAAAAAATTTTTGCTTGTATATAAAAAATTACAAAATTCTATTTCCTCATGAGATCAACCAAATATTTGGAGTTAGTTGCAAAATTTCACACATTATCCAATGGATTCACAACCTTAAACTAGTATAGATAGAAAGGAAACATGTTAAGATAAGGACTAATGCTCAATTCTTTTCTCATCTACTTCTCATCTATAGGTATTGACTTGAGTGTGGGAGCAGCTGCCACTAGAGAGCTTTGGACAGTCTTCTTTATAGTTCTCTTCCCTTGTAGATCAATGGGATTAATCAACCTAGTGGACCAAGGTATCAACGAGGCTCTCGAATTGAAGTCCATGGCGAACCAAGCTCCATTAATAGTTGGTGCTATTATTGCGATTAGCGCCAACTTTTCTTCATTGATCTAGAAGATTTCAGTGATCCTCCAGCCATGCCTTGGAAGGCTGCAAGAGCATCTTACTCCAAAAATCAACTTGGAGGGCAGCTAGCATCAACACCTGCCAAATCCCACAACTCCTCTAGAGGACTAGGCAAACAAAATAACCAAGCTACTTTTGTGGCTTGACAACCACCATTGCCACAGCCTTGGGGTGTCCCATTGTTTCTAATCTCCAAGGTGCCAAAAACTGGTCCCTCATACATAATGAATTGGCCAGAGTTCCAAACATTGGCAAATATGGTCTAGTAGATGGTGTAATTGCAAGAAACTTAGGTGTAAGGCATGCAGAAGCTCCAAGCTTAGCTACTACAAAATTAAACTCAGATGATGCAAAATCTCCAAGTCCAATGCACATAGCATCAGACACAAGCTCAACAAGTTCCTCCATTAAACAAGCAATATAAACCACAATAGTATGGGGAAACTCCTGTTAATCTAGATGAGCAGTAACATTCAAGTTACTAGACCAAGGCCACTAGATATCAACAGAGTCAATTTGCTAATTTTTAACTTCGGGATTAGACGTTGGGGGAACCCAAAGAGCATGACCTTGCATATGACCTAGCAGACATAGCCACATGCCATACATATGCTTTAGCTAGAGTAGTGGTAGGAAGATACAAAGAAATTGTGCCACCAACAACTCAAGAAAAGTCCTGGGCTATCATTCTTTCAAATCATTCTAGGTATAATACATCTTTAATTCCTAAACTAACATATTCTCCAGTATAGTCAAAGTTAAAGCAACTTTTATATGAGGTGTACAATGGCTCAAAGGATCCTGTGGATCACATCGGCATCTTCCAATATGCCTTATGCTACAAGGAGCATGAGACTCAACCATGTATAAAGCATTTTTGATTATTATACATGGCTAAGTTTGAGCTTGATATGGAGGACTATCGAGGTATTAGTCACATGCTTCAATGACCTAAAAGACAAGTTTGTTGAATAATTCATCTCACTAGTGCCTTGGAAACAAGATCCTTCTATGCTCCTGAGAATAAATAAGAAGGAAGGGGAATCCCTTAGAGAGTATCTTGCTCAATTTAACAAAGCTAAGTTGGAAATCACTAAGCTAGATAGGTCCATCATCTTTACAGTGGTCATAAATAGAATTTGGCAAGCTAAGGTGGCCAAAAAGATGACCCATCTACCTCCCACGAGCTTAGCCAAATTTATCTAATATGTAAGAGAGCATATTGATGCTAAGAAGGTGATGGCAGCTAAGAGTTAGTTTGAAGGGAGTAGCAAGCCAAAAAAAGAGCCCAGGGAAGTAAAGCATCTTGAGCCAAAAAAGTAGCACATTAAAGAAATGGAACATTAAGGTGATTTCCATCCATACACACCATTGAATAGCTCTAGAGCTGAAATACTATCTCAAATTGAACATAGGACTACTTGAACCATCCACCACCTCTCATATACAACAAACATAAGCTTGACAAGACAAAGTATTGTTGATTCCATAGAGACAATGATCATGATGCAGAAGAGTGTAGACATTTGAAAGACAAGATTGAAATGCTTTATAAAAAAAGGCCATCTCAGCCAGTTTGTTAGAAATGGAGCTTGAAGGAGCAAGATAGGCAGGAGTGATCTCAAGGAAATCCCAAACCCAAACTCCACAACCCTTCAGTGAAGGGACATCTGAACATGACCCTCACAAGGCCTCCCAATCCAAGTGAAGCATTGGTGTCTATTGGGAAACACTAAACCATCATTGGGGGTTAGGAAGAGATAAAAAGCTAGCACTGTGAACTGAATCATGGAGGTATAGTCTCTTACAAAAAGGATCTAGAGGAAGTCTTGGCACTCACAATGATGTGTTGGTCATCTCTGCTATCGCAGATAGGGACATCATGCAATATATTATGGTGGATAAAGGAAGCTTGATGAATATTCAATTCACTTGAGCATATGACCAAATGAAGACCAAGCGAAAGCTTGAGCCTTATATTAGAACACTCATCAGATTCATAGGTGACTTGGTTCCCCCACTCGTCATCATCACCCTCTTAGTAACCATGGGAGAGAGCCCGAAGGACATCATGGTGGGGTCAAAATTTGTGGTGGTCTAGACACATTTAGCCTATAATGTCATACATGGTTGCGAACTCTCAATCAGTTTCAAGTGATAATTTTAACTTTCCACTTAGTAATGTAGAGGCATACATTGAGGATATGTTGGTGAAGAATTGCTGAGCTAAAAAACACTTTGCTAACCTAGTTGAGAGGTTTGAAACATTGTAAAAGTTCAAAATGAAGATGAACTTGAAGAAGTGTAGGTCTAGAGTCGAGTTATGCAAATTTCTTGGTTATCTAATGTTATAATGAGGACTCAAAGCAAACCTAGATAAAATTAAAGTAGTTAAGTATATGGGCCATTTGAGCTCGACCAAGGAGATGCAAACTCATAGGTCACTTAGCCACACATAACTGATTCCTATCTAGGTCAAGTGGAAAATTCTTATCTTTTCCTAGAGCACTAAATTTGAAGTCTATGTTCCAATAGACAGAGGAATGCCAACAGGCATTTAAGGCCGTAAAATAGTATCTCTCTAAACCTCCCCAACTAATTAGACCTGAATAAAATGATGCACTTTTTCTTTATGTATTAGCTTCAAATCAAGCCATCCATTCGGTGTTGGTAAGTGATTGAGGTGGGAAGTAGCACCATGTATATTACGTGTGACACATGCTAGTAGAGTATAGGTTTGGTACCCACTTTTGGAGAAGCTATCCAATGCAGATGTTTTGGCGAACCCCATTACTGTAATAATGAGTTTCTCACTTCAACAAAATTTTAGAATCTAAAAACCTCTAGGAGGTTGCTTAAATTTTTCATTGAATTAAGCCAGTTTGATTTTACCTTTAAAGCTCATAAAGCAATCAAGGCTCAAACCTTGGTAGATTTCATGATGGACATCACTTTGTACCATGTAGAATCTAATGCCAAACCATGGGAAGTTTGGGTAGATGGTTCATCCTTTGAATTGGGGAGTGGGGTTGGCATTATGCTGTTAAGTTTGGATGAATGAATAATAGAATACTCAGTGCAACCTGAGTTCCCTGCATCAAATATTGTAATAGAATACAAAGCATTCCTCCTCAATGTGCAAGTGGAGCTAATAGTAGGAGCCTAAAAATTAGAGGTATACAATGATTATTAGCTTGTATGTGTATAGACAATAGAAGAATAAAGATATGATGTCTCAGTATTTGGCTAAGGCACATAAGCTCATGGGGAAGTTGGACCTCATAGAAGTGGAACAAGTCCCAAGGGACAACAATGCTTAAGTAGATGCTCTAGCATGCCTACCTTAGCTTCAACTAGCTTATATCCATGCCAGATCTTCATGGAGAACATTTGAGAAATGAGCTAATCCATTACCCTTGAGGTGAATGTTATAACCATGGAGCAAAGTTGGATGGACCCAATAATGAGTTACCTAAATGAGGCAAATTTCCAAAAGACTCAAGAGAGGCTCAACCGATCAAAAGGCTAGTGGCAAACTTTAGCTTAGTGGAAGGACTCTTGTACAAGAGGTCACTCATGCAACTACTTTTTTCTTGCCTAACACCATGCAATGTAGACTATGTGCTTTGAGAAGTCCATGAAGGAATATTCTAGAGTTAAGTCAGATGAGCTTTAGCATACAAGCTTCTCAGGTAGGGATACTATTAGATGAACATTGTAGCTAAAGTAATTGAGTTTGTTTCTATGTGTGAGTAGTCCAAAAGACATGTCTCAATATACCATAGTCCAACTATTTGGCTTCAACAAACAAAGGTCATTTGACACTTTATCTAATGGGGGGTGGATATCCTATGTCTGTTTCTATTGGCTTTAGTATAAAGAAAGTTCTTTGTAGTAGCGATCAATTATTTCACCAAATGGGTGGAAGTTGATCACTAGCAATGAGTATTTAGAACTAAATCTAAGAATTCTTTTGGAAAAATATCATTAGCCATTTTAGACTACCAAGTGTGCCAGTCACTAGTAATGGGAAGGAGTTTGACAATTCAAAGTTCAAGGGGTATTGTAGCAATCTACATATTAAGTAGAGGATCACCTTGGTGGTGCATCCTCAGTTGAATGACTTGGCTGAGGTAAAGAACCAAACCTTACTTTTAGTGTTAAAGAAATATCTAAAAAGAGTGAAAGGAGATTGGGTTGAGAAGTTGCCTTATGTGTTGTGTCATATAGAACCACTCCTTGCACCATGACCAGAGAGTCCCCATTTATCTTAAAATATAAGGTGGAAGTTGTTATGGGCTGACATCAATCCCCAGTGGAGATCAACCTTCCATCACCTCGAACCAAAGCTTAAGACCTCAAAGTGAATAAATAGAACCAAAGGGCTGCCAAAGATTTCATAGTGGAAGAATATCAGTGCCATGTAGCTCGTGACTATGATGTTTGAGTATAGGGCCAAGAACTATAGCCTAGTGATTGGGTACTTCATGACATAGACCACATGGACTGAGATACCAGGAAGTTGTCTCCAAATTGGGAAGATTCGTACAAAGTGATTCAAGCTATAACACTAGGAGCATAAACTGGAGCATCCAAAAGGCAAAATAATGCACTGTATTTGGCATGTAGACAAACTAAAAAGGTTCTTCCTATGATAAATTTATGATGCTTTTTTGATACCTAAACTTGTTGCTCATAGGGTTAAAGAAGAGCTAAATTATAAGCTATGAGCTTGACAAAGTAAAGGACCCAACTCTAGGTTACAAACCTTATGAAGGCAAAGAAGACTCAATGACAAGCTATGAGCTTGACTTACTAAAATACATAGCTCCAGGTTACAGACCTGACCAGGGCAAAGAAGGCTTGGTGACAAGTTGTTATCTTGACTGAGTAAAAAACCTGATTCAAGGTTGTGGACCATACCGGGGCAAAGAAGGCTCTGTGACAAGCTAAGAGCCTGATCGAGTAAAATACTTGACTCTAGGTTATGGGGCTAACTGAGGAAAAGAAGGCTTGGTGACAAGCTATGGGCTTGACTGACTAATAGACCAACTCTAGGTTATGGAACTGACTGAGGCAAAGAAGGCTTAGTGACAAGCTACATGCTTGTCCTAGTAAAGGACCTGACTGTATGTTATAGACCTGATTGAGGCAAAGAATGCTTGGTGACAAGCTACAAGCTTGGTTGAGCAAAAGACCCATCTCCAAGTTAATGACCTGATCAAGGCAAAGAAGGTCTAGTGACAAGCTATGGGCTATACCATCCGAGATATGGATTTAAGTTACGGGCTTAATAAGGAGCCTAATTCCAAGTCATAAGACTTGACTAGAGTAAGGAAAGTAGGCTGAATGTCGAATCCAATGGGAAAATGACCTACTCTGAGGTAGATTTTTTTGAATGTGGCTAGTTAAAATCCAAGGTAAAACTTTATTAAATTATCTCTTAAGTGATTGGTTAACTATGGCAAAAGTTCAATTAAATAGAGTCTCATTTCGAGGTGAAACTTGGTTGAATTATTAGAAAATTGAGGATTCTTATTATGCATTTTGCTTTTTTGAATTGAGATTGAATTTTAAGATAAAATTATGTGGTTTACTTGTTGCAATGAAATGCAGAATGAGAGTTAAAACTTGGGTTAAGTTGTTATTACATTAGTTAATAGCAAAATCACACAACATAATCTAAATCAACACTTTGCGAAAATAAAGGAAGAATTTCACTAACATTGAAAGTACAAAGCAATAAGTCTAAACTAAAACATTATATACAAGTGAAAGATACAAAAAAAATACTTAGTTATTTTGCTCTGGAGCTTTGGCTTTTTCATTTTCTTATATGAGAGAGAAGTCCAAACTGAAGTTATCCTCAAGTTCTCTACCTTACCTAAGGATAGGGTTGCTCTAGATCGGCTCTTCATACTCCTTTTTGAGGTGAAGGATCCTCTGCTCATTGTATAGCTCTATGTGGAGGTCAATGGGATCAAATAATCCTCTATGCTCTAGTCGAAGGAATCTTTTCTAGCTTAGCACCTGATTGGAGTATGACCTAGTATACTTCACCAAGTTGGAGGAGACAGTGTGGGGGAGAGGTTGATTACAACCTTTATCCCTTACGGTGGCACAATAGATGGTGGGGCAAAGGCTCTAGCTAATGGGTTAGCAGTGGGGTTCATCAACTCTTTTGGCACTGGGGCTCAGATGGTGGTGGATGGAGGTTGAGAAACTACTTGCTTACTCCTTTTCATCTTGCCACTTTCCTCGGCCTTGTCTCTACCCTCTCCCTCTTGAGTGTCCTTCTTCTTATGACTTAGGACATTGGCCATGGAGTTAGATTTAGCTTCTCCTTCAACTACCTTCTTCTTCCTTAAGGGTTGTGGTGGGGCAACTCAAGGAGCACCCTCTTTCTTCTTCAAAAACTTATTCATAAACACGATTTGACCAAGTATTAAGTATGCAATACTACAAGTCATACTAAGTTAAGAGTTTTGGAAAAATTAAATGGGGGAAGACAGGTATCATAGTATACAATCAAGTTACTGAGAGGCCATGATGTAGCAGATGAGACTCATCTGACCATATGGGGACAAACCTTAGGAGGAATCTTGTATCGACTCAGTGTTTAGAAGACTTACCCCAGTCACTAAGAAGGTTTTGGTTAGATCAGGAGACAATCCTAATATGGTGGTCTTTCTAAGAATGAATCGAGAATGGGATGAAAGCAAAGAACATTATTCAAGTAGCTTTTGTAACCCAACTCTAACTTTGAGTTCGATAAGAGTTAGAATCATAGTCTAATTTGTGATGGGCTAAATTCAATTTGGAACTTTGAATTGGATTGGACCCAAGTTCTAGTTGGAATTGGAAACAAAACTCTAGCTAAATTCAGGGTGAATTAGAATTTTTAGATATACAATGTGACCTTGAATTTTGAGCTTTTACAGATAAATCCTAAAACATATAGATTTACAAGTTAACCCCTAAAATTTTAATTTTTTTTTGCAAAAACACTGCCAATTTTTACAAAACAATACTTGATTTAATAGAAAGTACACCTAAGTCCCTGAGATAAAAAATTGCAAACATCCCTTTGAATTTAATATCCAAAGATGGTATAATTTTGAATATCTTCATAAGCAAATAAATCCCAATTAACAAGATTATGATTTCAATCAAAGATATCAAGATCCAATTTGATTGTAAATCACTATCCAACCAAATTTCAAAATCAAATCATTCAAGGATTTTATTTCAAATCTTCTCGAGACTTATAAAAGTTGAGAATACCTAAAAAAAAAATAGAGGGGAGAAGGAAGATATCATCAAGGAGAATCATCAAAGAATTATCATCTAGGTAGGGAAAAGGAAATCAACGAGAAGATAACAAGAAAGGTCTATAATTCAAACTCGACATATTTTTTATATTTCCTGTCTCTTCTTTTTTGCCTTGGGTGTTCTTCTCTTCTATCCATAGCTGCTCACTATTGTCCTGGTGCCACCCTCCTTGCAGCAACCATAGGTCACCTATGGTCATTTGTCCATTCGCACATGCGACCCCCATTCAAGCTCTGTCCACCTAGTCCCACTTGGACATGCCCTGAGTCTGTGTCCTGCCTAGTCTTTCACCAGCACCCCCGCATTCGTGTCCCACTTGGCCTCAAGCTAGTGTGCCTCCATCCCACACCCGCCTGGCTCTACTCTGGCATGCCTCTCCCCCACACCAGCTTGGCTCTGCTCTGGCATGCCTCCATCCTACACTTGCCAGGCCTCGCTTTGATGTGCCTCCATGCTCCGTGCGCGACCCTCGGTGACCCACCACTAATCTGGTTGATGAACTCTGGAACCTCATGGCTTGGTTGAATGAAGAAGAGAAGCACAGGTTTGGGGAAGAAGGAAGTGAAAAAAGAGAAGTGTATAAAGGAAAAAAGAGAAAAAAAGCTTGCAGCAAAAAGAAAAAAAAAGAAAATTCTCATTTCGACTTGACTTCACTATCTCAGGGCCAGCCTGCGGGTTCATCCAAAAGCCATTATGATTAAGGGCCAGCCTATGAGCTAGCTAAATATTTGTTTGGACTAAGGTCAGCTTGCCGGCTTGCCAAATATCTCTTCAGACTAAGGCCAGCCTGTAGGCTCATCGAATGTTTGTTTAGACTATAAGGCCAACCAACGAGCTCACTAAATATTTATTTGGACTAAAGGTAGCCTAAAGACCCATTGAATATCTATTCAGACTAAGCTAGCCTATGAGCTCATTGAACATCCATTTGGACTAAGGCCAGTCCACGGGCTTGTAGAATATCTATTCAGACTAAGGTCAGCCTTCCAGCTCATAGAATATTTATTTGGACAAAAGCCAACCTATAGCTAGCCCAAAGTTATCATGACAGCCTGATGGCTCTCAAATCAAATCAATTAATAATAAATCAATTAAATGAAAGAGACTCAGTCAAATTAAACTCAAGCAAATTTAGCTAAAATAAATAAATAAAACTAAACTGACTCAAATAGACCATCAAATGGATCTAAATCAATTAAGTTAATGGACAAAAACTCAAATCAAATTGGATCCAAATCTAAATCGGATAAATCCAATTCAAATAAGTTCAAACCTAATCCCAATCTAGCTTAAATTGGGTCAACCCAAATTAAAACACAAGTTTAGACCAAATATTAGTTGAGTCAAATTAAGTTTGAATTAGGTCCAAACCAACTTCAACCAGTTTAGAACAAGTTCAAATGAGCCTTATTGAGTCAAATTAAACTCAAATCCAAACCTTAATTGGGTTAAGTCAGGTTTGAACCGAACTCTAGTCGAGTCAAATTGAGCCCTAAATCCAAGCCTGAATGAAAGACAGGTCGAACCCCATTCAAATTGAATTAGGATAGATTTGAGCCTAAATCAAGTTTTCAACATTGAACTGAATTAAATTAAACTTGAATCAAAGTTGAGTTCTAAATATTTAAATTGAATAAAATCAAACTCAAATTAAAGTTGAGTTCTGAATATTGAATTGAATTAAATCTAACTTAATTCAGCTCAAGTTTTGAACATCGAATTGAATCAAATTAGACTTGAATCAAAGTTGAGTTTTGAACATTGAACCAAATAAAATCAAACTTGACCCAAATCAAGTTTTGAATATTTAAGTGAATCAAATCAGACTCGAACCAAAAGTCAAGATTCAATTTCAAATTAATTAGGTTAGTCGACAAGAAGCCTAGAGTCATTAACAATACCCTAAATCCGAATTGACAACAAGCCAAGAAAGGTCATCACTTATTAAATTAAAGATAATTAGCACAAGCCAATGCCACTAATCATTCCTTCAAATTGGATCAAAATAGGCAGACTTGAACTTGCTTAGTCAGTTCGCTAAGATGCCTTGTTATAACAAAGTCAACAAAATAAAGTTATCACTTATGCTTTATTGGCTATGAAAATACTTCAAATTATGAAGTTATCGCCAATATCTCATTGACTATGAATACATTTCAAAGCAAAAAAGTTATCGCCTATATCTCATTAGCTCTAAAAATACTTCAAAATCAACGAAGTTATCACCTATATCCTATTGGCTATGAAAACACTTCAAAATTTAAGAAGTTATCCCCTACACCTTATTAGTTAGGGGAACACTTCAAAATCAAAGAAGTTATTGCGTACGCCTCATTGGCTATAAAAATACTTTAAATTAATGAAATTATCTCTAATGGAAACACTTCAAACTCATAGAGTTATCGACAATACCTTATTAGCTAGTGAAAACACTCCAACCCAACAAAGTTATCTCCAATGCTTATTGGCTAACAAAAATACTTCAATCAAATAAAGTTATTACCTATGCCTTATTGGCTATAGAAACACTTTAAACTACAAGTTATCGCCAATACCTCATTGGTTATGGAAATACTTCAACAAAATAAAGTTATTACTTATGCCTTATTGGTTATGAAAATACTTCAAACCATGAAGTTATTGCCTATACCTCATTGGTTATGGAAACACTTCAAATTAGTAAAGTTACTATCTACACCTTATTTGTTATGGAAATACTTCAAAATGATGGAGTTATCGCCAATGCTTCATTGAAGCACTTCAAACTCATGGAGTTATTACTAATGCCTTATTGGCTACCAAAAATACTCTAGTCTAAATAAAATTATCTCCAACGCCTTATTGGCTAAAAAAAATACTTTAAATTTATAAGAGTTATCACCAATGATTTCTTGGCTAACAAAAACACTCTAACCCATTGAAGTTACCTCCAATGCCTTATTGGCTAATGAAAATATTTCAAACCCATAGGAGTTATTACCAACACCTTCTTGGCTAATGGAAACACTCCAATTCAAAGAAGTTATCACCAATACAACACTAAACCCTAAACCCTAAACCCTAAACCCTGAAAACACTTCAAACTTCTCTCATCTCCTTCGATTTTTTACAAGATGATATCATCAACATCTGTTAAGGATCAAGTTAAGACCCATTTGAGTCAAAGTCACATGGTCTAGTGCATAGGAGTGGAGCAACAACACATATCTGAGCTCTTTCCCACTCCTTACCTTCTTTTATGATTTTCATATTTTCCATAATTTTATGTTGAAATTCATCATAAAGTAAGCGTATGTCCTTACTTAAGCCATGTACTATCTCTTTTATATCAACTGAATGATACTTTTTTTTTGTATCTCTATTTTATTAGCTAGGTTTCTTATTTTAGGAGGTTTCTGACAATTATCAGGGTAATTAATAATAGGGCTTGCACCTACTAAAAGTAAATATTTTCATAATACCTTATTGTGCACTTAAATTAAACACACTTTGATTTATGCATTGAGATCATTCTCCCGGGTCTTTTCCATCTCGGACCATCAATTTTGATCTCACAAACATAAATCCCCTCTTGGGGGAAAAATACTACCGATCACCAATGTTAGAGCCTTAGCATCCCTTAAAGGTATCCCTAGACATTTCTATGGTGTGGGAAAAGCCTTTGGATTTGATTAAGATCTGAAAGTCTACGATAAACCTCATGGAATTGGGAACCATTTTGTTCAAAACTATATCTCAAGAGCTCAACACTTCCTGAGTAATGCTAGCTATGGGATATTTTGGGTTAAGTCTCAAACATCTCCTAGAAGGTGGTAAACAAAAATTTAAACCATTTTTTTAGTTTTTACTATCTACATCTAACTCCGACAAGGCCTGCTTGATACCATTTGGAAAGCTAAATGTCTTGACTAGTTGGTCGTTGATCTTCTCCCAAAGGGTTGGTTAAGTAATCCAAACTCTCACATCAAGAGAGGCATTCATTGATTCAGGGACACCTATTAAGAATAGGTGGCTAAGTCAATTTTTGGTTTGGATAAAATTTTACAGTAAGGACTAGTCACTAAATAAAGCTAAGAGTCTACCAATCCATCATAAATTGCTAAAATTATCACATGCACATGTTATATTTGAGGTAAGGCTATAGTTCTTCTACAGTCATCACATTTTCTACCCAAAATTTTGTATGGCAGGTTGGTGAACCAAAATAAAATTTTCATGTTGAACTAAACTATTGTTATGAACTAAATTGGTAGAGGTGATATAAAAACATACCAAGAGTCAGAGCAATAGCTGTGGAAGAAGTTAAACCAGTATCTTCTTGTGTGGCTATTGAGGGGCTACGAGGCTTGATCCATGGGGTTTTGTACACCAAGTGCAAGAACCATTTGTACGGGAGTAGGTGTACCCTTTGGTACCAAAGCAACACCACCAGTGATGGAAGAAGAGGTTGGAGAAGTAATTGAAAGAGGAGATTAAGTGCTGTAGTAAGAAAATTGCTAGAGAAGAAGCCCATAAGTGAGGAGAGCCAGACATGGGTAATGGACGTGAAGGGAGCATTACATATGCCCTGTCAAGCTAGTGGATATTCCCTATGTGGCTCAACCATAGAAAGCCAAGAGGTGGGAGTTCAAATCATGAGGGACGCATGTTGAAGATCTAAGGCTTATCACCAATAGGTCATTCGAGATGACAATTGTGAGAGATATGTGTTCGCTCCAAAGCCACTGCATTGAGAACACACAAATTCTAATGATATTGCATGGTTAGATGAGGCAGTGACATAAGTTCCAAGGAATTGCAATGGTCACTTCAAAACATAGTAGGTTAAGTAGTTCTAAACAAAGCTCCATGTACCAAGCCAATGACATTCGCCAAATAGGTTGTGGGGCACTATTGATACACTAAACCTATTTGTGTGGTTTGGTTGTTTACATTGAGCTATTGAGACAAAGTCAAGTTAGGTCTAAACCTGTAGTACTCAGTAGATCAACATACTTTAGAAATAACTCCATCGACAATAAGAAAGTATGACGCCTAGTTTCGGGACTTGGGGAAAGCCTCACTAAACTCAAGTAGCTCCCGTTCAAATATGCCAAAGATTTGAAAAGTCAATACAAGATGAAATAAAACTCTGGAAACATTATGGAAAGATCAAGATATAAAGGGATTCACAAAGTAAATTTTGGCCCAGATCCCAACTGAGATCAAGGAACCAAAACAATCTTGAACCAATATAACTAGAAGAAAAACACATTAAGATAAAGACTAATTCTCAATTCTTTTCACTTCTATTTCTCATATGTGGAGAAGCCACCGTTAGAGAGCTTTTGATGATCTTATTTATGGTTCTCTTCCCTTGTAGATCAATGAGATTGATTGGTCTAGCGGATTGAGATCTCGAGGAATCTCTTGAACTAAAACTAGTAGTGAACCAGACTCATCAATAATTCATAACACTAAAAACTAGCAAGTTTTCACCTACCAAAAGATACAAAAGCTATACTAGAAGTTTGTTACAATAGCTAAAGATAGAGGGAAAACTTACTGATTAGAAAAATGGTGGAGGCCAGAGAAGGGAACGATGGAGGTTGGAGGAGGTGAGGCTAATAAGAGAATTAGAGGTCAAAGAAAGTGGTAGTGGATGCTAGAAGAGGTGGCACCAGTTGGAGTTGTGAAGGTTTCAAAAAAGATGGTGCTATTAGAGATGATGGTGGTTGAGGCATTGCCTGATAGATGGAATAATATGATTATTTGAGTAACTTGTAAAATTAACATTGGACATTGCTTGAGCCTCGTACACCTCATCTCTAATCATATCAAGCTTTGGACATTGTAAGAATGAGGAAGGATGGTAAATTCTCAAGCACCCTCACTGTTTCACGGAAGATGAATATCCATCACAATTGATGATGTAGCAAAAAAAAAAAGCGAAAAAATAGTACATAAGAGATTTATGTGGTTCAGTATATGAACTACTCCAATGGCAAAGGTTCTAGAGGAGATTTTACTAATAAGAAAGAAGAAAATATTACAATAATGAAGATAAAACTCAATATCATAAGCTCTCATAAAAGACTAACTAGCCTAGCTATCATAAGATATTTTGAGAGTTTGATTTATGTCTCTTTATCTCACTCTATTGAAACTCTTAAATGAGTAGGATATTAATGGAATGGCCTAATTGAATTTGAGTCATAATAGGAGATTGGTTCAGATAAGGATCTAACCCACTAATCCATATCTCTTAGTAGGAGACAAAAGGACCCGGGCCACTAATACATTTCCTAATATTAATCCTAATTTGATTAAGACTCTCCAAAAAGTCTAAAATTGAGACAAGACTGAATCAATAATCTCCATTTTAGCTCAAATTTGCTTCTTCTTTGAATTTGAATATTTAATAGATGCCTTCACTATTGCCTTGTAGGGTAAGATCAATAATGTTAAACATAGATCAAGTCCAAGTAGAGCTTAAACTTGTCAATTGGAATCACCTTTGTCAGTATGTCTATCAAATTTCTTGAAGTATGGATCTTTTATAAAAAAATCTTACTATCATTAATAATGTCCAGAATAAAGTAAAATTAGACATCTATGTGCTTTGTGTGCTACATTTGATTCTTCATAAGTTGTATAGCGATCTAATTGTTGCAAAAAATAGTGAGAAAACCTTGAGAGAAACTAACTTCACTTGCTAAACTTTTTACCAAAGAGCTTCTTTTGCTGCTTTTGTGGTCACCATATACTCGAACTCTATTATAGACATTGCTACAATTGATTGCATTGCTACAATTGATTTCAAGGTACACCACCACCTAATAGGACTACCACAAAGGATGAAAAGATAACTAATTAGGGATCAGCATCATTCAAGATCTTCAACATAGTTTAAATTGATGTAACCAACAATTTCATCCTCTTGAACCATGTTCCTATCGAAACATAAGCCAATATTAAGAGTACCTTAGTGTAGCTCAATAACTACTTTACAGTTTACTAATGATCTTTCCTCAGATTTGCCATGTAGCGGCTAACAGCATTGACTATTTATGCAATATTAGGTCTTGTGTACACCATAGCATACATAGGCTTCCAACAACACTCGAGAATGAGATGTTCTCCACATATGCATGATCCTTATCCATAGGACACAATTAAGCTGAAAGCTTGAAGTGGGCTTGCCAATAGAGTATGAATAGGTTTTGAATTCCATATGCCAATTGAGAAATAATCTTTTTGAGGTACTTTTTTTGTTCAAGGAATAATATGCCACACTTTTGGTCCCAAGCAATCTCCATATTTAGAATCTTCTTATGAAACTATCGAATTCCTTTTTTATTTTATGCTTTAAATCATTAATTAGAGATATGTCTTTAGCAGTAATAATAATATAATTAACATAAAGAAATAATATAATGAATGAATTATTGGCATGAATCTTAAAGTAGATACAACAATCATGCTTTCGATGGATAAAATCTTGTCCCAATATGAAACTATGAAACCTTTTATACCACTACCTTGGAGACTGCTTTAAATCATATAGTGACTTGTTCAACTTACAGTTACAATTTTTCTTGCCTTCTAGGATGAACCCTTTATACTACTGCATAAAAAATCTATTCTTCTAATTTTTCATACGAAAAAAGTGATTTTGACATCAAACTATTCTCACTCAAGATTATGAAAAGCAATTAAAATAAGTAGAAAATAAATAAATATTGTTAATAACTATTCTCACTCAAGATCATGAAAAGCAACTAAAATAAGTAGAAAATGAATAAATGTGTGTTTAACAACAAGAGATAAAATTTTATTGAAGTCAATACTTTCCTTGAATTTTATGAATGCTCTTTTGCAACTAGACAAGACTTGAATTTCACACCATCTATATAAGAAAAATTCTCTTTTTCTTGTAATACCCACTTGCAACCAATTGCTCTTTTACCTTCAGGTAATTTCACCAAGTCCCAAGTTTGGTTCTTTTGAAGAGAGTCCATCTCCTCACTCATAAAAATTTGACATTGACAAGATTTCTTGTCCTTCACTACTTCTTTATACGAAGAAAGATACCATTGTTAGTAAATAATGCAAAAGCTACCATATCCTTAAAACCATATCTTTCAGATAGCTTTATGTTTTTTTGATATATTTGAAATGGAATCTTCTTAAAAACTTTAACTTGACTCTTAGAATTCTCTTGAGAGTTTGGTACACCTTAAATATCTTTTGTAGAAGAACTATGAGCTCCACCTCCACCTGAATTACATCACTAGAACTTTTATTAAGAGATTTTGATATAGCACTTTTATCAAATTCTACATCTCTCCCAATAATTAAATTAGAAATACTAGGATCCCAAAAATGATAAGCCTAACTTGTTCAGCATAACTAAGGAAAATAAATATTTTGGAATGTGCATCTAACTTGTCCTTAACAATATACACATAAGCAGGGTAACTAAAAATCTTTAAAGAAGAATAATTTATCAAATCACTAGTCTATACCTTTTTGGGAGTTTTGCAACCAATGGTTATCTAAGGAGAGTGATGTGGGATTAAAATCAATAGCTTGGGATAGCAGATACCTCAAAGAGTGACCTCGATGTACAAATCAATATATATATAATTTAAGTGTGAAATCAAGTGTTGTAAGAATATTGACTTTCAATATGTGTAAACCCCTATTGTTAATTACCTTGATAATTATTGAAAATCTCTTGAAGTGAAAAATCTACTTAATAAAAGACACAAGAAAGTAGAAACCATGATATTGATTGATTTGAGAAATGATACATGGGTTAAGAAAGGGCATACCCTCACTTTACAATAAATTTTAAAATCATGAAAAATATGAAAATAATAAAAGGAAAAGTGAGGAAGAAGCTTTAATGTGCGCTGTTGCCCCGCTTTCATACATACTAGGCCATGTGGAGTTTAGCTTAGACCGGTCTTGACTTGATCCTTAGTTGATGTTGATGACTTAATTTGGTGACCTCATCTAGTGGGACATGAAGATATGAAAAGAAAACAAGCTTGAAGTGTAACCAATTGCGTGGAGCATTAGCCATTAACTCCTTTTGATAATGTTACTAATAGCTTGTCAAGTTTGGCTTGAAGTATAGCCAATAGCTTTGGGCATTGATATTTAACTTCTTTTGATAACGTTATCAATGGCTTGTTGAGTTTAGCTTGAAGTATGGTTGATAGCTTTGGCCATTGACAATTAAACTTTTTTGATGGCATTACTGATGGCTTATCGGGTTTAGCTTTGAAGGGAGCATCATTAGTATTTTCTGGGGGTTGATTAGCTTTAGAGGGTGCATTAACAATGGCTTCTGGGTCGATTAGCTTGAACTTTCTATGGTTGATTAGCTTAAAGGGTGCATCATCAATTGCTTCTTTGATTAGCTTGAAGGGTGACCAATGGCTTTGCATATGTTATCGATTGATCTTATTTGGATAAAGTGTTCTGGCTGACTGACTGAGTGAGTTCAAGCCTATCTTTTATCCTATTTGATTTGAAGAAATGATTAGCGGTGTTGGCTTATGCTAATAATCTTTAATTTATTGACTGATAACCTTTCTTGACTTATTGTTGATTGAATTTGAGTATTGTCAATAGCTGTCAACTAACCTTGTTTAGACAAAGCATTCTAACTGACTAGCTTAGTGAGTTCAAGCCTTTTTTTTATCCTATTTGATTTGAAGGAATGATCAGTGGCTTTGCCTTATGCTAATCATCTTCGATGTGGTGATCGATGACCTATCTTGGCTTATTGTTGATTGAATTTGGGGTATTACCAATGGCTTTCATGGCACACCCAGTGGGATTCAGTAATCGATTGCTTTTCTTGACTTGTTGTTGATTATGTCTGAATTATCACTGATGGCTTTCATGACACACTTACTTAAACTCAGTTTGACTCAGTTTAGTTTTGTTCAAACTTACTTTGGTTTAGGTCATTCAATTTTGGCC
This sequence comes from Trichopus zeylanicus subsp. travancoricus, assembly GCA_005019695.1. NCBI lineage: Eukaryota > Viridiplantae > Streptophyta > Magnoliopsida > Dioscoreales > Dioscoreaceae > Trichopus > Trichopus zeylanicus. The sequence continues at coordinate 631,800 of RXID01022275.1, read as the reverse complement.
CAATTTTTCAATCTTTTCTACTTCAAATTGGATAGTTTTCACAATAAATTGGGCTCAAAGTCCAATCCTAATTTTTATCAAACTCAAATTTAGAGTTGGGTTATAAAATTGATTCAAACAAATGCCCCCTTCACATCAACTTCGTGAGTTTTGATGAGAGGAGAGGGTGCGAACAATCTTCAGGTACTTGCCCCAGCATCAATATTCCAGGAGTTGGCTATATGGATTTGAATTGTCTCACAAAAGTGGACTCAATTTACCACATGAAGTGGACTTGAGCTATCACGTAGAAGTGACTGTAATTTTCCACATAGAGTGTACTTGGATTGTACATTGAGTGGTCTTAGTTTACCGGCCTTGAGTTGACCATAGAGAAAGTGGACTTAGTTTGCCATGTGAATGTGGTCTTGATTTTGCCATGCAAGAGTGGACTTAGTTTGTCATGGGGATATAGACTTAGCTGTCACACAGATTGGATTAGGTTTTGTGTCAATGTTTTGGCTCAAAAAATATGTGAGTACTTGTCTGACTTGATATTCCCTTTTGAGGAAGTCAGATATTCCATCATAAATAAAACATAGATGCTTTTTATTATTGTTGTCTCCATAGGCTTAGGCATAATACCTCTTTAGAAATCGGGTGTTGATCGATGGAACATGCCTTTTCCCTTTGTCATCAATCAGCTGGTAGGATCCCCTTTCAAATATCCTTTCAATGATATAAGGGCCTTCCCAATTAGGGTTGAACATGCTTTTCTTGATTTGATTTGGGATTATAAGTCCTTTTAGAACCAAGACCATTTCTTCCTTTTGGAAGGATCCGAGTGAGGCCATTTTGTTGTAATCCCTAGACATTTATGCTCGACACATCTCCAAGTTTTGTTAAGCAACATGCCTTGTTTCATCCAAGGAGTCTAGCTCATCCAAGCAAAGATGAACATTGTCTTTTTTCCTAATTTACTCTTGTAAGGTGATCATGAGGGAGGGAATATGTATCTCCAATGGAAGTACCACTTTAGTCCCAAACACTAATATATATGGTGTTGGTTGGGTAGGGATTGATATGTGGTGCAATAGGCCCACAGTGCTTCCGAGATATTTTGGTGCTAATCTCTTTTGTTTTTGGTCACTGATTTCTTTAATATTTTAGAAAGGATCTTATTGAATGCCTCAGTGAAGCCATTTGCCCTTGCATTATAGATGAATGAATATCTCCAGTCTATTTTGTGATGATGAATGAATCATACTATTTTAAAGCTTTTGAAGGATGACCTATTATCAGAGATGATTCTTCAAGGAATACTGAATCAATATAAGATGTTTTTCTGAAATAAACAGATGATAATATCTATTTTACCTCTTTTAGAGGGATCATCTCTACCCATCGATAGAAATAATTAGTCATCACTAGTATGGAGCGGTGACCTCTGGAGGAAGATGGCTCAATTAGACAAATTTTGTTTGTAACCTACGCCTCAAATAATCATGAGGATACTATTGGATATAGAGAATTTGGATGTTGATGAATAAAGTCACCGTGAATTTGATATAGGTAATATTTTCTTGCATATTCTATGCATCCTCTCACCATCATAGGTTAATAGTCGCCCATATGCTTTATTTTTATCATTATTTTTGGGCCTGATTGATGGACTCCACAAATCCCAGAGTATACTTTGTACATAGCTCATTTAGCTTCTTCATCTGAAAGACAACATAGAAGTAGTCGATCAAAATATCTCTCATTTGGCTTCTTCCTGAGTTGCATCCATGCTGACTTATTTTCTAGAAGTTCTCCATTCTAGAGGTGGTAAATGAATGGTATTCTCCAATTTGTTGCTTTCTTTATCAGTTTAGATTCAGCCTTCTTGTATTTGATGTTGAAGATCAAAATTATCACTTATTTGCTATGGATTATGATTAGAATTTCTCCTTGGTTAGGGTCAGTCAGTGTTTTAGCTAATTTGGCTAAGAAATCAGCTTCATCATTGATGGATCAGGGAACTTTAGTTATTTAAATATGTGGGATTTGTCTCATGAGTTCTTGAGCCTTTTCATGGTACTTCAATAACTCTGATTTGTGGACTTTATATTCACTTTCCACTTGACTAATAATTAATTACAAGTTGCCAAATATGTGTTGGCACAATATTCCAATGGCCTTGCAATTAGGGCTTTGTATTTAGCTTCATTGTTTATACAAGATTTTGAGAGGGAGAATGAATACCATAAAATGCCCTCATTTAGAGTGATGAATACAAGTCCAATGTCTACTTTGATTTGTGAAAGTTTTGGCCTAGTCCCTAGTTTGATAGATGATGACCCATCAAAGTATAGCTTTTGGTAGGATTCCTCTTTTTTGACAAAAAGGATTTCTTCATCAAGGAGTTTGCAACTAATTGGAGAGTCATATAACACTAGATGAGCCATGAGAAAATTGGCAAGGGCATTTCCTTTAACTATTTTTTGGGGAGTGAACTTGATATCATACTCTATGAGAATTACGGCTCATTATGCTAGTTTTCTAGTGAATGCAGGCCTAGTCATCAAGTATTTTATAGGGGTCAATCTTTGACATCAAAATGACTTAATGAGAAAGAAAAAAATATTTGAGTTTCTTGACTATGAATATTAGTGATAGACCATATTTTTCAATGAGATAATAGTTACTCTTTTCCTCCACTAGCATTCTACTCAAATAGTAAAGTACATTGTCTTTACCTTTTTGATTATTCTAGATAAGAAGTGTCCACAGCTATGTAGAGGATTAAGGGTCTATCAGCCACGGGTGCTACTAAGACTAGTGTTTTTAAGAGATATTGCTTAATCTCTTCAAAGGTTTGTTAGTATTCTTGATCCTATATGAATGGAGCATCCTTTTTCATTAATTTGGAGAAGGGCTTGCATCTTCTAGAGAGGTTTGAAATGAATCTCCTTATGTATGTAAGTCGGCCTAGGAATGACTTTCGCTATTTTAAGTTGTTCGGTGGTGGCATGTCCAAGATGGTTGATCTTAGATGGATCAATTTTAATCTCTTGATTTCTAACAATGAATCCAAGGAATTCTTCAAATGACAACCCAAAGGCACACTCCATAGTGTTTATCTTCAGATTGTATTTTCTAAGATGGTTGAAAATCACTCTTAGGTCTTGGATGTGATTGTCCTTAGACTTAGATTTGACTACCAAGTTATCTATTTGACACTCAGCCAACTGGCATATGAGGTCATTAAAGATTCAAGTCATGGCCCTTTGATAAGGTGATGCCTACATTTTTGAGCCCAAAGCCCATCACCTTGTAGCAGTAAATGCCAATTGGTGTTTGAAAGACCATATGCTTTTCATCATCGGGATCTATTTTAATTTGATTGTACCCTGAAAACCCATTCATAAATTGAACATTTTGAAATCAGTTGTGTTATCAATCATGATTTTGATTATTGGCGATGAAAAGTCATCTTTTGGTCATGCTTTGTTCAAATCCTTGTAGTCCACACAAATGCACATTTGGCTATTCATCTTCTTAACTAACACATGCTTGTTACCTAATTTGGGTATTTTTCTTCCCTGATGAAGCCTGTTTCAATTAGTTTTTTATTTCTTTTATCACCTTTTATTCTAGGTCGAGTTTTATCTTCCTAAGTGCTTGTTTGACAAATGGAATTTGGGGTTGGTAGCTAATTTATGGATTGCAACTTTAGGATCTAGCCCATTCATTTCCCTATTGCTTCCCTATTGCTCCATGCAAAGTAGTCAATGTACTCTTGGAGTATTGCTTTGAGTTGGGCTTGGTCTTCCTCTGAGAGTTGTGTGTTGATGAAAGTTGGCTTGGGATCTTCCTCTAAACCTAGATTTATTTATATCAGCTCATCAACCATGGCTTGCCCCCTGTCCTCAAGTTCTGATGGAGCTTCTTTTGATTTAGGGATTATCTCTTCATTAAGTGGTTCATCATGTTGAATGGGACTTGGTGAAGATTCGTCTCTTGGTTTTGAGGGTACTTTGTCTGTTTCATGCCCCTTTTCTCCAGGTTTTTATGAAGTTTTACTGAGGAGTTCACCCTCCTATGGTATCTAGAGAGTCAAGGTTGGCTCAATGATTTGTGTGTTAGAAAGTGTTAAAGGCATCTAATTAGTCTCATTATTAGACAGAGGTTCAATGACGATCATGAGGCATACGTGGAAACTTGAGGCAATGTAGTCCAGTCCTTTGAAATTCTTATTTTCTCTTCCAGGGATGTAAGTGTGCCCTTGAAGTGGACCTTATAGGTTTTTGATGAAGTGACTTTGTTCCTTTGTTTGTCATGGTCCATAGTTAGATTTCTTGATTATTTGATGAAGTTGGTCTAAAAAGTACTTAGGTATTACTACTAGCTGATAGTTATTGTCGTCCTTCAAATCCTTAGTTTTCAAGATTTTGTGTATGATAGGGACATAGGGGATCACTTTGGAGAACATTATCTCCTTTTCTCCCATGTGTCATAGGGGAATATACAAGGTTATTAATTTTTCCTTGACATTGATGCTCACTTCATATATTGGCTTAAGTAAGCCTTCTAAAATTTTGGTAACAAGGAAAGTGCTTTTTGTGTCACCCCTATTGTCATTTTTATTAGAGGAATAGCCTCCCACATGGCATTATGAAGTTTTTTTTATTTAAAGAGTCTATGTCGATATCACTCCCTAGATTAGGAGGGGTGAAGATCAGGTTAGTGATCTTCTTCTTCACTTGACTAATGGAAGCAGTCCCTTTATCAGCGTGGGATCTTTGATAATATTTTGCATCATCATAATGCACTTTATAGATATCAAAATGCTGCATATCTCCATCAATTTGTTGTTCTTCACCATCCTTGAAGTATTTGAGGCATTGATGTAGGGTTGATGGCACCACTTTATTTTCATGCAACCACAGCCTCCCTAACAGAGCTTTGCATAATGCATCAATATCAATTACATAGAACTTAATGTCAGTCATTAATTCACCCACCTTTGAGGTATGACAATGGCTCCTATAGCTCTTTGATTATTCTAGTCAAACCCTTGGATGGTTATGACTTCGAATGATAGATGGCAAATGTCTAGAGTTAGAGCTCTCAGGGTATGGAGAGTCATCAAATTGACCGAGGAGCCTAGGTTAATAAGGATTTGATTGATTTTGATCCCATCACTGTCCCCTATGACATATAATGGCCTGTTATAATCTGTTGTTCCTAGTAGTAGGTTGTCATTCGTGAAGGTAATAATGGGAATCTGAGGAACATAGAATAACTCTTTCATTTTCCCTTTGGTGAAGTGTGCTTGATAGTTGGTTGGATTTTCCAAGATGTACCAATGTATCCCTAAGTGCTTGCAACATGATTAGGGCATCAAATACACTTAGCATAGTAGGGATCTTCTTGAGATGCACCGTTATGTTGTATTCCATCTTCTTGGGTGCAAGTTTAGCTTGTGAAGGCTTGATGTCCTCATTCACTTGAATTTTCTTCTCTTTATCTTTATCCTTGGAGATGTTCCTATGTTTAGGTATTGGAACTTATCTCAAGGGTAAGACTTTACTACCTCTAAGTTGCACTTGGTTTGCCTTCCTTACTCAAACTCTAACATTCTGAGACCAACAAGGCTCATCTTTAGAATTGCCACCTAGGCTAATTATATGATAGGAGGCAGTGGATCCTTGCCCCCTACTGGTAGTTCTCTAGATGTCTTTGGAGTAAGTAATTAGCCAATAATCATGCCACTCGACATTGGAGTTAGGTAAATGGGAACTTGTATAGAGATCTTTAGAGACTCTTTAGATGAACCCTTCTATTTGCCAATAATCATGCCACTCGACATTATTTTCTTTGGGATTTTGTATTTAGGAGATTTCTTTTGTGGTTGGCTTGATGTAGAAGTTGAATGAGTTATGATATTAGCTTATTTAATCCTCTCCCAAAATGCATGCTTCTTCTTTTAGGGTTTGCTTATGTAGGGCCTTCCAAAGTGGTCCTTGATTGTTTTGGCTCAGACATGGAGTCATTTTCATAGTTTGTGTCTTGTATGTATAGCTCCTTTAGAGTTGGTAGAGGGCACACATCTAGAGGCTCTAGGACTGGGACTTCACCAAACCTAGTGGGTTTTTACTACTGGATTACTTGATGGTGGCTGCTCTAGGATGTGTGAGTCACCATGCAATAGGAAGTAATGGACTTAGATGGTTGTCCTTGAGAGTGCTTATGCTTCTTGATTGTTTCTAGTGTGGGAGGTGTGGATGATCATTCTAGCCCCAAGGAGGGCTAGCAGGTGATTCTCTGCCACTTCTATAGGGTCTTTTATGTGGCTTTACCTTTTCTACTATCACCTTTCCCACTTTCTCAATCTCTTCACAGAGCATGGTAGTTGTATTTGACATGCTTTCCATGCAAGTAGCCATAGCCTACATGCGTTTGTTCAACACTTGCATTTGCCCCTTGATAAACTTCATATTAGTTTGTCTAGCTCTTTTATAGCATCAAACTAGAGTTTAAGCATACCATAATCACATTTGTGGGTGAACCATTCTCTAATGTAGTCATCTCAGATACAACCCTTGGAAATGTCCATGGGATCTTTTATTTCATCAGTGATATTCTTGATGAATTTATTTGCTTCTTTCTACCTTGCGTTCTAAATTTCATCATCATTAAAACAATGAGATGACTCTGATGATTGGCTTGGTTATAAACTCCCAACAGCAAAAATGAAAGCACATGTTGCAACTGGAGGTTCATGTTCTCCTTTCTCAGCATCAGAGCTTTCGACAATGCTCTGAATTCATCAAGAAGGAACTCCTTGAGATTCACCCAACTTCTTTATCCTTGGACATACTCTTCTAAGGCATCGATGTATTCCTAAATGGCTGATTTCTTAACAATGTATTCATTCAGCCGAACTAGTTTCTTTTTCTTATTTTTGATGTTTTGAGTAGGTGGATAAGCTTGTTCAGATGAAGCTTTCCTTATCACCATTCTAGGTTTTTCAAGATTTCTATCCATCTTCTTCATCAGCTTTTTCAGCCTTTTAGAGATGTAGATTTTCCATAGGTGCTCTTATTCGGGTGTATGCTGTATTTCTCCCCCGAAGGAAAGTCCAGCAAGTAGTTTATGTGTCTCAAACACAGTAATGTGATTGATGTATTCGGTAGGTGTGTCAAATAAAGTTGATTTTGAGAGAGTTAGCTTACCCTCTTGGTATTGCTTTTTGACCTAGTCTTTGAACACAAATCAATCTTCAATGGTATGACCAACAACTCTATAGTAAGGACAATAATTTGGGTGATCCACTTTGATAGCCTCACTTGGCATTTTTGATTTTGGCAATTAGAGGCATAACTTCAAAGTGTCTTAGAAGATTTTTGCCCACTCTCTCTCTTTTGAAAGAGTATTTCTTCCTAAGTTTATGTTGGAAATTATTGGATGATCCTATTTCTCCATGTCCTCCAATGGTTGGTAACTTTTGAGAATTACCTCCATTTGTCGTAGAGCTTATTGGTTTCTTCTGCCTACTTATTGTGAATGTTGCCCTCACATTTTTAGAGGGCTCACTATGCCTTGCTTTATCCTTTTCTAATTTAAAATTTTGCAGACTAGGTAAGTATGGTGGGCCAATCCTTTCCAACTTCTTGACTTGTGTGATGATGTCTTGGAAGGTGTGGATAGAGGAAACACTTAAACAGGGTGCCATCCAATCCCTTCTTATGTTGTCGAGGACTAAATTCATGGCCTTCAATTGGCTTAAAGGTTGCTCACACTTGATGCTGAGATTTCTCCATCATGTGATGTAATCTAATATCGATTCATTATTGTGTTGTGGTATCAAGATGAGATCCATAATAGTCACCTTGTTGCCGATCCATCCAAACCTAATCCAAAAAGCCTCTTTCATTTGTCACCACATTAGTATAGATTCTAGTTGTAAACTGGCATACCACTCGAATGCTACCCTTGTCAAGCTTGCTAAAAATTGGTAGAGGAGTAATAAAGGATTGTTACTTGAATTCCCACATAATGTGATGAAGTGAGCTACATGTTGTTTTGGGTTACCATGCCATTAAATTGTTTGAAGATAAATATTGTGTAGTACTTGGGTATGGCATGTTGTTGTGATAACTAGGGTATGGCTTGTCTGTGTTATTTATTATACTCGTATCACTTTCTTGTGTTAGCTGAGCAGCCATCATTTATTGAATTTACTATTGTATGTATGTTGGTAGCTCCATGTTATCAGGAATACCTGAGATTAGAGATTAGGTATTCTTTGCTAGCGGGGAAGGCGGTTGTGAAAGGGCCTACATTTTTATGGATCTCATCTGTGAGAGGCAAGTCTTCGGCCACTTATGTAGCTTCTTGAGGTGACTGTTGAGAATGCTCAAACTTGTTGAGATTTTGTCTCATTTGCACCACCATCTCCATTAATTCCATGATCTTTTTTTGAGCTTCATCTTTCTCTTTGCCTTGTTAGCTCAACTGTTCTTGCAGTGCCTCTATGGTTATTTTCCTACTAGAGCTTTAGTTATGACCAAAGCTTCTGTTAAAACATAATTGTCCATGTATTGAGAGTCTAGTCTAGGTTTGGTGAATTTTGGAGTGAGGCTAGCTTCTCCCATTAAGTGAGTTCCCTCATTTAGGAGTCTACTCATGTATAAAGTTGTCACCCCTTTCCTCTAGCATGGTAACATGGATTGATCCACAAGGGTTCTCTCTTCCTACATCTCCTTGTTTGTAAGCATTGTTTGTATGACTTTCTTTTGGAATTTGGCTAGTTGGGGTGTGAGCTCATGGTTTCTTCCAAAGTCATGATGAGAAATGACTCTGATAGTGTGGATGATTTCCCATTTAGGGGGTTTCAAGCTGGGTTGTAGCCTTATGATGGCTCTTGTTGTTTTGTTTGATTATTCACCCTCTAGCTACAATCTTGAGGTAAGATTGTACCCCCTTTGTCTTAATTTTATCCTTCTCTAAGCCACTCAATGGGGCTAAAGAATTAGAGATGGGGATGACAATGAATGACTTTGTTGAAGTGGCTAGCTTCTTGAGTCAGTTGAAAATTTTAGTAGTCGTTCCTTTGCTTGTGACAACTAGGATGGGTTCTTCTTCATCCATGCATGAGTTTGGAATTGCTTTAGAATGAAGGCAACTGAAGACTGCGACTCACCTTATGTCTAATAACTAGAAGATGATAGCCTTTGGTGGCTAAGACATAGCTTCTAGCTCCTCATTAGATTGACCCTTCTCATTGGGGATGATGACATTGGGCCTCTTTCCCCATGATAGAAGGCAAGGAGCAGATTCATCTTGTATAACAACAATATTGGTCGGTAAGTTGGAAGATGATCACTTGAACTGAATGACATTAGAGGTGGTTCCAAACTCGATTTCGATTTCAACTGCTCATGTGATGATCATTGACTAAGGTAAACATGCAACCAATCCCTCCCCTAGGATAGTGGTATAGGTTGGAGTAAGGATGCTCTTTGTCAATGCCATGTGATGTTTTCTTCTACAAAAAGAAAATTGATCAATTTTTAATTGTAATTCTACCTTATCAATGTCTCTATTGTATTAGTTAGGTTTCTAAACTTGGAGGAAAAGTCAAGTCCCATTGGGCATGTCAAAATTTATGAGATCAGAATCTACAACTAGGATAGAAGAGACCCTAGGGAGTGACCTTAATGTACAAATCAAAATATATAAAATTTAAGTATGCAATCAGGTATTGTGAGAATATTAACTTCCAATAAACACAAGCTTTTGTTATTGATTACCATAACAATTATTAGAAATCTCTTGAAACAAGAAATCTATCTAACAAAAATACAAATACAAAAGAAAGAAAAAAACATGGTATTGATTGATTTGAGAAATGGTATATGGCTTAAATGAGGGCATGTCCTTACTTTACAATAAATTTTAAAATCATAGAAAATATGAACATAAGAAAAAAAGAAGTGAGGAAGAAGCATTGATGTGCACTATTGTCCCACTTCTATGTGTGTTGGGCCATATGGAGTTTGGCTTAGACCTGTCTTGACTTGATCCTCAGTGGATGTTGATGAGTTATTTTGAGTTAGGTTTGTCTTGTGTTAGGCTTATTTTGAGTCAAGCTTGTTCTATATTTTGATTCAGGCTTCGGCCTATTTTTGGTTTAGGTTTTGACCCATTTTGGATTTGAGATGCTATTGATGGCTTTAGTGGCACACCTAGTGGAACTCAATTTGACTCAATCTAGTTCTATTGAAATTTATTCAGGTCAAACTTGAACTGGTTGAAGCTTTATCGAGTTTGCATTGGCTTTGCATGATTGGGACTTGGTTCAACCCGATTGGGTTTGGGTTGGATCTTGGCTTGGCCCGATTGGGACTTGGTTTGACTTGATTGGGTTTGGGTTTGAATCTTGACTTGGCCCAAATGGGACTTGGTTCAAACTCAATTTAGATTCATTTTGACTTGACCAAAATGTGATTTGATTTAATCAGGATTCGACTCGAATTTATTTTGATTTAGTTTGAATACTATTTAACTCAATTAGAGTCTAATTTGAACTTAGTTTTGCTTTTGGGCTAACTTGTCTTGATCCTTAATTAACTTGTTTGGAATTGATCAAAGCTTGATTTAATTTGCACTAGTTTATAAATCCAAGTCATCAATTTTTTGTCTAAAATGGATGACCTGTTGGGCTACCGATGGACCGACTGGAAAAGTGTTGTTTGCAGATTCAACAGAATGGGTCGACTTGTTTGGGTATTGGACAATTGACTGAGGGCTTTTTTGTTTGTCCAAGCTAATTTTAGTTCACTTGCCCTTGTCCATTTGGGTTCATTTGATGCTTTATTTGAGTTGATTTGATTTTATACATTTGTCTTGGCCACATTGACTTGAGTCATTAAATTGATTTTCTTATTCATCAATTTTAGGTCAAGAACCCTTAGGTTGTTTTGACAATATTATGGTGAGCCTGAGGGCTGACCTATAGTCCAAATGGTCATGAGTCGAAGAACTAGCCAATAGTCCAATGATTGTGATCTTGAGGGCTAACATAAGACATTTGATGAGCTCAAGGGCTAGCCTATAATCCATTAGTCACAAGTCCAAGGGCTAGCTTAAGATGTTCGGCAAGCCTAAGGGCTAGCCTATAGTCTAATGGTTGCAAACCTGAGGGTTGTCTTTAAGACATTTGGCAAGCCTGAGAGTTGACCTTGGTCTAATGAAGGCTAGCTTAATTTAGTGAGCCCGAAGGGTGGCCTATAGTCCAAATTTGTGAATTTTAGTTGTTCTATTTCGATTCGTTCTTGTTCAAGTTCAAGTGATCCCTCATCAATGTCGGTTCATCACCTTCAAGGATCTTTATGAAAGCTTCAAATTTAAGCTTGATGATAACATGGTAGGTATGTGGTCATGGGTGACAACAGTAATGATGGTGATTTATTTACGCACAAGACCGTAGGTGATCTCAATGTTGATGGGGTAGATGAGGTGTCTGCTATTAGATTTGAGCATCCAGTCTACCTAGATTTGGTTGTCTGAATATGGGGAACCAAGTGGCTAGTGAAGCAAGGTTGTAAGTGGCCACAGTGTTGATAGGTGTTTGTGACATGGTTCCGGCATTTGGTCCATCTAGGTTCAGTCGTCTGAACTTGAGCAGTTGCATAGTTTGCAAACAAAAGGATGATGGCTTTGGAGGAGAACAAGGCTATGGGTGGCTGCGAACCTAGAAGAGGAGAGGGAGGGCGGTAGTAGCAAAAATACAAGGATGCTAAGATTTCACAAGAGAGGAAGGAGGAACAAGAGAAGCAAAGAAACAAAAGGATAGAGATGAGATGGTGATTTACATCTTTCTTGACTCCTTGATGATACTCTATTGGCCTCCTCCTTGATAGCAAGCTCTCCTTTAGAATTTTTTCTTCAATTCATGCAAAACTTCACCTAAGAATTGACTATCAATTGTGTGTAATTTATGTGTTCTATCCCTCCTTTTATAGAGTTGAGAAGATCTCCAATTTTGGTTATTAAGTGATTTGATTCTAAGATTTGATGGATATGTTCTTACCATAACCCTCATTACTGAATCTTAGATTGATATATTTTGAGATTAGAACTTCTTGCTGAAAATTCTGCCAATTCTCAAAGGATTCAGAGAAATTTTATTTTCATTTTTGTAGATCACGCTTGAATCGGATGACTGATTGAGGAACCAAGACAAACATACTCAACTTGTGAGGTTTGCAGGCTTGAACCTCTCGAGTTTGCTCATCTGAATACGATTCAATTTGGGTCTAATTTTTTAGTCTTTTCTATTTCAAATTGAACCCCACTCACCATGAATTAAGCTCAAAGTCTAACTCTAATTCTTATCAAACTCGAAGTTAGAGTTGCATTATACAATCAACTCAAACAAGTGATTCACAATGAAACACGCTGTGTTAATTGCTTCTACCCAGAATTCTTTGTCAAGATTGGCTGCATTGAGCAAACTATGTGCTTCCAACAAGGTTTTGTTTAACCTTTCAGCCACACCATTATGTTAAAGTTTTCTTGGGATAGTAAAGTGGCATTCAATGCCTTTATCTTTACTAAATTTGAGAAACTCTATTGATTTATACTCAACGCCATTATCAGTTTTGAGGTGTTTGATTTTCTTCTAGTCTTTCTTTCAACTGAAATTTTTCATAATTTGAAAATAAAAAATACTTTAATTTTGTGATGCAAAAAATAAATTCACATCTTTTTGGAATAATCATCAATAAAACTAACAAATAATGAGTACCAGATTTTGATGGAATAGGAGATTACCAAACATCAGGATGAATATAATTAATCAAGCCTTTAGTGTAATGAATATAGTGTTAAATTTTATTTTGGACTATTTATTATAAAGACAATATTTGTGAAAATCTAATTTGCATGAGTTGAGTCCTTTTAATAGTTTTTTTTATTGAGTTTAGTCAAATTTTGCTCACTCATACACCTCAGATGCATATACCATAAGTGGGTCATATTAGAATAACCCTAAGAAATTGTTGCTCTATGTTTAAATATTTTTCTTACTAATTCATACAGATTTCATGCTCCAAGCCCTTCATCACTATCAATAAGCCTCTTGCAACTTTAAGAACTCCACCTTTAGTAGGATACTTCCAACCAGTAGAATCAAAACACCTAAAGAAATCGAATTCTTTTTCAAATTAAAAGTATTTCCAATGTCAGTAAGAGTCCTAACAAGATTATCAAATACCTTAATTTTGATTATTCTAATTTCGATGCTTTTTCATGAGTTATTGTTACCCATTAAAACTAAACTACTAGTATAAGGCTTGTAATCTTCAAACCAATATTTGCTAGGATACATGTGGTAAGAATAAATAAAATCAACAATTCAAATATCATGCTAATGATCAAAATTAGAATTGACAGAGAGAATATTACCATGATCATCATCAGAACTCTCTTCTGTAATTGACACTTACTCTCTATTTACACTGAGATTCTTTCTCTTTGTTCGGCTTAAGCTTCAAACACTCTTCAATTGTATGTCCCATGTTTATGTAGTACTTGCAACTAATTCTTTTGGATTTGGATCTAGAATGACTTGATTTTGATCTTTCCTTGGTACAAAATCTAACAATTAATACTTCTGAGTATGGCTCACACCCTTCAATCTTTTTCAAGTTTTTATTAGATAGAATGATAGTAGAAATATCATCAAATTATTAATTTGTGCCATATTTGAGAGTGGTTTTCAAATTCTCAAGGGAATGGAGTAGAGACAATAATACAATAATTACCTTATCTTTATTCAATTTTGATATCCTTCAATGTGCTTCTCAACCATTATTGACTAAAGATTACACGAACTTTTACTTATCAGATAGGGAATTCTTACTTTTCTTTGAATTTCTTTATATCAAACTTTATAGTAGACATCTTGAATTAGGTTATAATACTAATTTTTTACACATAAAATAGATATTTACTACAATTCATGATATAGAAAAAGAAGAAAAATATTCAAGAGATTTATATGATTTGGTTTACGACCTACTTTACATATGAAGGCAATTTGGAGGAGATCTTACTAATGAAAAAAAAGAAAAGATTACAATCATGGAGATGAAACTTAATATTACAAGCTCTCAAGAGAGCTTAATTACCCTATACGTCACAAGACGTCTTGAGAGTTTGATTTATATATGACTATTTCATTTTATTGAAACTTTTACATAAATAGAGTATTTACAGGAGTAGCTTAATTGAATTTGAGTCATAATAGAAGACTGATTTAGATAAAGATTTGATCTATTGAATCATATCTATTAGAAAAAGATAAACTCAGAGAAGGATTCACACCTCTAATTCACTTGCTAATATAAATCCTAATTTAATTAATATTTTTTCAGAAAATTTAAATTCGAGGTATGATTAAATCAACATTCAATAATTGCGATAATTAAAAAAACAAAGCATCGTTGGTTCACAAGTAGCCTTATAGGGGTAGGAGACACCATTCCAGACAATTTCTGTTGCATTTGGAGAGGAAGATGTACTCAGAGAGATAAGCCTCATTGGTTCCCACGTAGCCTTGTAGGGGTGGTAGACACCATCCCAACAATTTCTGTAGCATTTGGAGAGGAAGATGGATCGAGTTTGATCGGAAGTGTTTGAAGAGAGTGGGATTAAGTTGGTGTTTTTTTTAATGGAATCATTTATTTCATTTCAGGTCTTGGAATTTGTTAGATTTTATTTGGTTGAAATTTAGTTGATTGGTTTGATTAGTGGTGACTTGAATCTAATTAAAATGGGATCAGTTGATTTAATTTTAGTGGAACAAATTGACATTTTGGTTTAGGTTGGAACCATTTTGTCGGATCTAATGTCTAATTCTAGTTGAGTTGAATTGAACGAATTTTGATTCGATGTTGGATTGACCAGGAATAATGTTAATTGGGGTTTAATTTGCGGTTGGGTCTCTTTTGAGCGTTTTAATATAAATTTGAGTACAGTTTTCTGTGACGAGATCAATTATAGGCTGATAGGTAATTTGGAAGTTTACCACGGCTATGTGCCTATCTCTGTAAATTTTAGTTTGAGAGCTGTCGGTATTGAATTTCGACTCTTGATTTGTTAGGGCTTTATGTGCGAAATTATTGGCCGAATAGTTGGAATTGTTTATATCATTCATTGGGTTGTTAAAGCACAAATGTATCTAATGTATCGTAACATTCCTTGATTTGGAGATTAAGATATTATTTGGTATTATTCAGGGTGTTTTTCGTAAAATCCAATTTGACGGGATAGCTTTCGTCCCGTATTTCGTTGGTGTTGAGAGAGAGGAAACCATGATTTTATATTTCGAGCGGTTGGACTGCAAGTTTGTGTGGGATCACTCCTACCTAATTTTTTTGTTCTTCCAGAGCTAGATGATTTAAGAACGAGCGTTTGGACTTGATTTTTTATACTGAATATTTTTATGGCCTTTTCCTTCGGTGTCTTTTATAGTCCTATTTAATTTTGATTTCATTGTCGAGTCTATTTTCATCAATTGTTTATTAATCTCGACTCGACAATTATTGATAGTTGAAATTTTTTGTGTATTTGAAGACACAGTAGAATTTTATTAAAATAGTATGAGTTGATGATTTCAGTTGTACAACTTCGGTTCATCACTGATTTTATCTCGAGAGATTCATCAAGATCACGATTTGTTAAAATGTTTTTCTCTTAATCTATAAGGAAAAATAATTATAAAGAAAATCGTTAGAAATTCTTTGACGATTGCTCCGACATCCAATTTAGCCGCAAATAAAAAAAATGTGTATCTAAAAAATTGGCATTAGTCCCCACATTAACAAGTATTCTGAATATATATATTGTGTAAAGGCCGTTTGGCGTATCCGAGATTTTTTATATCAGCCAAATTTTTTGTAACTAATTATGACAATACGGGATCAAAACTGACCACCTAAGATACCTAGCGATTATGAGGAGTAATTTCAAAATAACAAATCAAATTTTATGGGGGTTTGAATGCACGATCAGATATTATGAAAATATGACTTTCAACAGACGTAATTTCCTATTGTTAATTATCTAGATAATTGTTAGGAATCTTCTAAAGTGATAAACGTAATGTGAGATTGATTTTGATGGTCTAGAGTAGTGGAGATCCCAGAAAGTGATCTCGATTCACAAATAAGAGTTTATTACTTTAAGGTATGTCATTAGGTATTGTGAAAATATTGACTTCTAATAAGCACAAGCTCCTATTATTAATTATCCTGATAATTATTACCAACATCCTAAATTAAGAAACTTATCTAATAAAATAAAAACACAAAAGAAAAGAAGAAAACACTTGGTTAATTTTAAGAAATAGTAAATGATTTAAGTAAGAGTATATCCTCACTTCAGAACAAATTTCATCATAAAATTATAAAAAAGTATGACAATAGTAAGAGAAAAAAAGGAAGGAATGAGAAAGAAGTTTTGATCTGTGCTACTATCCAACTCCTGTGCATTGGACTATGTGATAACTTGACTCGAATGGGTCTTGATTTGGTCCTTCACAAATACTGAGAACATGGCTTGATCTTAAAGTGTAGTGGACTACCTGGACTTATGTCAGTTGACCTTGTTGAGGTCTAAGGAAGTGGAAAGAGCTTGATATGCACTGCCATCCCACTCTCATGTGCTTAAATCAAGTGAAATTAGACTCGAATAAGTCTTGAGGTTGATCTTCAGCAAATGTTGACAATATGCCGACAGACTACTTTGATAGTTGACTAATTTGAAGGGCATATCACTAATGGCTTTTGAAGTTGACTAGCTTGAAGGGTGACCAACGGCTTCAAGCATATCCTTGGTTGATCTTATTTGCATAAGGCATACTGACGGACTAACCGAGCGAGTTTAGGTATGCCTTTTATCCTTTTGATTTGAAGGAATAATCAGCAACCTTACCTTATGCTAATCATCTTTCATTCGATAATCAATGGCCTATTTTAGCTTATTGTTGATTAAATTTAATGTATTATCAATGGCCTTGGGTTTGTTACTGACTGAGCTTATTTGGATGAGGTATTTCGGCAAATTGATTGAACAAGTACAAGCATACCTTTCATCCAGATTTGACTTGAAAGAATGATTAGTGGTCTTGGTTTACATTAATCATCTTTAGTTTGGTGATTGATGACCTATGTTGGCTTGTTCTTATTGAATTTAAGGTATTATAGGTGGCCTTGGGCTTGTTATCGACTAATCTTATTTGGACAAGGTATTCCGATGACTGATTGAGTAGGTGCAAGCCTACCTTTTATCTATATTTGATTTGAAAGAATAATCAATGGTCTTGGCTTATGCTAATTATCTTTGATTTGGTGATTGATGACCTATGTTGGCTTATTATCGATTGAATTTAGGGTATTATCGATGGCATTCAGCTTATTATCAGCTGACCTTGTGTGGAAGAGGTAATTTGGCTAACTGACTATGCAAATGCAAGCCTACCAGTTGTCTAGATTTGACTTGAAAGAATGATCAGCAGCATTGGCTTAAGCTAATCATCTTTGAATTGGTGATTGATGTCCTATGTTGACTTGTTGTTGATTGATCTTAAGGTATTGTTGACGACCTTAGGCTTGTTGTTAATTGACCTTATTTGGACGAGGTATTCTAGCTGACTAATTGAGCAAGTGTGAGCCTACTTTTTGTCCGAATTTGATTTGAAAGAATGATCAGTGCCCTTGGTTTATGCTAATCACTTTGACTTGGTGATCGATGACCTATGTTGGCCTGTTATTGATTAGATCTAAAGTATCATTGATGGTTTTGGTGGTACTCTCTGTGGGATTTGGTTTGACTTTATTTAGTTCTATTCAAACTAATTTGGTTCAGATTTGAGTTCAATTCAATATTTAGAACTCAATTTCAATTCAAACATGATTTGAGTTAATTTGATGTTTAATACTTGATTAGGATCAAGTTTGATTTAATTCAATTCAATATGCAAAACTTGACTTTGATTTGAGTCTAGTTTGATTAGATTTGTTATTTAAAATTTAAATGAATTGTGATTCATTGACTCCTTCTTAAAAGATAATGGCACATTCTGATTTTCTCTTCCTAGAACTTGTGTAGAAATCAATCAACAATCCCATCATTATACTCATATCATTCTTCTCCATTGACTTGAACAATGGATCAATCATCTCAAGTTTTGGTGATTGGGTTTGCAGTGATGCTTAAAGGCCACTGCCATGAGACAACGACCACAACCATGAAGAGACATCAGATTGACCAAGGGAACCACGTGAAATATCCATTGCCAAAATCATTGTTGGGATTTTTGAACCCAAGGGTATTGACGGTGAATGTTTAACTTGAAATAAGAAATTAAATTCACCAAGCTTGGCATTAATTTTCAGAAGAGCATTTGTCAAATATTGATCATTGACTCTAGTTGAGGCAACATTGATTTCGATCCAAGTATGATTTGATTTAGTATAATATTTAGAACTTAATTTTAACTCGAGTCTAGTTTGATTCTGGTCGAGTTCGACCTTATGTTGGATCCTAATCGGTTTGTTATTGGATTCTTAACAGATCTTGGATCCAAACCCTTGGTGGGTTCTTATTGGATCATTAATGGATCTTGGATCTAATCCTTGATGGCTTATTGATGGATTCTTAATAGATCCTATCTCAACCAGTTGATGTATTTGGGTTCAACCCATGTTGGACCTCATTGGGTTTGGGTTTGCATCGTAATGGACTTTGGTTCAAGTTCAAATCAATTTAGGTTCAGTTTGGTTTTAGTTTAGGCTTGACCTACCTCTAGTTTGAATTTGAGTTTGATTTGACCCAACTAGGCTTTAGTTTAAACTTGATTTAACCCGATTAGAGTTTGGTTCAAGTTAGGTTCGACCCAAATAGGGTTTGATTTGAACTTGACTTGATTTTGAATTGACTAGATTTAAACCTGATTAGCTCCATTTTTATTTTAGGACCAATTTAATTTGAATTTAATTCCATATATTTGAATGACTTAGGTCCATTTGGTGGTCCTTCTAAGTCAACTTAATTTTCCTCATTTAATCTAGATGAGTTCAATGTGATTGAATCGCTTCATATTAATCAAATTGATTTAGGAGCCCTCAGACTATTATGATAACTTCAGATGAGCCTGCGAGTTGATGTTATATATGTGAGCTTGAGGGCTGGTTTAGGTGAGCAAGCTCGAGAGTTGGTTGACATAAGCAAGATTGAGGATTGGCTTGGGCGTGAGCCTGAAGGTTGGCTTGGTGCGAGCCTGAAGACTAGTTGAGTCTGAACACAAAGGCTAGCTAACTGCGAACTTGAAGGTTAGCCTGAATGTGAGCCAAGGCTGGCTGAGTGCGAGCTTGAAGGCTAGCTTGAATGGGAGCTCAAAGTTTGGCTTGAATTTGAGCTCGAAGGCTTACTAAGTGTGAGCCTGAAGGCTAGTTGAGTGTGAGCTCAAAGGCTAGTCTATGAGTGTGAGCTCATGGGTTGGCTTAATTTGGCGGGCTTAAAGGTAGGCCTATGGGTGTGAGCCGAAGGATTGGCTTGATTTGGCAAGCCCGAAGGCTGGCCTATGGTTACGAGCATCAGGACTAACTTGATTCGGTGCGCTCAAGGTTGGCTTAGTTGCGAGCCCGAGAGCTAACTTGATTTGATGGGCCTGAAGACTAGCCTAGTTGTGAGCCCAAAGGCTTGCTTGATTTAATGGGCCGAAAGGTTGGCTTGAAGTTGGTTTGATTCAATGGGTATGAAGGCTAGCCTAGTCATGAGCTTGAGAGCTGGCATGATGGCAATGCAGTAGGATGAAAATCATGACCCGATCTCTCTCTTCCTTTTTTCTCTCTTTTTTCTTGGGTTTTGGGGGGGTGGGGGGGGTGGGGGAGGGGCGGTAGCAACTTTTTTTTCTTTTCTTCTTTTGCCATACCCCCTTCTTTTCTCCTCCTTCTTCAACCTCTTGAAAGCCTTACCCCCTCTTCTTTAATCAGGTCATGGAGGCCCAGATCTTCTACCCAACCAAATCCGGCTAGATCTGGCCATAGCAGACGATGAGAAGCAGAGGAGAGTAGTGGGACAGCTAGGGTTTGATAGATGCGCAACTAGAGGCGGCAAAGGCTGCAAGAGCTTCAAGCTAGTAGATATGATGCTGTGGGGTATAGTGCCGGCCGGCGGCAAGGTGCAGGCCAAGTGGTAGAGCGGTAGGTCTAGTGGCAGCCTACAACAAGGTGCAAGTTGGAATGCTCAAATTGGTGGTGGTTGGTGCAGTAGAAGCATAATGAGGTGGTTATGATAGAGCCGGGGGACTTGCAATAGAGCTAGGAGGTGGAGTTGGGATTTGAGCTCGGATGGCTGTGAACAACACGAGGTGGTTAGAGCGGGCCAAGGTGAGGTAGGCAGTTGTGAGATGGCCGATGGTTCATGCAAGTGTGACTAGGAAGCTAAGCTGTGGTGATGTTAGAGCAAGCCACGGTGAGGCATGTGGGATCAAAATTAACCACCCGGGATAATAAAAGAACTTGGGGAGAAATCTCAAAATAACAAATAAAAAATATAGTGGTTTGAATGTATAATAAGGTATTATGGAAATATGACTTTCAACAGGTGCAAACCTCTATTGTTAATTACGCTAACAATTGTCTGGAACCTCTTAAAGCAAGAAATCTAGCGAATAAAATAGAGACACAAAAAGAAAGAAGAAGATATCATTTGACTAACTTTAAGAAAGGCGCACATGAGTTAAGCAAGGGAATAACCTCAGTTTACAATTTAAAGAATTTAAATTCATAAATAACATAAAATAAGAAAGGGAATGGGAAGAGCTCAATGTTTGCTACTGCCCCATCCTTGTATATTGGATGGAGTAGAATTTCACTAAGATGGATCTTGACTTGATCCTTAGTGAGTATTGATAGTTTGGTTGATGATATCGTCCAAGGGGACATGAAAGGAAAAAAGAGATATTTGAAGTGTTTTTGTTAGCTTTAGGCATTGGCAATAACTTTATCTTAGTTTGAAGTGTTTCCATCAACCAATGAGACATTGGTGATAACTTCATGGTCTGATTCAAAGTATTTTCATTAACCAATAAAGCGTTGGTAATAACTTCATGGTTTGAAGTATTTCTGTTAGTCAATGAGGCATTGACAATAACTTCATGGTTTGAAGTATTTCCCTTAGCCCATAAGGTGTTGGCAATAACTTCATGATTTGAAATGTTTATATTATCCAATAATGCATTGGCAATAATCTCATGGTTTGAAGTATTTTAATTAGCCAAGAAGACAATGACGATAATTTCATTTGAACAAGGCATTTGGCTAGTTGACTTGGTGAGTTCAAGCTTGTCTTTAGTTTGATTTGATTTGATAATTGATGACCTCTTAAGCATGTTATTGATTATATTTGGAGCATTGCCAATGCTTTTGGATTGGATTGAAAGGTGCATCGTCAATGGCTTTTAGGGTTGGATAGCTTGAAAAGTGCATCATCAATGGCTTTTGGGGTTGACTAGCTTCAATGTGTAACTAATGACTATGAGCTTGTTGTCAGTTATTTGAACAAGGCATTGTGGCTAATTGATTAAGTGAGTTCATGCCTACCCTAGTTCGGTTTGATTTGATAATTGATGCCCTCTTAGGCGTGTTGTTGATTAAATTTAGAGCATTGCCAATACTTTTGCATTGGCTTAGTTTGAAAGGTGCATCATCAATGGCTTCTAGAATTGACTAGCTTTAAAGTATGGCCAACAACTTCATGCATATTGTTGGTTGACTTCAATTAAACAAAACATTTGGCTGACTAACTAAGGAGTTCAAGCTTGCCTTAATTCAGTTTGATTTGATAATTGATGGCCTCTTAAGCGTGTTGTCGATTGAATTTGAAACATTACCAATACTTTTGGGTTGACTTAACTTTGAAGTTGACTAACAACTTCAAGTGTGTTATCAATTAACTTCATTTGAATACAACATTTGGCTGACTGATTGAGTGAATTCAAGCTAGCATTTAGTTTGGTTTGATCTAAAGTTTAGACTTGGTTTGGTTTAAATTTGATCTGATTTAGTTCAATATTCAAAACTTGATTTGGACACAAGTCTAGTTTTAATTCAATTTAATGTTCAAAACTCTATTTGGATCAAGTTTCATGTGATTTAGTTTAATGTTCAAAACTTGATTTTGATTTGAGTTTGATTTAATTCAATTGGGGTCATGCTCGGCCTTGTATTGGACGCTTATCAATTTCTTAATGTATCTTTAATGGATTTTGGATCCAAACCCTTGATAGGTTCTTATTAAATTTTTAATAGATCTTGGATCCAACCCTTAATGGGTTCTTGAAAGATCCATAACGGATTTTGGATCAAGCCCTTGATAGGATCTTATTGGATCTTTAATAGATCTTGAATTTAACCATTGATGGGATCTTAATGGATCCTTAATTGATTTTGGATTGGACTTTTAATGGGTTCTTATTAAATCCTTAATGGATCTTGGATTTGACCCTTGATGGGTTCTTATTGGATCCATGCTCTACTGGTTAATTGGTTTGGGTTCGGCCCATATTGGAGCCTCATTGGGTTGGGTTTGAACCTTATTGAACTTGGGCTCAAGTTCAAGTTGATTAAAGTTTAGGTTTAGTTTGATTCTGATTTGACTTTTGGGATTGACGTGAGTTGCTTAACTTTTAGTTTGAAGTTGATTTAACCCAGTTAGGATTTGATTTGAGCTTAATTCGACTCAAATTAGGTTTTCTTTGAACTTGACTTGATTTTGAATTAACCCAACATGAACTCAATTAAGATTAAATCTAAGCTGATTTGGTTCAGATTAACTCAATTTGGATTTTGGATCTAGTTCAATTTGAGTTAGTCCATCTATTTGTTCAATACAGTCCACTTAGTAGTCTATCCGAGTTAATTTAGTTGTGTTGATTTGTTCTAGCTGAGTCTAATATGATTGAGTCACTTTATGTTAATTAATTTGCTTCAATGGGCTATCATGATAAATTTGGATGAGCTTACAAACTGGCCTTAGATATGAGAGCCTAAGGGTTGACTTTAGAGAAGTGAGCTTGAAAGTTGGCTTGATTTAGTAGACCTGAAAGCTAGGGCATGAATGTGAGCCTTGAGGACTGGCTTGATTTGGTGGACTTGAAGACTAGTTAATTTTGTGGGCTTGAAAGTTGACCTATGGATGAGAGCCCAAAGGTTAGTCTATAGTTGTGGTAGGCTCGAAAGCTGGCCTATGAATGTGATAGGCTTAAAGGCTGGCCTATAGATGTGGCGAGTTTGAAGATTGGTTTGGTTCAGTAGGCCCAAAGACTGGCCTAGAGTTTTTGTGGACCTGAAGGCTGGTTTGCTTTGGCAAACCCAAGGCTAGCCTACAGTTGTAAGCCTAAACGCTAGCTTGGTTCATTGGGTCTAAAGGTTGGCCTATAGTTGCAACAAGCTCGAAAGCTGACTTATAGTTTTGGTGGTCCCAAAGACTGATCTATAGTTTTGATGAGCCCAAGGGCTAGCCTATAGTTATAGTGGGCCCAAAGGTGAGTCTATAGTTTTGGTAGGCCCAAATGCTATCATTGTTTTAGGAGGCCTAATTTTGGTGAGCTTGAAGACTGACATGGTTTCGGGGAGACTAAAGTCTGGCCTATAGTTTTCACTAATCTGATGGCTGGCTTGGTTTTAATAGGCTTAAAGGCTGGTTTGATTTTGGTAAGCCTGAAAGTTGGCTTGGTTTTGACAGGCCTGAAAGCAAGCTTATGGTTCATCGGGCTCAAATGCTGGCCTAGCTTTGGTATGTCCAAAGGTTAGCCTATAGTCCAATTATTCATCGATGTACAAGGCCATGATGGGGATGGAGCCTATCGATGTACAAGGAGTTACAGGTAGCTACAGCATTGATGGAGTTCATTGATACGCCAGGGATCATGGGTAGATGTGATGGTAATAGAGTCAATTGATGTGTAAGGGCCTACGGGGTGGCTGCAATGATGATGGAGCTCCTCAATGTGCAAAGGAGGCCGAAGGTGGTTGTGGTGTTGATAGAGTCTTATCGATATACAAGGAGACCACAAGTGGCTACGAGCATGAAGATGACGGTTATGCAGGTGTGGATGTGGTAGAGACGAGTAAAGTTGTAGGTGGTCATGAGCATGGGGGCGAGCTAGTTCCTCCCCTCTCTAAATTTTTTCTTCTGATTCTCATCTAATGCCTCTTTTGTTCAGTTCTTGAACTTTTTTACATTTTTATTGTTTTACTAGCTCAACATTTTTTCTCACTTTTTTTAATGGCTAGATTCTTTTTTTTTCAAAGGAGAGAACCTTTTTTTGTTATTTATTTTTTCCATTAAAGCCTTCTACTTCTTCTCCCCTTGCTCCTGTGCCTCCTTTTCATTTCTTTGATTGGGCCATGGTGGTCTGACCTTCTTCTTGGCCAAACACCATTAGATCTAGCCTCTCTTCCTAATGGCAAGGTGGAGGGGCACTCCTGCCTCTTATCTCATGATCAGATCCAACCACTCCAAGCCAAATTTGGCCTATACGGGGTGATACACTTCCACCTGGTGCATGCATGGCTAGAAGAAGACGATGCTCACTAGGGGAGGATTCGATATGGTTGGGATGAGGTAGCAGAGGATGTGGTGGAGGCTGAGCAGAGAGGAAGGCATGGGCATCATGGGCTGGAGGAGCTTTGGGCCAATGGTGAGCGTGGTGGGTCATGCAAGCACAAGGAAGAGGCTAGGCTAGCGGCATAACAAGGCGAGTGGCATGACAATGCTGTGGAGGTTGACAAAGGGTCCACACAAGGTGTAGTCAGGAAGAGCAATGACACACACAAGTGATGGCCTATTGGGTGCATGCTTCTGCTAGAGCTAGCAGCTCTCGGATGCTCATGGCTAGCAATAAGGCCAGGGCAGCACTATCTGGTTAAGATATGGCGCCAACTGCTAGAAGGTGATGGTAGTAGCTTGGAGTCACTCTGATGATGTCTTGGTTAGCTAGAGGTGATTTGGATGGGTTCTCACCGATTGGAAGTAGGTTGCAACATGTGGGGTGATGAAGTTGGGTGCTTGGTGGCTAAGGGGTAAGAGTAGTTGGAAGAAGGAGTTGCAGAGAAGAAATACTAGAGCAAAGCACAGAGGAGGAAGGGGAAAAAGAACAAGGAAAATAAGAAAAGAAATTACCTTATTTTACTTCTTATGCCTTGGTTCCCTCAGGCTACTATATTATTTATTCTTTTCTTTTAGATCATGGAGCTCTCATCCTTTATCCCCATCTCTAGGATCTGATCTCCGTTCTTTGTATAGGACTACTAACTCTTTGATAATGGTCGAGAGCATAAGAAGATTAAATTGATTTTTCTCTTTTAAATTTTGAATAGCTAATTGGATGAAACATATCTTCATTCGAAATTCAAAATTTCAGAGATTGGATATAGATGTATGAAATTTGTCTATTCATATGTGAATAAGAACTTCTGGATAACTTCATATTATCTTGCGATATGATAAATTATAGGGGTTATTTGTTAAAAGTTTTAAAAAATTTAGAGTAAATTATAATTTTATAAATTTTAAGAATTTTTTGTAAAAAGGACTTATTGATACAATTTTATATCTTTTAATGTCCTTTTTGAATAAAATTTAAACTTATTTATAAATAATAACTTTCAAAGGACTTATTTACAAACCTTATATTTTAGGGACTGATTTATAATTTTAGAGTTTTATTAGATTTTTTCATAAAATTTCCATCTCATGGACTTATTTGTAAGAAAAATCTGATTAGGGATCTTTTTATAAGAATTTATTAATTCAAGAACCTATTTGTAAATTTTTTATTTTTTTGGTCTAAATTTTAGATAAATTTTGGACCCAATTTGGGTCCAAAAATTTGGCCCACTCAACCCACTTTAGCTTAAGTCTGAATTTTCTAATAATTCAAATCTGAATTGGGCTCAATTTTTTATGAAACTCGATCGTGATTTAGGTTTGATTGAGACTCATATTGAATTATAATTTAGTGATATTTAAGTCTTCATTCTGATTATATTTCAATTAAATTTGATTGTAATAAAAATCATCTCAAATAAATTGCCTCATTTGCTGTTTCTTCTCGAGTTTTGATAATATGAGAGGTTGTGAACAATTTTTAGGTATATAGCCCTTGAATCATTGTTCTGAGAGTTGACATTGCTTGTTATGTGAGAAGAGATTTGATTCGCTATTTTAATGTAGGCTTGATTATCGTGCAAAAATGGACTTGAATTAATAGATAATAGTTAATTTGCCATTTAAATATAAGCTTGATCATCATGTAAAATAGACTCGGTTGCCATATAGATGTAGACTTGATCATCCCATAAAATGGACTGGATTCGCCACATAAGAGCGGACCCAATTGCCATTTAAATATGGGCCTAATCGTCACGTAAAATAGATTTGATTTACAATGTGAAAGAAAAATTGATTTATTATGTAAAAGTAGGCTTGGTCACTCTGTGACAGTGGATTGAATCTGCCATATAGAAGTGGACTAGATTCATAACGTAAATATAGACTTAATTTCCTCACAAAAATAGATAGCTTGTCATGTGAAAGTAGACTAGATTTCCCATGTAAGAGTGAACTTGATTTGCCATGTGAATGCAGACTTGATTGCCATAAAGATATGGGTTTAATTACCATATAAAATAGACTTTAGTTTACTAAGTGAAAATGAACTAGTTTGTCATGTAAACATGAATTTCATTTACTACATAAAAGTATAATTAATTTACCATATAGATGCGAGCTTGAATGCTATGCAAGATGGATCTATTTTGCTATGTGAAAGTGGACTTAATTCGCCATATAAATGTGGGTTTCATCGCCATGCAAGATGGACTTAACTTTGCCCTATGAAAGTGGTCTTAGTTTACTACATGAAACTGGATTTGATTTACCATGTGAAAGTGGACTTGATTTACCACATGAATATGGATTTGATTTGCCATGCAAAAGTGGGCTTCGTTTACCATGTAAAAATAAATTTGATTTGTCATGTGAAAGTGGACTTGATTTACCATGTGAAAGTAGAATTGATTTGCCACATAAAAGTGTATTTTGTTGCTATGTGAAAGTAAACTTGATCTGCTATGTGAAAGTGGACTTGATTTATCATATAGAAATGGACTTAGGCTACCACATGGAAGTAGATTTAAATTGTCACATAGAAGTGAACTTAGTTTGCAACGTACAAGTGGACTTGAGTTGCTATAATAAGTGGACTTGACTGCCACAATGAGTGAGTTTGATTTGCAATAATGAGTAGGCTTAAGTTGCCACAATAAGTGAACTTGACTACCACATAAAAGTGGGCTTGACTGGCCATGTGGGTGCGAGCTTGATTGTCACGCAAAAGTAGATTGGATCTTCCATATAGATGTAGGCTTAATTTGCCAAACAAGTAGACTTGATTCACCTAGTGAAAGGAAATTTGATTTACCACATAAACGCAGGCTTGATCAGCATGCAAAAGCAAATTGAATTTGCCATATGGACATGGGCTTAATTTTCCAAACAAGATGGACTTGATTCACCTTGTGAAAGAAAATTTAATTTACCACGTAAAAGTAGACTTGATCACCATGCAAAAGTGGATTGGATTTATCATATAGATGTCGATTTAATTTGCCAAACAGGATGGACTTGATTCACTATGCAAAAATGGATTTAATTTACCATATAAAAGTAGACTTGATTGCTATACAAAGGTAGACTAAATTTTTCACATAGAAGTAGACTAGATTCATTATGTAAATACGGGCTTGATTGCCTAGCAAAATTGGAATGGATTTGCCATGTAGTTGTAGGTTTGATCACCATGCATGATGGACTAGACTTAATTTGCTATGTAAATATGAGCTTGATCATCATACAAAATAGGCTTTTTTTAGGCTAGTTTTCAAAATTACTACGTTGATTTTGTCATGTAAGAGATAGCATGTTTGACTTGCAATCCTCATAGAGGAGGTATTTGATTTTACCATCTTGGAGATAACCCATTTAGTTTTACCACTTTGGAGGTGATAAGCTTAATCTCACAATATTGGGGGTAGTCAATTTGATTTTACTACCTTTGGGGTGATGAGTTTTATTTCATTATTTTGGAGGTGATAAACTTAATTTTACCATATTGGAGGTGATAGGCTTGATTTCACCATATTGAAGGTGCTAAACTTGATCTCACATATTGGAGGTGGTGTAGTTCTTTTGCTATTAGAAAAACATATTTGATTTTACCACTATATAAGTAGTCTACTTGAAGTCTTTGTCAAAGATTTCATGACTTCTAACTTGATCTATTGATTATAGAAGCAATAGGAAACATCATATATATTATTTTTCTTTGAATGCCATGACGATAAATGTCTCTTAAACATTAGAAGAGAGAATTTTACCTACCCTTTGTATTTTGAGGCAGGGAAAGAACTCATGTTGTCATTTTGTATTTTAGATGTCTTGGCTATATGCTCCCTTCATAAGTATTTGACAAGAGAGTCTTGATTTTTCTTGTCCACGACCTCTTAATGGTGAAAAATGAAATCTGACTTGGTATTAACCCAATAGATTTATCCACTTCAAATACTTTAGAAACATGCCTTTCTTAAGCAATTGAATGAGAGAGGTCTTGAATTTACCTTTGCCATCTTCATTTGTGGGAGGACGGATTTAATGTTCGATTGAGCATTCACAATGAATGCTCAGGGAATGTGCCGCCTAATATCATCATGTATTTTTAGGAGAGAGTTGTTGCATATGCTTGTAGGCTTTAGATGTGAGCATTTCAAACTCTCATCCTTACATATAATAGCAAAAGAGTATGGTGCTTGTTTTTTGAGGAAAACATCATAATTTGATCAAAAGGAGTTTCACTTTTCTTTTATAGGTAGGTTAGAGTCTTGCATCCATAACAAAAAGGCTATCACTTGACAATAGTTAGAGGAAGAGATTCCAACCTGTGTTGGAGTGGCCCCAAAATCAAGGTCTAAAGGGAAGATCTACCCCCAGTTTTGATCACTTTAGGTAGTGGTTGATGATTTGAATAGTCGGTCCAAGAGATTTGACTTTGATTGCTTGAAGGGCTATCTTGAGGACCAACTTGAAGCTTCTTCACCTTATTGTTCATACCATGTGTTGGTAAGGTAAAGAATAAAGTAGAAAGTTATTGTTTTTATGAGACTTAGCTTCTATAATGCCATATTGATATGATGGAGTAGGACACACTATAGCAATAGACTGTATTAGCTAGAAGAAATCTTTATCAGTGCTTGTCGAACTATAGTATCTCAAGTTACTAGTTCATCTTCTAGAATGCCCAATTGGTACATGAGTTTTGAGAAAAGTAACCATATGAGTGATGTTCTATTTTTCTCCTTTGATTATGATGCTGAAAGATGTGAATGATGCAAAACATATATGTTTGTGCTTATTTTTAAAAGATAAATTTCTAGATATTTATTTTCTTTTTGAAAATATTTTAGTAGATAGGTGAGATATCCTTTCATCTTCGATTAAGGTCCCTACTTGATTCTGCTTATTGAAGTTTGAGTATGATTTTGTCTTCCAATGTAGTAGGTCACTAACTGACTCCCTTATATCTTTTTTCTAGTGCAATATTTCATTTAGGAACCAATTTTTCTGGCAACTTCACTACTTTTACCGTATTGGTTAGTTACTTCTTTGACTTCGGTTTTGATTTCGGATGCCTCCTAAACTCAATTTTCAAGATTTACACACTCATTGATACCAACTGTTGCTTATTCTTTAGGCAATTTTTCATAATTGATAATACACTAAGATGAAGTTAGATAAGCCCTCCTAATTCTAGCATGCGATCCAATTTTTTTCCTTTTTTTTCTTTCATTCATTTTTTTTCCTTTTTTTTGATCTAGTAATCTTATTACTCTTTGATGATCCAAGATTTGTGGCTCACAAATGCCAACAGGTTCTTATTATTTTAGTTTGCATCTCTTGGTTTAGTCTTTCATATGAGATTTGTCCATTTGAGATTTTATTTTTATTATTGTTACTATTATTATTATTATTATTATTATTATTATTATTATTATTATTTACTTATTACGAGGGCGATCTATTGCCTCTAGGAAGAGATTTTCAAGTGCTTATGTTTTAATCTTAGCACTTTTATCTCTAAAGCAACTTCTCTAATAAGATTTTAGTTACTTGCATATTAATCACCATATTGCAAGTTTGCATTCTTAAAGTTAACTTAGGGCATCGATAGGTGAGGGAGGTGCAGAGATTTTAACTCTATTATATTTCATCATTGACCACCATCCTTATCTTCAAACATTAGTCTTTTATTTTTAAAGACCTTATATTTAAGATAGAAGGTGGTTCACCTGCATACTAAGAAATTTTTTTGTTTTATATTTTTAGTGGATTTTTTTCTCTTTTTTTATTTTGCCTCAAGAAGTATGGAATGTATACTTGATTAATCAATTTTGATTTAACTAGATATTCTGTCATAGGCTAAATATTTTTTTTTATTTTGTGCTTTTGAAGCTCATGCAACTATTTGATTCTTCCATGCCAAATATTTCCCATGAGTATCTTTTTTTTGGATTTAATTACTCATCCATTAATCACTCTGGCAGTAGAAGATGGTGTTGCTTCTTTCTCAGTTGAAAAAGGTTAAACATGTGTTCTTCCATTGTTCTCCTTTAGCTCTTGTAGTGTTGGAGGTGTGGATTGTAGAATCTAGATTTAGGTTCGATCCAACATCCCAAAGTCAGCTGGACTCCCACTAGTCCTTCCTTTTATAAGTTGTAGGTGAACAAAAAATGAGTTTTGTCTATTGCTTTTCCTTTGATAGACTAATGCCCCGATTTGTGCCAATGAACGCTTTATTTCATCATCGAGGTTCGGCATAATGAAGTTTAGCCTTTGCCATAGTGACAAACTCGGCCTTTTCCCCCTTTGTGGACTTGGCTTTTTGTCCCTTGGATGGACTTGATATTTTGCCCCCCTAGGTGGACTTGATCTTTGCCCATAGGGTAGGAAGCAAAGGGCTGATCCGTACTAGACAAGGAAAGCAGTGAATGGATCAATGGTGGCATTAGCAATGCTAGGAGCAAGGATGTTGTTGATGAAGGTAGAAGCACTATGCATAAATTAGATGGAGTTGGACATAACTTGATGGTTAACATGGACTCCAATTGCCCCCATGATGATTATTACTTTGCCATCTAGGTTTGACATAATAGTGTTTGGCTTTAGCCTCTTGAATGGATTTGGCCCTTTCTCCCTGAATGGGTGGTCTTTATCCCCTGGATGGGAGGTCTCTACCCCCTCGATAAGTGGTCCACTAGGTAGGAGGTGAGGGGTTAATCCATATTAGATAGGTGGACTAGCAACTGGATTAATAGTAGGGTAGGTTATAGGTCGTCAACATAGACTTTTTATCTATTATCAAGTCTTTGAAAGATCGATACCTTAGTTTGTGCTAATGAAGCCTCCATTTCATTGTCAAGATTTGACAAAGAAAATTTTTTTCCTTTTGCCCCTTGGACAGACTCGGTCTTTGCCTCCTGAATAAGAGGCCTTTGCCCCTAGATTGGAGGTCTTTGCTCATGAATAGGAGTTATTTGCCCCTTGCATAGGAGGTCTTTGCCCCCTGAATGAGAGTTGCCCCCTGAATGGGTGTTGAAGAGTTGATTCATGCTTATATGGGCTCCAATTGCCACTGCAATA